>JAKWBJ010000196.1:1200000-1800000 GCA_023159175.1 Wohlfahrtia magnifica
CCTTGAAAAATTTAAAATTTTACTTGTATTTCTAAAGAATCGTACAAATATCTCAGACATGCTGGATAATTTTTGCATTTTGATGTGCCAAAACAAAACAAAAAAATTAAATAAAAACACCTGAAATGTGCATTGAACTTTGAAGATCATTGTCTGTCTTCTTTTCTTTAGAATTCAAGCTTAAATTAAGCAGACTTCATAGCAGACAATAAATCATGAATGAGACATTGAACTATTACCGTTTCAGCAAAAAAAAAAATAAATAAATAAATAAATCAATTTTGGGGACATTAAACCAACCTGTGCTTGAAGTATTGAAATCATCTTCAAAGAGATCTAAAGAAAGTGTAAAAATAAAAAGGAAGAGAATTAATTTTGAAAATGTTATTTCGGATGAAATAAAATAAGTATTAAATTAAAATATAAATAAAAAAAAACTTACTTTGAAAATAAAAAAAAGAAATTTATATAATATAGTATATGTATGTATCCTCATTACCCCAAAACCTATATTCGTTTGAATTGTGTTAACAAATGCTTATGCAATATATCGTTTCGTATAACATACTGTGACCACTATCATAAATAAACATTTTACCATTTACTTTTTATTTATTTATATTTTTTTTTTTTTTTTTCGGTATTATCCTAGAGATTATGCTGGAACCACTAAATAACGCATAACATTGTAACTCATAGTGAATATACGAGTAGAAATGACCACATGATTAGAAGATTTTTGTATATTTCCATGTGTGCAATAGGCCATGTAGTGATGGGAAATAATAAAGCGATTAATAATCGAATAAAATAGTTTATATAGAAATGTTTTAAAGTTTTTAAAATATTAAAGATTCTATGTTAACAATTGTTATTACTGTTTGTATTATTCAAGTTAGTATATGTTTGTTCTGTGCATTTAAGTAGGCAAAGCTTCTGAGCACTTTAACCAGGCCATCTCAGGGCGATCCTTACATACTTCTTCTCAAGTCGATTCACAACCTCCTCGCGGTGACACCTGAGCAACGTTATTCCCTGACACTCGTTGTGGTACAGGGGCTAATGTGAGCGACAAAAATCCTGTTGGTAGGACTCGTCAGCCATCATCAGATTATAATGACAGTGAAAAAACAAAAGAAGAGAAACAATAAAAATATTCACAATGTTGAGGAACGGTAACAGCTGTTCTGAAGAAAAAGACGGCACCTAGAGGAATGGTGGAGTAAGAAACTGGAAGACTGTGTGAGGCGGAACGATACGAATTAAAGCGGAAAGAACTTGGTAATGGGCTCGTTTCTTGTAGGAATGACAGCGTAAGTGTTAAAAAACTGTGATAGAAAAAGTGTTGTTTGTGTAGTAAACGGCTGGTGTATTGTTAAACAATTAGTATAACTTTGAAATGGAACTCCGGCCGATTCCCGTGAGATGTATTGTATTTATCTGTAAGTGTCCACTTTAGAAAGAAAAAAAATGTTCGCAAAAACTTGCTATACCGATCTATTTGCAGACAATTTACCAGGAGAGAGCTTTGTTATGTGTGGCTTACCGAGATAAATCTGGTCACAGATAAGGAAGGTGTACTGAAGATCTGGAGAGAATACCAAGTTGCTCATGGGAGAGAACGCTGATAATGGCGAAGCCTAAATCGTGGATTAAAATGTAGTCTGCCCACCTCTCAGCCGGGATGAGGTGAAAAAGAATAATAGAGCTGCGGGTTTCGAAAACCTCCCAGCAGAATGGGCTGCTTGGATGCATACACCAGCTTTTGTGCAGAGTTTGGTCGAGAAAGAGCATGTCCTTATACTGGAGCCTCGGAGTACTCTGTCTTATTTATAAAAAGAGTAATCCCAGTTTATGCACCAACTATCGTGGATTTGGTCTTCTACCCATTTCTTATAAAACTATATCCATCGTAATGTGTGAGCGACTGAAACCTATCGTTGGTAGACTAATTGGCAACTATCGGTGTAGTTTTTTTCCAGGGAAATCCACAGTCGAGCAAATATTATATATTATATTATACATTACGTCAAATCCTGGAGAAAAACCAAGAATAACAAATCGATACATACCATCTCTTTGTCGATTATAAAGCTGCTTTTGATAGTCCTATGCGGAGAAAATTGTATAAGGCTATGTCTGAGTTCGGAATACCTGCAAAATTTGTACGACTATGTAGAGATATAAGTCATCAGTGAAAATAGGCAAGGATCTCTTGGAGCCGTCTGTTACTAAGAGAGGACTTAGACAGGGGACAGTCTATCTTGGTGCCTCTTCAACATTCTAATGGAGAAAATAATAAAGAAATGCTGTGTCGAATACCAGTTGCACAATTTACAAGAGCCACATGCTTCTCGATATGCCGATAACATCGTCATACTGAGCCGGAATTTACGAGAAGTCAAGTCAGTATTCTCCAGAATTGAGAAAGAGTCGGCTAAAGGAGATTTGGTGGTGAATGAGGGCAAGACGAAGTTAATGATCTTCACAGACACAGACTGATATGGCGATTGTAAGAGTTTTCGATACAAATATTCTCCGCAGAATAGCTAACCACAGCTTATTTGCTGGCGTGTATTTAGCTAAGTGAATGTAGACAAGCACTTATTGACCTTTTGAACTCTATTTTCATAATGCTTTACTACATAAATATAACTTTTTGATGAATTAAAAACAATCATCACTCATTTCGAATACTGTTTTCATTTTCATGTTCTCACTATCACAACTATTCAAAAAGTACATTATAGCAATCAAAAAGTTACCTAAGTATTTGATGGACTTTTCGTTGAGCTTTTGACAATCGCTTAAGTAAGCAAAAGTGTAGTATGTATGTTTGGTCATTAAAAAAAAAGCGCATCTTTACACAACGTGTTTCTTTTTCTATTGTTTTGCATATAAGATAGAAACAGCTGTTTACGTACGTACGCTACTATTAGGTTCGTTCAAAACGTAAGCAAATTAAACTGAACGAAACTTGACGAAAAATTTGTACCTCTTTCGTTTTTCTCTTCAACGCACACAGCAAAAATTCATTAACACTACTAGACAAATTCATTTCCTTTTTTGGTCTCCATTAATCTAATGCAATGCTGTGCAAAATGAAATAAGAAATGCACTGTAAGAATTTTTTAACGGGTTAAAAGTAGTTTTAAGTTCTCTAAGAATTTACTTTAAATTCAAAATATGAAAATGTTTTGTGTAAAAATGTATAATGCGTTTCGGTTTAGCAAATGCATTAATAATAGTAAAATATTCGTTGCACATTGCTTATAATTTTAATCAGTATATTTAGTGGAAAATAAAAAAAAATCCACAAAGAGCCCCTCCAGATGTTGATTCGTCGCTATTTCAGTGACGACTAAAAGCAAATACCTTCCAGTGCTTTTGAAAAAAACGCAGACAAAGAGAGAACTACTACCAAGAGCGTAAGTATACGTGTGAGTGAAGCGTAAACAATTGCTTTATGAATTGAACACCATTGATCTAATGCCATGTTCGCACGACAACATTTATTCGTAATTAGTTCTCTCATTTATACATATATAATTCGACCACCGCTTATGAGCCAAATTACATAATTACAAAATTTAAGAGGGAATCATTCAAATTGTAAGTAATAAAAAAATCACATTATTGGGTGTCTGTCTACGCATAATTTGTTTATTTAATTTTTTTACCTTTTTTTGGTATTTTTAGGTCACAATTCATAGGCAAATAACAAAAAAAAATAATAAAAATAACAAGAAAAATGAGAAGAACCATTGAAACGAAGTATAAGAACTTGTGAACTTTTTAAATTAAATATTAAAGTAATTCAAACAGCGAGTAAAGTAACTCGGAGCTTTGTGCGAACATAACATATTGGTAATTAGGTTTCCTATTAAAGGCAATAAAGGCCAATTCTTATAAAATCTCATTCAAACGAATCAACGAATATTTGGCCAGGAGCGCAAAAAAAGAATAGCAACACTAATTTTACTGATACACTACGACTACACACATACGACAATTGTCACATGAATGAAAATTAATTATCACAAGCAGTGTTGCCACCACATGCAATCGTTTAAACATGAATCATGGACGAATGCAAGCAAAGATAGCGACTAAATAATCCAAACAGCCAGCCATCCAGTTAGCCACCTAATCATCCAACTAACCAACCAACGAAACAGCCAAGCAGCCTGTAGCAATTGAGACTCAATAGCAGCCAGGCATATAAATACCAAAAAAGAAGTTTAGCACATGCGCGCGGTGCACACTTTAAGATGCTGGACACAGCAAGTTAAACATGCGTGTTAATTGAAATCAGAGCAGCTAATACTGTGACTGCGTGGTCAATTAATAGTAGTAGTAGTAGTTGTTGTGGCAAGTAGTGGTGGGATTTCTTCTTGATCACCCAAAGAAGAATGCAAATGTAATAAAGTAGTCGCTAAAATTATCATGAAACAAAGGTGATAACGAGTTAACAAACATACAATACATAATACTTATTTTACAGTTGCTATTGGTGTTGCCTTTGCCGTTGCTGTTGCCGTTTGCTGTGATTTTCTTCATAAGCGTATAATTTAATAGTTTTCCTGGTTATTGCTGATACGGTAGAAGAACGTAAAATGAACAGCAGATAATTGAAATTAAAAGTGAAATCTTAAATTGTTAAGATTTCAATTTTGCTTAACCAAAAATTTAATAATAATAAAAAAAAAAAAAATTGCAAAAATGAAATATTCAATTTGAAATAAAATTTTAAATTATGGCTTCAAACGAAAAAAAATAAAAAAAAAAATGTACGTATGATCGTTTTAGTTGAGTTTAAATCATAAAATGAATTAATTTATTGTTTATTGAATGTTGACATAACGTTGTATATTATAATTTTTCTTTTCATACATTTTTTTTTTTTTTTTTTGAATGCAACATACAATCACATGTTGATACAAGTCGTATGGCTACACAAAAAAAACGTGCAGAGAATCAACCTTGTATAGCGGATTTTATATGACTAAAACGACAAGTATTGAAGAAGTAAAAAAGAAAAAAAGAAAATTCGGAAGTATGTTATGGGCGTTGCAGGTATAACCCCCTCAAGATATAAACGATAACAATAAGCACTACATTTCTGTTGCTTCTTCAAAATCAAAATCATAAAGAAGCGAAGAAAAATTGCTTTTTTCTTAAAACAAAAACAAAAAACAACTATCAAAAGACCATGACCAATATTAATAAAAATCACATAAGACAAATCATTTATTGTAGGGGAAAATTTTTCATTTGATGTGGAATGTAATACACTCGCGAAAAAATTTTTAAATAAAGTAACGGTCGATTAAATTACCCCATATGGCTTTCACAAAACATTCAGATCTTTGGCATATCTAAGTTTTGTTCTAATAATTGTCTGTACGAAATTTAATTTATTTACAGCTCCATCTATTATTATCCATTCGCTTTATGAGATCGACGCACTGTATGGCGTTGACTGACTTTTATTTCGATGTTCGTAGTCGACGTTGTTCTTTACAGGGAGGCCACGGGCTTCCTGGATAGATTATTTGGCGCGTCATTATGAATAATTTTTAGGTATATTGGTTAAATGCCTTGGTATGGGTAGGATTGAAAATTTGTCAAACTGATTTTATGGCTATATGTCGCTATTAATTACAATTTTTACTTTACCGTTTCAGTTAAAATTCAACTAAGTTATTAGCTTATAGAGCAGGAAACTAAAAACCGTTTTTTTTTTTTAACTGTAGTATAAGATTTTGGTGGTGTTTTGAAAATTTCAAAAGTCAATTTTTGTTCTACTTAATAGTGTCTATCAGAAAAATAGTACCACTTTCCTTTCAACTTTGACCGTTTTTGTCGCATTGTGCTATTGATAGTAGTTACTGACACATAGACATTAGGGAAAAGTCAACAAGTTATTTAGCCCTCGAAACAATGAATTTCTGGCCAACAAATTGTTGAGAAGCCTTTAGAAGCTGAAATATGACTGTATGCTGCATTAATTGGTCTAAATACGTCTTAGAACAACGTTTTTTTCGAATATTTGACTAGAAATACGGTCACGGTTTTGACGAATAAATTTTTTGAAAATAGCTTTAATATTTATCGCTTGATTTCGCAGCCTTATGTATGCTATTATGTGTAAAACATTAATCACTTTTTGCAAATATCAGCCTTTGCTTCCCTAGCAGTATTTTTAAGCGCTGGAAAATTTTTAAAGACTTGGTTTAGTATAAGCGGTGTAATGCCAAGTTCGCAGAACTACGATTTTTCTCGTCATTCAAGCTATCATTATTCATTACTTAATATAGTGTCTTAATTAACTCGAGATTTTGGACGTCTTTCGAAAATTCAGTTCAGTTGCCTATCAGATAAATCGTATCACTTGCCAGGTATTTTTTTTCACACTGTGCAATTTGACTATACCAGTTATGAGCCGAATTACACAATTTCCAATTTGTACGTTTCAAATAATCTCTGCATTATTACAAAATCAATGTTATCTCTAATTTTAGGCGCTAGTCCACACTAATTTTTTTATTTATTGTCCTAAACTTTTTTCTATTGTTAAAACACAATTTACCAGCAAGTAACAACATAATAAATAAAAATAACAAGAAAATTAAGATAAGCTGTCAAAGTCAAATACAAGTTCCCATGTGAACGTATAGTTAATTCAAACAGCGTACAAGGTAATTCAAAGTCTCGTGTGAACATGCTATATAGCAGCAAAAAGGTATCAAATGTCTTACTCCAGAAGTCTAGTAAGCTGACAAATTGCATAAAAGGGATGCATATTTGCTGCAAAACTATCTTTTCTTTTGTACTCATATGTCTACGATAATATTTTTCGAGTGTAATATCACGTACTTATCCTTTTCTATATGTTTCTTTACCTTTTTCTCGTGATTGGCTTAAACATATTTTATGACTTATAAACGCAAAATGACATTAAATACTTTTTAACTGCACTTATGTACGTAATTCCTTCCATTCATTCAAAAACCTTTTTACTCAAAAACAATGTTTCAAAAATATTCTTTTTCTTTAGTTAAGGCCCTTTCAATATATTGTGTTTTTTTCTGATTTCATTGCAGAAATATTGTCTTCATTTTGTAATTTAATAATATTTTATGGCAACGAAACACAACCACCGACCAAACAGACTTCCTTGGCGATAAACCAATGAGTGAATGAGGTTTTTACATTTAACATTGATTCGTATAATGTTGGCCTTTTTTCTTCTTTTACGAGTGCGTACTTGTTCAGTTGATTTCGTAATATATGGCAGTATGTCAGTGTGGCCGCCCTACACCCATTACTTACAGTGACCGATATTTTAGTGGAGGTTTTTATTGAATGTAAAAAAGGATTAATTTTCTGTATTTCTTGTATTGAATACGGAACAACAAATTGTATTTTATTGAATATTTAACATAAAAGATTGTGATTGTTTTTGAATTGGTGATTTTCCCTTACCGCGAAAAAAAATATACAAAATTGTTTAACTGAAATTACAACTTAAGCTTTCACTTGACCCCAACGTATCAATATAATAAATATTATTTGTTTTGACACGTGCTTAGTGAAGTTAATTTTAGGTTTCCGAAGTAAAAATAACTTTTTAAAGTGATTTTATATGTAAACAATTTAAAATATTTTTGTAATTTTTGTAAATTTTTTTTTATTTAAAAATACTTAAGTTCAAGGATAAATCTATTTATGTATGTGGTGGTATTATTACAAAATACAAAAATAAAAAGCACCAAATAGAGTGGTGTTGAGAATAGAAAACTCGAAAACTCAGGGATTAACTAAATGAACGGTACCCCAAAATTAATGCCAGATTTGAATTAAATAGAAAACACAGTTTTTAGTCTTTTGATTGTCATTTTTGATTGAATCATAAAGTATATAGGATAGGGTTATTTATGAAATACAGCAACACTTCGGGCAAATGGCCTCCATGGTATTGCGAAATTTCTCATGACCATTTTGCATAGATGTGGCTGAATTTAGTTGATGTAGTGTTGAATCTTCTCCTCTAATTCACGGGTGATTGTAGGCTTGTTGACATAGACCTGTCATTTTAAATAACACCATAACAAGAAAACTAATGGTGTTAAATCATACGATCTAGCAGGCCAATTATGATCATCGAAACGAGAGAGTACACGATCTGAAAATGTCTCCAGCCCAAAATTCACACCAAACACTGACATGTTGTGTATGCATTTGTTTTTCGACGAATACATATGGGTTCTCAGAACTCCAAAAGCGCCGATTTCGGCGATTAACAAACCATCAGGGTGAAAATATACTTCATCGTTTAGGATGATTTTGCTCGAAAAACCGCTTGTTGATGTTCGATAATTCAATCAACGAATTTTCTTCGTTGTACATGGTCATTAAGCCTAAGTTGTTGTGTAAATTGAATTTTGTAAGTATGGAGACAAAGATCTTTAGTGAGTATACGCCGTAGCGAGCTTCTTGAAATTTGCAATTCTATACACGACGTTGAATTGAGGGTACTGAATTGTCACCGACACTCTCAGGCACTGCTTCGATATTGACATTTGAATGACTTGTTTTTGGACAACTAGTGCATTTTTCGCTAAATCTCTTGTCAGTTGAGAAAAGATTAAATAGTTGAGAAGGTTAAAATACTATTCCGACCATATTTTGTGCGAAATTTTCGAACTGCGGCCGCTAAGCGTTCATTAGTTTTAAAATATTGTTCAATAATTAAGACACGTTGTTCTATTGTGTAACACTCCATCTTTACTAACTCTAAACTGTCAGCTATCGAATTGCTTTTTTAGGGTTGCCAGCACTTTACTGCATAAGTGGCGAAAAATTCAATTCAATTAATTCAATTCGTACGGAACACCTTTTATAATACTTTCATCATTATTATCAAATATCCCATTTCAGGACTGTTCTTGCCGTAGTATCTTTTCCGACCAGGCAAACACAGTCTTAAACCAGCAAATGCAGGGCTATGGCAAAGAAGACGTTCTGTAAAACCTCTCCTCCTCCGTTTTATTACCACAGATGCTGCAGATTTTCAGCTTTTGTCCTTTTTGTTATCAAAAGCCAAATGGCCGGTTATAGCACCTGTAAGGTTCCTTACATGTAGTCTCTACAGTTGCAGTACTTGTGCCATTCTTTAGCCATCTTAACGTGGACGAACAGAAGGGTTCACTTGCCCAACTTTCGTTTGCAATACTATGCGGCAACTGTTCCTGTTTTGCTATCAGTAAATACGACACAGTAGGTTAACAGCTAATAAAAATCGTTAGAAAGGAGTAAAGAAATAATATTGCTACGAAAACAAACAATACCTAAAGTAAAGAGATACACCACATCAGCCTTTAAAACTGTATTACTCTGTTAATGCTGTACTTATTTGTGTATTTGGCAGCATTGCCAATACGACTATCTTTGTGTGTTAAGTTAGAAATTAACGGAAATCAAAAGTTGTAGGAAAAACAAGAACATTTGAAAGAAATAAAATAAAATAAAACGCGGCGCCTTATGCATTAGTTGAATAGTTATCGTTTTCTGTCATAAAATAAAGTCGTGTTTAGGCGTAAATACAAGTTTTTATAAACGAATATTAAGTTGCAGTATTAAGATAAACTGTATAAAGATAAAATGGGAAAATAAACAAAGTGGTGTTTATTTTATTTTGACGCAATTTATTTTGACGCTCAAAATTTTTAAAATGATTGAAACGTAGCAATATATATATACATATATTCTCCTTCGGTCATATAAGAATCATAGTTCCTCAATAAATCATGTGAAAATGACCCTGTGCTTTCGTGTGTTCTTACTTCCGTTTCAATGTGTCTTTTCCTAATACGTGCTGGTCATCTTCTTCATCGGTTGCTCAATCTAGCGCCAATTTATTAAAGTTAATTTCTGTGGCAATGGGTTACTGATTGATTTGCGCACACAAAATAAGTGAAGAAATAATGTCAGAAAATTGTTGAGTCACTATTAGTTGTGAGTTAGCAGAGTTTGTACCTCAGCTGCTTTATTTTTAATCATTGTAGTCGGAAGATGAAAAAAGTATGACCAACTGGTTTGCTTAATTTTTCTTCATGGGCGTGGTACCTCCCACACTAGTTAAATATTGATTTTAATATATCTTGAAAACGGTTACAGCCCACTTTTTGACTTTGACTTTTTTTATCATTTGATCTGATAAAATCCATAGCCAATACAAATCGTCTGTTAAAAAGTGGGCGGAAGTGGGCAAGTGGGCATGATACTGCCCATACAAACTAATAATTGATTTTATTATATATTGAGAACGATTAAAGATAAAGTCTCAGTATTTGGGTTAAGCGAGGTCACGGTCAATGCAAATTAGCAACCAAAAACGGAATTCGACAAAACGACGTGATACCTCCCATACAAACTAAATAAGATTAAAGCAAAATCTTCTGAATGTAAACTAAATATTTATTTCTTTATATCCCAGTATTTGGTCCAAATAGCTTCATGGTCAACCATATCGGGGACATATGTCCAACAACAATTACATTTTAAAAAAATCACATTACGGATTTTGAGCTTCAAAGCTGTAATCAATTCCGCTGGCTCTGAGGATTCTTATTTTTAACATAGTACATACCACAAAATATTTGCAATAATAACATTATTAGGTTGCTATATGACATGAGGCATAGTTCGCATGAAACCTCTGAATTTTATAAACATCAGTAAAAGTTCAACCACTTATGCAGTTTAAGCTACAATTTGTCATGTCATTAAGCAATTGACTTTAATTAATTTCTTACTCTCAACGGATATCAGTTTGCTTTCCCCTGTTTATTTAAGTACAAAAAAGAAAAAATCCTTTTTAAAACAATTCGTTTAAATTATAACATTTGATTTAATGTAAACATTTAAAAATTTATGATGTTTTACTGAATTTCGCTGCCAGTTATCAAAAAGTAGCAAAAATTTCTTTTATACTCGACCTTCTCTATACCAAAATTGAATGTGAATGTATTTGCTATAAAGATCATAAATTTTTATTACTGTTGCACTGAGATATCAATTACTTTGGAAACAAAATCTACCTCCCAATATATGCAACCATTACAGTTTTTAAAAATTTAAAAAAAAAATTAAAATAATAATCGTAAAAAGAAATGAAAAAAAAAATGGAAAATAAAATGTCTATCATATTAACATGTTACATTAAGAAAACAATGTTTGGAGGCAAGAAAACAACCTACTAAGTAGTTGCTAGTTACTTGCAACAGTTGACAAAAAAAAAATCTCGACTATTTATATTCAGAAAATTATCTTAATGTGATATGTATGGTGGACCTACATTAGCAAAATGTGACCATAATATATGCAAAAAAACCTATAAAGTGTATTAAAATGAAGTGAAAAAAATACAATGGCCACTTGGAAAACGTCTGTTGGTATAGTTTTTCTAAATTTTTTTCTTCGTTTTTTAACTAGAGTTTGCTATAGCTTGAGAGTAATAACAAAATTGATTTGGTTGCCCTACTATAGGTTACACGAGCCATATTCAAGAAATTTCTTATGAAAAAAATTTGCTATTCATAAATTCTTTGTCATAATTTATAAAAACAATTCTTTGGAATTTAAAAAATTTTACAAAAATTTGTGGAACTAATATCATTTGAACCAGCGGTTATTTCGAATCTGGCAATACGAATACTTATTAACTCCACTGAACAAAATGAAGCGATTTAAGTTTGAGCGACGTTGGGATTTATTGGAAATTTATTTCCAAAACAAAGACAATTGGTCGGAAATCGCACGAAAATTTCGTACTAAATCTTTCGCAGAGAAGGACCAGCAATGTCCGGTATACGCAAGTTTATTGCTAAAGTTCGTGAAATTGGTTTCATTGTTAATGCGCCAAGACGTAAGCGTGCTCGTACACCCAAAAATATCGAAGCTGTGGCTAAGAGTGTGCGTAGGAATCCATCAACATCAACTCGTCATCGTTCTCAGGAATTGAACATTTCACGCACCACTTTACGTCGAATTTTGCGAAAAGATCAAGATCGTTCAAGAGTTGCAGCCGCATGACCATCCGCTAGATGGGCTAACAAGAAATTGCACGATGATGTCGATTTTGCCAAAAAAAACATCTTTTCGGATGAAGCTCATTTTCATTTTAGTGGATACGTTAATAAGCAAAATTGCCGTATTTGGGACTCAGAAAACCCAAACGTGGTCTTGCAGAAGCCAATGCACCCATTACGGGTGACTGGAGCGGCTTGTGAAGCGGAAATATCATTGTCTCATATTTCTTTGAAAACGTAAATGAGGCTGGCGCAGCCATTACAGTCAATGAACACACCTATCGCACCATGATAACCGATTTTTGCGCCTGCTCTTCATGGTATTGAAGTGAATGATGTTTGGTTTCAACACGATGGTTCAACTTGCCACACATCTTATGCCATAATCGATTTATTGCGTCAAACCCTTTAATTAGCCTAAATGGTAGTATCAGTTGGCCGCCAAGAAGCTGCGATTTGAACCCGATTGATTTGACTTTTTTCTTTGGGGCGCCGATAAAGACAAGTGTTATACCGACAAACCAGAGACAATTGAGCATTTGAAGGCCAACATTCTGATGCTATTGCCGAGATACAACCCCATATACTCGAAAAAATTCTTGAAAATTGGTCCGATCGAATGGGGTACTGTGAGGCCAGCCGCGGAAGCCATATGAAGGAAATAATATTTAATTTCCAATCGGAAATATTGTACATCATAACAAAAAAACAAATTCGGTAAAATTTCAAATCGTTTTGTTTCGTTGATTTTTAAATTTAAGCTTTTAAATGACTCACCCGATATAAGAGAAATAAGTAAAATAGGCAACATAGAGATAGAAGTTTTTAACCAATTTTGATACCTACGTAGCATCATATCCAGAAATGGAGAGTCGATTGAAGATATTGGATACACAAGACTCGAGAAATATTTGGCAGCATCTGGAAATCCTCGCAACCATTCAATCGTGTTAAATTAAACATCTCAAATACTACACTATTGGAACGGAACAGGCCAATGAAAAAGTCACAGCCTACGAAATAAACTTCATAAAAGCCGCAAGAAAGTCGCAAAAAAGGGCATCCAGCTCATACATCGAGAGAAGATTGAAGCGGAGGTAACCACAATCGATAAAATCTAGAGCGGAGTGAAGGCGTTGTCACAAAACAGGAATTTGTCATCTACTTTGTCGAAATCCTATACTTCTTATAGGCACGATAAGAACATATATACATATATATGTATATAGATTCATATTAGGCAACTAGCGCTATTGGGAAAAACTATGTCTTTACCTACACATCAATTACCTAAGAAAAGCCTGAGAATAATAAAAAGTCTTCAGACTAGCCATTGCAAGAACAATGAACGTTTAAATATAATGGGAATAGTTTCAATGTGCGTATTCTGTGATGAGGTAATTGAATCACCAGAGCACATACATACCTACTTGGTATTTGTGCAATAATATGTAGCCAAACAATAGATCAAAAGGTCGCAGTACTCTATAATACCTCTTTACAATAAAAATAGACACATCACCTCATATTCAAAGAAAATCTGGTCTTACAGAAGACGTTACTTTTGCGCTCAGTTAAAACTAAGATTAACACGAAACTCGGCTCTTCAAATTCTTATGCCATAAATCACATTTAATAAAGATAAAGATTTTAAATGCACAAAGCACCTATAAATTAAGCTTCCCTGAGACATACATATTAGACTTCCCTATAATTATACTAAGTGAATAAAAATTGCCCACTAAGTGACTTGAGTTTTTATTTTACACCCTTCGCCAGGTTGCTGTTGGGGATTGATTGATTAAAGAGGACACACGCACCACGACTAAATGTTTTTTTTTTGCAGACTTGTATGTTCATTTAAGTTTAGTTTCGAACAAAACCAGTTATCCCGTTTTTGACAGAATAAATACCACTTTTAGAGTTACAATAGCTTACCCCAAGTACTTTATTCTGCAGTCTGAAATAGCAAGACACGTACAGTAAACAGAATCTATACTGAACATTTCCTAAGCTATACAGAGTGTTTTTTAAACAGACAAAACCTTAAGTTATACGAAAATAACACAAAAAAATAAATTTTGATATTTTGCTTTCTCCGTCACTCCTCTAGGAGCATATTGTCTTTCCATAAAGCATCCATTACTGTGCTTCAGTTTCTTTTATCAATTTGATCTTTCAAGCTAAGTAGATGATTAATTTTCTGTAGCTTCTTCCATATGATTTTGCATAGTGGTGAAAATCCTTGAAAGTTGAAGCTTCATCATTAAACATTCGAAACCACAATCACAATTCTTCTTCGTCATGTCCTCTGCTGGGCTGTGCGCTCTAACCACTACATCACGCCACCCCAATTAATTGGCATTAACATTTGAAAATTATTTGGGGCATATGGCCCTAGCGGATGTTTTTGACAAAGCGGATTCTGGACCTCCAATTCTGAGCTACTTTTTCGAGCATTGCTGACCGAATAAATTCACGAACAAAACAAACAATGTTGGCTTCTAAAGCGTCAATTATTACTGGTTTATAAGTTTGAATCAGTGACTTCGCTCGGCATCCCAGGTAGTAATCGAAAGGCGTAAAACCGCACGACCAAATATACATATCGCTTAGTTTTAATTTCAAACAACTATGGTTTCGCTCGTTTATGGTAAGTAGCGCCATCTTGTTGGAATCATATCTCGTTCGGCTTAATGTTATGTAATTTGAAACAAAAAAGCATTGATCATGTAGATGACACTATCGTGTAAACTGCACCAAGCAGTGCTTTTTTCAATATTATGTAGTCTGTACAGTCTTTTATAGATTGGTTTCACTCCGTGTGTGACTATTTCGTTCATTTACAAACCCGTTACCACAGTAGATACCTTTTAGGGATAAGTGGGCTGCAGTCCCGGTCTACACCGATGGCTAGAAAACGGAAACGGATACAGTGTCGGGCTTCTATTCTGATAATCTGGACCTCAGGGTCTCTCTTAGACTACCCAATGATTGCACTGTTTCAGGCGGAATCTTACGCTATAGGCAGAGCCGCAAGGCGTATACGGGAATTAAATCTCAAGGCCTATTAGGATCTATATAGACAGTCTCGCCGCAATCACTGCTCTCAACTCAAATCTTACGTGGTTAAATCGAAATATCTCTTCAGCTGAGCGAATGCAGCAATTGAGACGGAATAATGTCGAATATGAACCCCGGGTCATGCAGGGCGACATGCATGTTCCTCTATAGCCGTTGGCGAGGTTGATAAATAGATAGGCACTAAGGAATATGGAAAACTGGTGAACCAACATCACCACTTTTAGAATGTCCAGAACGCTTTGGCCTTTCTTTCTATAGAAGGAACTAAGCCTCTTCTTAGGTTTGGAAAGGGATTTATCGGGCTTTATTCGAACATAATTGATGGGCACTGTATGGCAGGTCGCATGTCAGAGCGCATCGGACGCCCTGGTTATGTAGGAGCTGTAAAGATGAGGAGGAGGAGGATTCGGTGCAACACCTTCTCTGTGACTGTCCCTATGGGAGCTTAGCGGGTGTCACTTCCATGATCTGGACTGCCTCATGGATGTGTCACTGTCAAAGTTGATTGACTTCGTCAAGGATACCGTTTGGCTCAAGTGAGGGAACTGAAATTTTTTGGTCTCAAGGTAGAGATCTTTTTTGGGACTCTCCCATGTAAGGCCTTTTGGCCGCTTTAATGGGTCTGTTCTGTAAATGGTATCATAATGGACCATAACGCCTCACAGTGAACTCGTGAAATGTGAGCGATCCGCATAACCTAACCTCTAAACCCGTTAAGCCAAAAATTAGCCTCATCGTTAAACACAATATTGTTGTCGATAAGATGCGCTAATTGATGACTGATTTTCAAAACAAATTTGGATAATTTCGTTATTGAAACGTCAATGTATTCATGATGATTTGTCAGAGTAGATTGATCATAAACGTTAAGAAGTGTGCGCAGTTAACAATTCATTTAACCCTTTCGTAAGTTCTATCGGGCTTAAGTAACACCCTATATAATAAAAATTTCATATAAAACGCTATTTCGATATTTTTTGTAATGTAGGGTAGCTTAAAAAGCTAAGTTTCACTACCAAAAACTTTCATACTTGTTTTTAACATTTCTTCAATTCCTTAGATATGTAAGTATGTAGTATTTGACTTTGAATTGTACTCATTCGTATTGAAGACAATGTCATTGACAGTGCCAATATTGGCAAATAACAATGCAATGTTGACAACGTTGTCTTATTATTATTTTTTTTTTTTTTTCTCATTTTATTGTTTAAGTGCTTGTTTCGCTTGCAATGGACTTTTCTTTACCTTTTTTTGTTTCGTTATTCGATTTGGTAGGACGAAAACGTTGATCTGTATAGTCTTCACTCAATTTTTTACTTCTTTTTTAAGTTTTGGTCATGTGGCGCTTTGATTGTCATGCCACATTACTAAAAGGAATTGTTTTTTTTTTTGCATTCAAAATGCCAAAATAATAAAAGTAGTAAAAGTTGTTATCATTTTAATGTTATTGTCATTGTCAAATGACAAGTCGATATTTGGCTTATTTTCTTGTTTTTTTTTTTTGGGTTTTGCTTTCTTTTCTTTGTTTTAATACTTAAAATAGAATAGATAGGAATCTAAATATTTGTAAATGGCAAAGGTTGTAATTTCATTGTAACAGTTGTAATATGCATATAATTGTCAATATGGTTGGTATAAAGAAAATTTAATCAGTTCATGCAAAGTTGTTTAACAAAAAAAGTTATTTGCATGTTTAAATTGATTTACATACATTTGTATATATTTAGCTTAGTATTATAAAAACATTGAACTTGAGAAGGCATTGAATCTTCTTGAAAATGATTTTTAGAATTTAACAAAAAATATATATCGCTCTGAGTACCACAAAGTTATGGCAGGTTAATTGTTGATTTCGTCATCTTATCGGTTAACTTGTGTCTTACAGTTTTGAAAAATTTTTGTGTAAGCAAAGAAGGAGCGGTGCTCCGTAGCCAATGATCAATAATTTATATATATTTATGAAATCACAACCGTATCTTATTCTCATTCATCCTCCTTAAGCCTGGAAATGCCAGGTTTTCTAGAGTCTGTCACAGGCAAATCAGTGAGCTGAGTAGCATGGTAAAAGTCAAGGTGCTTTTTTTCCACATAACGCCGACTATGTGTCCAGTAGGTGTAAAACCGTTTCATCCTTCGTCCCTGCCCTTCTGCAGTAGTCACTGGCCAGCCGACCCAGCCCCAAATGCTTGAAATGCCCAGTAATGATATCAACAACAACGCTAAGTGTACTTCTTTTGTGCTTTTCGTCTGTCCATTTCCATCCCCGAAGCAACCCATACCACATAGTTGGAACTTATTAGTTCATTGTCAATCCTAAGCTTCGGTGATTGTACTATGCCTGGCCAGTTCATCTGCTCTACAGTTTCTCGAAATATCATTTTGATTCGGTACCCATATAATGTGAATATTGTACTACTCAGACATTTCTTTGCGAGATCTGCGGCAGTCTATACTCGTTTACGAGAGCATCCTGTGAAATCAAAAAGCTTTCACAATCGCTTGGCTATTCGCAAGTATGCTAATATCTATCTAGGAGATACTAACCTTTCTAATAATCATTACAGCAGCTCATATGGTCGATACTTCCGCCTGAGAGATACTACATCGATCAGGTAGCCTTACCGAGTGAGCTATGTTTGCCGCCTCAGACAAGATACTTGCACCCACTGATCCATTTAGCTTGTTTTAGTCAGTAAATATCTGCTCAGAGTCGTAAACGAGGTACGCTGTCTGTGATCGTTTCCCTCAGAAATCAAAAAATGCCAAACTTAGTCAAAGTTGCTACGTTTTTAACCTTTTTAAAAAGTTTGAGTCCTTTTTAATTGCGTCAAATGAAATAAACACCACTTTGTTGTTGTTTTACAGTTTTATTTCCTCACTTTTTCTTTTTACAGTTTATCTTAATACAGTAACTTATATGTAACTTATCTTGCACTTAATATTCGTTTATACAACAATTTTAGTTACGCCTAAGCAAGCCTTTACTTCATGACTGCAACACGATTACTATCCCGATATAGGCAAAGCAGTCTTCTTATATACCTAATTGCCTACAGCTTGGAAAGTTCCAGAAATTTCTCAAACGCACTCACATCCTCACTTTTGTGTTCGTTAATTTTAAACATGATTGTGTTATCAAAAGGTGGTCGAATTGGCAATGCCATCAAATACACAAATCTGTACGGCAATACCAGGGTAACACATTATCAATCTTGACACAAGCCAGTAGGCAAAAATCCCACAATACAGTCTCAAAGGCACTAATGTGGTATTTTTTAAGCATTTTTATTATCGTAACAATATGTATATTATTGAAAAGAGATGCAAAATCGCCTCCAGCCTCGATACAAGCCCGTAGGACAGATCTTTGTATCAGCTATATAAGTTTAAAGTTAGTCATATTGCCAAGGCATTTCCAACATACCAGGCATACGCGTTTCAAAATAGGTTTGACTACTGTAGTATGGAGAAGTGAGCCATCTTCGGTTTTAAACCCTATTTCTTGCCCAGTACTTTGTTTCAAGTGTCGAGACCAGTAGAAACCTATTTAGCATTTTAGGCTTCGAGGACAGCTTTCAATACAAATCACACAAAATTAACTTTAATCACAAAGTTCAAAGTCAATATTTTTCAGACTCAATGGCCTCAATGATTTATACCATCGGGTGAAAAGTACATCTCCGTCTTTTTCGGATCTACCACCCTAAACCAATACCAATACCCACTATCCAAAGAGGAACCACAAATCAGCCCGAAGTTGTAACGAAAAAGTTATCCACATAAGCGACTGCAAGCAACCCATAGTAGCAAACGCATCGTTATCTTTACAACTTAATAGAATCTCATTAGGAAATTTTATGTCTCAGAAGAGAAATATTTATATTTCCGATAGGATGAGTATAATGACAGTAATGTCTTAGTATAGACACTCTCAAACAAAAATTTGTATATTGAGTAGTTTTTAAATAGTTCTCAACGGGTTAAACAAAATGATAATGTCAGGTGTCCTGAACATCAAATTGTGTCTTTATTTATAAGTTACATATATTCTTATGTTAAAATTCTATCTTAAGATAATTTTTTCTGTTCCTTCTTCTTCTTAGAAATAAAATATCTAAATTTTTGCCAGCTTCATCGTAATGGTTGCACTCAATATTGTTTTTCATCTACAAAAGTAAACAAAAAAATAAAAGTGGCAGAAAAAACTGAAACGCTTCAAAAAACGGACGCCAACAATTATTTTAAAACAAAGTGCTTGTCTTCCTTTTTAGAGAATGGTAAGTATCTGTGTTTGTATTAGTTTAGTCCGCATACGGTACGAGTATAAGCCCGTGTTCACAAAATATCTGTTCGAAGCGAGTGTTAAACAATTTATGTAACACCAAATGACATATTTTAAAGCTTTTGCTAAAACGTTGCCTTAAAGCGACAAATACTGCACTGTTTTTGGAATTTTTGTTTTTTTGTTTTCTTGGTAATGTTGGCATTTTCAGTTTAGTCCATTTGTAAGTGTGTCCTGTCCAGTGTACCTGGCAGAAACAAACAATATATTTGAGTAGTTTTTTGGTTAAAAATTACATTTAATTTTTTTGCTCTCTCTCTCTCTCTCTCTTTCTCTTAACCAAATGTGGAGGTGCATAATGTATATTACATGCACATACAACAACTTGTGCCTCAGATATATACATATATTTTAAATGAAAAAACTGAAGAAAAAAAACAAACTCATCTATCTGGTCAAACAAATAACAATAAAATGAGCATGAGATGAAATGTTAACGAATTTTGAAAGCCTTAACTTATAATTACCTACGAAAGAAAAATTAGATTTGTATGTTGTTCTTTAATTATCAAAGGCCTTTTAAAGAACGTTAAAACAATATTTTTCAAAGCGTATTTGGACCTGATTTCGAAAAAATGTGAATATTTTTTTGGATACACTTTATCGCTTTCAATCCACTTCATATTTTAAATCTAAATCCGTTTTAGCAGACCTAGGTGCTAAGCCTTGAGTTCTTTCAGTAATGTCTGCAGCAGTTATTGAATCATTTAAAAAGTATTTTGAAACTAAAATTGTCTTTATTGGAATTCAGTTTTGGTCAAGTACATAACTGTCATTATACTCGTAAGCTCTGATTTTTTGCCATCGGGTACCTTTAAAACTTTAGCGCTGTAAAACTTTTATAACTTATCGACGAAAAGCTAAATCAAGTGACTGTTTTCTTCAGACTGATTAAGGTCTAGGCTATACGGTGGGTACATCAGAACTTCACAAGTAATTGCTGCACAAATCAGAACTAAAGGGTATACGGTGGGTACATCAGAACTTCACAAGTAATTGCTGCACAAATCAGAACTAATGGTTTAACTAGAATGTAGTACCTTCTAATAGATAATTCGACTTCAATGTCTCTAAAGCAGGGCTTGTCAAAAGAACTACGCGGCGTAAATTGATTCTCTTTCTCTCACACCTATATTTGCTCACACATTAACCAAAAATAACAACGAACTATCAGTCCCGTGGCGTGGTGTAATGGTTAGAGCGCACGCATAACAACACAAACGACCCAGGTTCGAGCCCCAGCAGAAGACATGACGAAGAAAAAATTTAATTGTGGTTTCGAATGTTTTAAAAAACACTTCAACTTCTGCCCTCCAGGCAACTTCATCTAAAAAAAATAATAAAGAAAAAAGCCCCCTTGACCCTTCTCACATACCTCTGACGATGATGACAAATATAAGACGAATGATCAGGAAAAACACGCCACCTACTGGGAAAAAATTACAATGCTGAAGTAAAGATCACCACCAATTAGCAAGGATCTTCACCACTACACAAAAAAAATCATATGGAGGAAGCTACAGCGGGGCATTAATCATCTTTTTAGCTTGAAATATTAAATTGATTAAAGAAACTGAAACAAAGCAATAATTAGATGCTTTGTGGAAAGCCAGTAGGAAAGGAGTGACGAAGAAAAAAAAATAAAATAAAAAAATAACCAGCCTCTCAAAAACACTCAGCGAAATGTTTAATTAAATGTTTTTTTGCTAAACCCAAATATATAGCTGCCAACGCACATTGTCATGCTGCACTACATATGACGTAGCAACATATTTGAACTCATTATAATTAATATACAAATTCAAGTGCATTGAGTAAAAGAGAACTCACACACAAGCAAAATGACAATGAATGTGTTTGATGGGCTTTGTTGTAAAGCAGATTCGCGCAAAGAGCAGCTCTTTTCTTCTGTTTCCAAATGTACGTAGTCATACACATAGGCAAAAAATAAACAAAGAGAAGTAAAGAGGAAACAAGTGGAAAAACACAGTGCAGAGTAGCCTGAGTGAGAGTCTCTCAATTACTACCTCAATTGAAAAATGCATTAATATTAGTTTGCCGAAAGCTGGTCTAAAGAAATCTAGCGAACTACACCTTGTTCTGGCATTTGCTCATAATATCCTCAATTCACAAGTTTTTCGGCGTGTTTTAACAACGTTTTTTCCTTCAAATTTCTCAGATATTTTATTTATTTTTTAATTAATAATACTTTTTACACGAGCAACGAGCTAAAGACTAATTGAAAATGTACCTTGGAATATAACTTTTCGACTCAGTGTTGCCCGATATATGAAGTCATAACAAAAAACTTAAAACTGATATAAAAGCCATGAGTCGTGCTATACAATCTTTTTGTAAGGCACTAAAAAAGTAGGTTAACCATTGAGATTTGTTCGTCTCTTTAAGTCTTAGAGTTTTCCTTTTGTGTTTATTTTTTATGTTACAACCATAACTTTCATTGAATTGATCAAGGCCATTTATCCTAATTAGTGAGTGGACAAATACCCCCTTTGAGTCACCGTATCCAGAGAGCCAAGAAAGCAGCGCACTGGCAAAGAAATGGTCAGGTGTTTCACAACCTACACCGATCAGTAGAAACATTCGCTAGGATATGCTGATAGTATCTGAGACTAGAGGGTCAGGAGAATAGGGCCACTAGTTTCCTAAATTCGCTCTTTATGAGCAGAAGTAGCCTATATGAGACTAGAAGACAAATTTTTTCGAATTAAAATTAAATGCGAAGGGAGATTGTAAAGTTTTTAGTTTCACCAGAGAGGGCGCTGCTACCTACACAACTTTTGCTTTAAGCACTGATGACGCCGTCATGAAGTTTAGGTAGATTCGGTTAATTCATGTCTCATTAACACGCCATTTAGTGTCGACGTCCGAGTACATTCTTTAATAAGGAGAAAATTGATTATCGTGCGGAAATATATCTTCATTTTGGACAGTTTGAATTTATGAACGAATATTTAAAGTGTATAAAGAGTCTTCACCACCTAAACGTATCGGAAAATTTTCGCCTGCTTAATGTACATGTGGCCGTAAAAGCCTTGATAATTGCAACAACAACAGAAATCATTCTACAAGTCCATTATATGATATTGGATAATAGACGAGTAAAAGTACGTGAAATATTTAATTCCATAGGCTTCTCAACTGCTCGTTCATATCTTACACCAAGTATTATACATGAACAAGCTTCGTGCAAGATGGGTACCTCGTTTGCTTACAATTGTCCAAAAACGTTTTAGAATGACAATGACAAAATTTTACGAATCATAATACGAATTACTTAACTATCCACTGTACTCACCAAATTTGATACCTACCGATTACTATCTGTTTCCAAGTATGATGAAGTGATTGTAGACGTGGATGACTATTTTAAATGGCCTCCGGAAACGTTCTCTAGTCAAGGGTACAGCTATTGGAAAAACGTTGGAACAAGTGTATTGAAGTATTAAGAGATTATCTTATATAAAAATGAAAGTGCGTAATTGGGTTGCCACATTCATCATTGCGAAATTCTTGATTTTATAAAAGAAAATTTTGATTTTGAAAAAATATTTTGACAGTAAAAAATGTTGGTGTTCGAAGAACTTCGTTTACAAATTTTCGGTAGATGTCTCTAAAATGTCATGTCTCTGGTAATATAAATTTCACCAACCAATACTATAGATTGTTTGATAGGTCCGAATGATTACTGGCAATGAAAAGTGGTTTATGTACTACAATAATGTGAAAAGATCATGGATGAAGCCTGTCGACTGTCTCAAAATTTAGTTCAAATAGCTGCATTGTCAATACATATCGTCAGTTAAATAGTGGGTGGAATTCGATAAGTGGGCATGGTACCTCCCATACAAACCAAATATTGATTTCAATAAATCTTTAAGGTCTTCATAGTCAATGAAAATCATAAGTCGAAAAGTGGTCAGAATTATATAAGTAGGCATGGTATGGCATGGGAGGCTATAAAGTGTTAATTTCTGAATTTGATTTAAATGACTTCGTAGTCAATACAGACAAAAAACGGTTGGATAAGCGTGGAGCCTATGAAAATGTACTGAAAATGGAATTTGTATATATGGAGAACAGAAATTAAATATTTACTATATGTCCACATCAGCCAAAAAGCTAGAAAGATTGGATAAATAGGTATAGAACTGAAACACACAGGGTAAAATCTAACTATGTACATACGCTTTAAACAAATTAATGTGTGTTTATTTGAAGACTGTATACAGCTAAATAGCTGACTACAGTGTCTTTCTGGAAGGAACACTATGGACTATCTTAAATATTTAATCTGGAAAGAAATATAACGAGAAAAAAAGAGTAAAAATGATAACTAAGAGAGTAGTTAAGATAATAATTAATATAGGAGTAGCAAAGCACGCCGCGTTTCAGCTAGCATTATAGAATAAAACCTATTTCAAGTCAAAAATATATGTCTTTCATTGCCAACGCAAAAGTTTTTCAAACTTCCGCATAGTTTTGGGACGGATTTAGCTATGGTATTCAAACGCTTGCAAGCACTCAGACTAGCTCATAGCACTATATATAATGCGAATTCTATGAACTCTTCTTGTTCACCGAACACATCAAACACTTCCAACAATCTTGCCTTTTGCCCCATGTATAGGGCAAAAAAATATATACAAATGACGAAAAAATAAAAAACTTCACTTAACTTTTAACCAAATCTCGTTAAAGAAGTAACGCTAATTTCAACACTTGATTACCGCAATCAAATCAGAACAGAGATTCCTTAAGTAGGGTGCATACATCTCAAAGAAATAAGCCACATAAAATAATTTGCCTTATTTTATTTAGATGCTGCTGCAACTGGCTGTAATGTCTGTAGTTGTTGTTGTTGTTATATATAGCTCTCTTGTCGATGTTGCTGAAAGCTACAAAAGGTGACCTAATGTTTATGTGACATGTTTCTACGAGTTGAAGTTTGTTTTCTTACTATTATTGTTGTTGGTGGTGCTGTTATTTCTTCTTTATAGTGCTCCTCCATCCTTAAAGTCTACGGTGTTCCATCTTTTTGTGTACTTTTTTTATTGTTGTTTTTGTTATTTCATTTGCGAAAATGTAAGCTGTTAAATAAGATATCATGTTAAATTACGAGCTGGATCTGTTGGTTATTTTTTTTTTTTTTTTTTTTTTTTGGCCTGAATATGTATGGCAGCACAATTTTATTACATGTTAAGTGTATGTTTTAGTTATGTTTTTGCTTCAATCTTTTTTAAATTTGATGTGCACATTTACTCAAACATGCAGGAATATATGTATTTAAGATATACTGATATATAAGTATATGCGGATTAAGTAAATGGTGATTTTTTCTTTTATATGTTAAACAGGATTTCTTTGGTATCCAGAATTCTAGACGAAGTACTGAAGCTTATTTTTTAACTATGAGCATCGATATTTTAAATTATTTGCATTACGTTTTCTATTAATAAGAGGTTTAAAGTAACAATTGTTGTATTTAATAGATTCATTTGAAAAATTCTACGAATTAAGTATTTCTACAATTTAATATTAAATTATTCTGTAAGCAATTAGTAACGAATGGCTGGTTTTTAAACACATTTTTATAAAACTGGTAAAGACGTTCTATTTTATCCTTTTTTTAAAAAATCAAAAAAAATAGTAGAATTTACTACCCACATGCATTAACAAGACAGTTGAATTTATTTTAAAAATTAAAAAAATATTGTATTGGAAATATGAATGTTTGGCAATTATAAATGGCGAATGATATCGCACTAATATCCAGTGCGAGGACGCATACAGATATTGATTGTCTTATTAAAATTTTCAACCACAATTTGGCAAATTATTTATTTCGTTAATCAGATCTCGAATTTTAAGTTGTAAGGCTATAATCCAGTCGATTGGCTCTATCTAGACTTTATCCTTAAAATAGTCCTACATAAACTAATCCAACGGTGTTCAGTCCTATGATTAAGGCAGCCAATGCTTTCGTTTACAATAGTTTTATTGCTTCGGTAGATATGTTAAATCAATACTCGACCGAAAATTTTATTTCTCAGTCACTTCTCTAAGAGGCATATTGGATTTCCAAACAGCATCCATTGCTTTGCTTCAGTTTCATTAATCAAGTTTTTAAACTTAGTATATGACTAATCTACTGTAGATCGCCTCCATATGATTGTGTAGTGGTGAAGATCCTTGCTAAGCGGTGGTGGTGATCCTTACTTAGCACTGTAATTTTTTCGTAGGTGGTGTTTTTTCCTGACAATTTGTCTAATGTTTTTCATCACCGCCAGAAGTAGGCTGGAAGGTCAGGCGCCCTTATCTTTTAATTTTTAGATGGAGGTTTATGGAGGGAAGTTAAACACTCGAAACCACAGTTAAATTTTTTTCGTCATGTTCTCTGGCGCTTGTGTTGTTATTCGTGCTAACAATTCCCAATTCCCGGCCGAATTTTCAAAAAAAGCACTTAACAAGAAATACAGACCACATAGCGCACCATATGGTGTGACGCTTTCAACTTGCAAAAGCTGCTCAGCAATTCCTATTGTACTTTTATAATAACGAATGCTTAAGTCCAATTGTGTAACACGTTAAGGAATTGTCAATTCTCGATCTTCTTCAACATTGAAGGTTACGGCTGCGATGTTGTTATTTCACCCATCCGGTCGAGCACTCATTGTTGTTGAACACTCAATATGTAGACCAAATTCTTAACAGCAGATTTAAATTTTTATTGCGATTTTCAAGCGAAATTGAGTAGTTTGTAAAAATTGTCAAAGCCTTTACTAATATCTTAACAATTAAAATATTGTTACGAAAATAAAAATGCCTAAAATACACCACATTAGTGTCTTTGAGACTGTATTGTGAGATCTTGGTATATTGGTTTGTGTCAAGGTTGTTAATGTGTTACCCTGGTAATACCGTACTGATTTGTGTATTTGACTGCTTTGCCAATTCGACCATCTTTGGGTAACACAATCTTACATGTTGAAAATTAACGGACACAAAATAGAGGATTTGAGAGCGTTTGCAACATTTCCGAAACTTTCCTAACTGTAGGCAGTTAGGTATATAAGGAGGCTGCTTTGTCTACGTCGATATAGTTATCGTTTCGCAGACATAAAGCAAAGACGTGCTTAGGCGTGTTGAGTAATTTGTGTATAAGCGAATATTAAGTGCAAGATAAATAAGTTGTAGCATTAAGATAACGTGTATAAAGTAAAAGTGAGGAAATAAACTCGTAAAGTTATCGAGGTCCAGCAGCCAATAGAAAATTTCATGAAAAAAATATGGTCTTGCACGCGCAGCCGATAATTTGGCTGATATTGTTTTCCATTTTTAATGGCATAGCCTCATTTTTGCAATTTAATAAGCATTCAATTATTTTTCTTAAAAATACTCGTTTTTTTGCATATCTAAATGAAACTTCTTATTGTCAGAATCTGTATGTTCAATTCGCAGCTGCTAACCAAATTTAAATATGATTGTTAGAGTGTATCGATTTTAACCAAAACCGTTATGCTTCGTCCCTGGCCGAAAAAATTGCTTACAGGACAATTTAGGGATATTGCAACGGTTGCTTGAAATAGAAGTCATGCGAAATGTTAAATTCAAAGTTTCTTTAACTAATTAAACATAAGCCGTCACAGCCATTTAAGTTTGGCGCCACCAATATACACTGGAATGTTTAAATCATCAATCATACAGTAAAAGTTATTACAGGAAAAATAAATAGTAAAAAACATTAAATAGAATAGTGGAGAAAGCTATAGGCTTACTTTTATTCTGAGGCAGTAATATCTTTTTACTTGTTTCTTGTTAGATCATTGAATTATTTGTTAAATGCTTACAAGCTATTAAAAATAGAATATTTGTTAAGGCAAAGTAGAAGGTTCACGGCTATTTTTCTTTTAAAAAAAATTCCATTTTGTTTTTCTTCTTTTCGAGTTTTACAATAACAGTGTTGTTTATTTTTGGAGCAGTAAAATGTTAATTTATCTCACCTTCCACTCTAATCATTAACTTTTTGAAATAATAAATTTAACAAATAAACACTTTTAACTATTTGCCTACTTTTTTTCGTCTTTATAACTATTATTAACATTTATAAAACAATTTATTTTTATCACCTTACCAAGAAAAGCATTAAGAGCGTTAACAGCTATGCCAACGCGCTTGTTTTAATTAATTTCCTCAAGTGACTTTCGATGTCGGTATCGAAAGGCAACACAAGAAAAAAAATAAAGAAAACAACGATCAAGAGTGAGACTGAATGCTTAAAGAAAGCTTTTCACTTAAAGTATTTGTTGTGTTTTCTCTGTCTGTGCCTGTGGCAAACAATATAATAGACTTTATGACTCGTTCAAGTATTTTATTTAAAATATGTTAAATTATTCTATAGAGTCTCAAAATAGATCTACACATGTTGAACTGACTGTAACTCAAAGAAACATACAAAAACGCTTATTTTGACAAAAAAGATAAAATCCGTTTTGACAAAAGGATGATTATGCTTTATATTATTAACATGAAAGCTATTATCGATGTGCTTGCTAACAAGAGACATATATGTAGAACTTGACTATTATTTCAACTTTAATTTCAATTTTGTAATATTATACAAATCAAGTTTTTTTTAATGTAGGGCATTAGGAAATCGGTTTTGTTAGGTGAACAAAGTTTTTTGAACATGTGTGTAAAAAATCCAGTCTGAAGTGTAGGCATTCGACACCTTCATTAATTTCTGTCACAAAAATATCATTTTGTACCCTACTCTACCACCGTACTTTGAGTGAATGGCATATTGGCTTTAGTTGGTTGTAGAAACTGAATCATACCACTTTGAAGAATTTGAGGTGTAGAGAAAGAGCTCAAAGTTACCTTTTCTTCCCCCCAAACAGTATTTAGTTAATGCCATGTTCAAGCGACAAGTTTTTTCTTTTTGCAATCCGCTCCCTCATTCAACCCTTAATTATTAGCCGAATTACATAATTTCCCATACAAAACCTTAGTAGACAATCATCCAAAATTACTAAAAATCAATGTAATATCTAATACATGTCCACGCTAAATTTGTTTATTTTATTTCCTAACACTCGGGTGGGCTATCTATCGGTTTAAATTTGAACCAGCGGATATTTCGTATCTGGCAATACTTATGTCATTCTATTCTGTCACAAATTTCAGTATATTACCTCCTCTGAACGAAATGAGTCGATTTACGCTTGAGCAACGTTGGGATTTGTTGGAAATTTATTTCTGAAACAAAGACAATTTGTCGGAAATTGCACGAAAATATTGAAATGAACCAAAAGGCAATGAAAGGCATCATTGGCCCATATTTCTTTGAAAATGTGGACGGCGCATTCCTTACGTTCAATGAAGATACCTATCGCACCATGATAATCGCTTTTTTTACCTGCTCTTCATGGTATTGATTTGGACGATCTTTGGTTTTAACAAGATGGTGCAACTTACCGCACATCGGACGTCACAAACGATTTATTGCGTCAAACGTTTGATGGTCGTTTAATTAGCCGAAATCGTGATATCAGATGGCTGCCATAAAACTGCGATTTAACACCGTTGGACTTTTTTCTGTGGGGCGCCGTTAATGACAAGTGTTATGCTGACAAACCAAAGACAATTGAGCATTTGAAGGCCAACATTCGTGATGCCATTGCCGAGATACGAGCCCATACACTCGAAAAGATATCGAAAATTGATCGGAACGAATGGGGTAGTGTGAGGCCAGCCACGGCGGCCATATGAGTGAAATAATATTTCATTTCTAACCGGAATAATTGTATTATCGTTTTTGTTTTATTGCATTCTAAAATTTGAACTTTTAAATGGCCCACCCGATAGTTATATTTTTAAAACATAATTTACCGGCAAATAATAAAAACCAAAGTACAAAAATGTTATGTGAACGGAGCAATTCGTATAAATAATTCAAACAGAGTAATTTGAAGTTCCGTGCGAATATTGCTTATGACCAGTTTGTATTTAGTTGGGAGAAATTAGGGATTTCTCGTATAAAGAAAAATGTGGCATAAGAAATTTTTGTTATATTCGCACGGGACTTCGAGTTGCTTTGTTAGCTATTTGAATTAATAAACGAATTGCCGGATTCACGTGGCATTTATTTTTTATTATTGGTTTTTATTATTGTTTTATTATTTTTTGCTTTTGTAAAAAGATTTTTAACAAGAACTTTTTTTCAAAATAAAACAAAAGAATTCATATGAAAATTATTCTAATTTTTAATTATATTGAAAAGGGTAGGGATGGGTCAACGGGAGGATGGCTGGAGCCTCTAATTGGCTTGAATTAAAAATTTGTTTTACCTTCGTTGAGATTTGAATCTGAGCTGCTTGTGTTGTATAGGAGCACTTAAACCACTGAACTACTCTACATTATGACTATTCCAAGCAAACTGACTTTAATTAAGATCGATCATCCAACCAAACCTTCAAAATGGCGCGTAGGATAGAATAATAGGAAATGGTAGAATCCCCATCACGAAGCTCACTTGAGCACACATAGGGCCACGTAGAGAACGTATATAGTTTAAAGCCTTTGAACCGGCTACTGGAAGTAGATTTACTCGACCAGAGAGTCAGCTTAGGATATTCGCCAAAAAGCACAACTACTCCAAATCTCATCTAAAACTAGCCAGAAGGCCTAATAAATTTGGCTATCTGCCTGATATCATCGATAGCTTCGTTAGTTTATCGAAAAAGGAAGATCCAAACAAAACGAATTTTAGCCGAGCCAGAGACCTGCACCAGCAAATGAAATTGAAGTTTCGGTCTTGCAAGGATTATCACCAAGTACAAACCAACTACACCATCCAGATACAATAGTCAAGTCTAAGTTGATAAATAATAATTTCCTATCGTTCCTACAAGGTGAATAGGGCCTCAGTAAATTTCTTGAACAATTCTCTATTTTATGCCAACGACTTCACTTCACTCCTACTCTTTCTGCTATTTACTTCGGAATCAATTTGTCTTTTCCATGTGTGAGCAGGACGGCCCCTTCTTCTGTTTCCTTGTGGTTCCAGTCTATGAAAACTCTAGTGATATCGTTAGGTAGTCTTCTAAGGGTATGTCCGGTCCAGCGCCACTTACGCCTCCTTATTTCATTCGAAAGGAAATAAGGAAGGCTATTGACCTACCCTTTGCAAGCGCATATTGTTGGAAATAGTCCACGGCCAGGATATTTTGAATACAACGGTTCACGTTGCATCTTTCCCATATCTCGTTCGCATTAGAGATTGCAATTTCCGTACGCAGAGATAAGAAGGACGACCTCCAGTGGATCTGATACGACCAAACGTTTGGAGGGCTCTCTATAATCGATTATCTACATCCTCATCCGAACCTCCATTTGTGTTTATGATGCTCCCAAGTTAACATAATTGGTCCACTTTATTTCGTTCGTGGCAATTGTAAATCGATCAGCTGCTTCCGCAGCTAGCGTTAAGCTCCATAGATTCAATGCAAGATCTAGGAAACTGTGTCAATGTCAATGTTTAACTCGTCGGATAATGACTGTGGACACGCTTCAGATGCTGCAATAGCGATATCATCACCATAGATAAAAAGCCTATTACTCAATGAATCAAGCTAAAGAAGAAGCATATTAACCGCAAGGTTCATTTGAAGTTTCGAATACACCACCTTGCAGAATACCTCTTTCCATCATTCTTTTGCATTGGATACTTCCAACAGAGGAAGTAACCTAAGCAGAAGCTCTGTTAACCTAACTAGAGCCGAGTCAATGTTAAAATAATAGAGCAATAAATAAAGATAGAGCATCGACAATCAAGTATAGTGTATATAGTATTTAAGAGTCAAAGAATTTTGATACAATACGACAACACAGCCTACTTATCGTTGTTCTAAAATCGAATCAAATCGAACTATATTTAGTCCATATATCCGAACAAACAATCGATAAAAACTACAACTTTATAACTGAGAGAACATCATAATTGTCGACCAAAAATTCTTCACTTACTTCATGAGTAAAATACGGGGCTGTGTGTTTCTATTTTCTTAAAATTTTATAATAACTGATTATACTAGAAGCACAGTTACTTTTTCTTTATAGTATCTTTTACGAGTATTTTCTATTCGTGCAAGATGTTTGTCAAAATTTTTTTATGCAACTAAACGGCACCTAAAAATAGTATCTTTTTTTTCCTAATTTTATTCAAAAGCAAATTAGAATTTGGATGTAAAAACGAACGCTTATGCTTAACTGCTTACCCAATTAGCTATACGATGATTATATGGTTTGAAAGTGTATTTATGTATGTACATATGTATATACCTTTATAAGTCACACTCCAGGAGGGATTCAATTTGTGCGACTCTGGGCTCATACATATTCATTGAATCGTTAAAGACATCATCTATTAATCAATCAAGTGCAATGCAATTTATTTAACTGTCTAGTTGTTGTTTTTTGTTTTTCATTTTAAACATTATTCGATTATAATTTCTTTAACTTAAAATGCAATTAATCTTAAAGTAATAAACATTTAAAGACTTTTAAATCAACAAACAACTAGCATGTAGGTCGCCTATACACGAACGAGTACAATAAAAAAAGCTTCACATCATATAAAGAAATAAAGAAAGAAAAAGGCTGTGCCTTTAAAAAAAAGAAGAAGAAAAAAGAGAAATTATTTTAGTGATTATTTCACAACAATGGGCGTTTGTCAAATTTAACGTGAAATTGAAAACAAATGATACAAGTACTTGGCTGTTATTGATCAGTACAAGAACAAGATATGACAGATAGAAAGAAACTAAAAAGATAGTCAATGGAATTTAAAAAGGGCTGTAATCGTATTCGCTTTAAGAGACAATAATCCTTTAAATAAGTTTGTAAAGTGTTTAAAAATATTCCTATAGTTAAGGCTCTGGAATTACTTATTTACTCAACAATCTAGGTAAATACTTATTTTACGTCAAGAAGTTGGTCTACCCCAGAACTTACTAATATCTACTAAAGAATATATATAAGAAAGGTTACACTATGTAGTTTACAAGGTTTCTGTTCACAGCTTAAAACATACATGGGGCTATTAATTAATTTAAAAAATCTGGGACTTCAATGAGATATTCATAAAGAATGAAGAAATAAGAGTGGGCCCAGTTAACGAACAAAAACCTGAAAAAGAAGAGTTTGAATTATTTTTTATAAAAATTTTTATTTTTTTTCCTTATGGTAGGTACCCCAACATTAGTTATCTAGCATATGCTGGTCACAAAAACTCGCTCAAAGAATTTTAAATCTTAGTTAAACCGTTCACCACGCTTTCACTTATATTTCCAAAGTTTCTTGAAAAAGTTCAACTGAGAATGTAAAGAATAAATTTTTAGGCATATATTTACACCTATCCTTACGAAATTCTTCGTTAAATCAGCAAAAATAAATATCGCAATTTGTAGTTTTTAACTTTCTAATAATTATTGAAAAATAAATCTTAGTCTTATACTAAGAACCTATAAATATTTTGTATATATTTTGATATTTATATATTTTATATACATATTTTATATTTATATATATTTTAAATACATATATTTTAATTTAGACTCAAAAAGACCCGAAAATAGACTAATTTTAAAGAATATAAGATCGTGTTACCCAAAGATGGTCGAATTAGTAACGCAGTCAAATATGCTTATAAGTATGGCATTACCAAGGTGACACATTGAAAGCCTTGACACAAACCAATAAACCATATGGGCCATTATTACAACCTGCCTTAAAAGTTGGATTTAGTAAAAGGCAGCTTTAGTTAAAGTGAACCTTAAATTCACTTTTAATTTTTTTTTTCGTTATTACAACTTACTTTTAAAATAAAGTCAACCTACTTTTAAAATAGGGCAGTACCGGTTCTTCGGAAACACAGTGGCAATAACGTGCTCTCTTTTTTGTTATGCTTGTTCATTTTGTTTATAAAACTTGTGTGTTGTGGTCTTATTTTTATTTTTGTTTTTTTGTGATTTGTTTTCCATTTTGATTTGAAAATTTATTAATATAAATAGAAATGTATATTTTCCATGATTATACTTGAAGTTGCCATATTGAAAATAATATACGTATATATATGGCAAGTTCAACTATAAACTTAACTTTAAAAGTTACAGGTAGTTTAACGCTCACTTTTACCTTATTGTATACTTCTCATAATGAAAAACAAAATAATCTGCCCGTTAAAATCCTGCCTTTAGTTAAAGGCAAGTTGTAGTAATGGCCCTAAATCACACAATACAGTTTTAAATGCACTGATGTTTTTGTATCTTCTTTTTAAGCATTTTTATTTTCGTAACAATAGGTTTCATTGAGTAAACAAAAACAATTTTATTGCTTGTGTTATTATCGATACCATAGAAAGCTAATATCAATAAAATTCGATAGCAAAAATTTATACTTTCAAAAGCCAGAGAGATTAGTAACCAAAACTAGTGCAAAAAACTAAAACCATCAGCATTGGCCAGATGTACTGCACTTTGCATTGTAACATATACCAAGGTGGTATTAGATCTAGTCTGTAGCCGTAAGTTATCACAGTAGAATATTAAGTTTAGATCTATGTAATTCACCAATACTGTTCACAGTATGCTGCCAAAGAATCTGTTTCTCTTGACAGCTAGAGTCGAGCATTCACAGAGAAGATGGAAGCTTATATTTATATAACCCACCAAGTTTAGACAGTATTTAGCTACCTAGGAATCTATTTCTTTTTACAGCAAGGGCCATGCACTCTTTGTGAAGATGGAGGACTGTTTCTTTCTTTTCCCTGTCATTGCAACCACGACAATAGTCACTAAAATGAAGTCGACGTCAACTGGCATGCTCAACTAGCACCTAATGTTCAATTATTATTGCCAGCAACATATACCACACATATTACAGCCATAAATTGCATAGTGTGTTTCTCATCAAAAAGTCTCTCTACAGGTGTACAGCTTACACTATCTATGATCAACCTTCTGAAGAAAAAGTCTGAAGTTAATACTTTTTATAAACCCCAGCGGAATTGTTACAGAAATCGCGATGAATTTATTTAAGACACGCATCATTCTAGCTAAACCATCAGACGTTCATTATCATAGTCTTACATTGTTTAACAAATAGAGATGTATTTATGTCACGATGTATTTATGTCTAATATTGTCACGTACATTGCTGTCATTCACATAGTACACTACTGTTTGTCATTACAGGGAATAACTCAGCCTGCATAATACTGAAGTTATCCAAATCCGTCGCAGATCAACACCGCAGTTAATTTTTGAAACATTCGTACATATCCGGGTGTCACATTTGTCCACCAAGTTACTTCTACACCACTCACCCTTGGAGTGAATTTTGACTGTTCGTATTCATATAATTAAGACTAAATTTCAGATAAATTAATTAAATTGGTTCAAAAAAAATATCCTTATTCTATATCGGTCCTTAACCTTACAGATGCTTGGAACACTCTAATGCTCAAAGGGGAATTCGGCACTCTAGAGCGGCCATCAATCCACAATTTGGAATATGGCAACGAACTCAAAACTTCTAACGGAATTTCTTACCGACCATTGTGAACTTCGAATTGGATGTTTTTACGCTTTGTTCACAGACATTAGAAATAGTTTTAGATGGAAACGTTTAGGGAGACATAGGGCCCATAGGTCGCAGTATCCTGCAATAGTGCCTGGTTAGAATGATGATAATGATGACTATGACAAATTTGCTATAACTAGGTTTATAATTGTCTATAGCCATGTCCATTTTCAAAAAGAAAAACTCAATACAAACAATAGTTAGGTTAAAAACCAACAACCCTTTCTAAGACCAGCCCATGTAGGCCAAAACGGCTCATCTGGTCCAATCTGGCTTCGATAATGAAGCGTACAGTACAACCCACCGTAACTTCCAGTAGCATTTCAGGGTCCACAGGTTTCTCAGCCTCAGCCTCGATAGCACCTGACATACAGGAGCTGCCAAACTATTTTATTTTTTTATTTTTTATTGTTGCCAAGTGTAAACAATGTGTTATCACCAGAGAAACTAGAAGTATCTACTTATAAAAGTGTTTTATGCGTAGAAAATATGCAATAATCAGAAAATATAATTTAAAAATTTATAAATATGCTTTAAAAAACAATAATTTCTGCTTTGTTAACAGAAAAAAAGGTTTATTCAATAACTCAATAACTTAACAATACAAAAAAATCAATAAAACAGAATAAAAACAAAAAATTGTACTTTAATTTCTAAGGGGGTCTGAGTACATAACTTTCTATCTATGTTGCGGCCACCAACTAAGGATGGATGGGTATATGCTTTAACACTGGTTTGATGTTTTGCATGCGGTAACAGAGGCGGACCCGCTAGTATGGATTTCCTTCCCTGGTTCCATCCTACAAGACGGATCTAGCATAAAACTCATACACGTTTTGAGATATATATGTTAAAAGTTTTAGTAAAATTAAACTTAATTTTTTATTGGTATGTACAAGGGGTACTATTTATATATATTTCGATTGAATTCACTATAGCAGCGTAATACTGTGTATTTGATGGTGCTTTATCGCCATTCAAAGCACTGAGTTTATTGACACATTCTTATTGAGATAATCCACATCGAAAGTTGTGAAGCATAATTCAACGAAAACCTTCTTTTGAAATTTCAATTTTTTAACTTACTGTAAACAAAAGAAATAGCACTTTTATATCAAAACCTTGTGAGTACATTTATGCTAAAAAATGCCAAACTCTTTTATGGTGTTGCTAGATTTTAGCTATTAACATTAGTGTTGCCATTTCCGGAAATATAAATAGTACACCTCGTATTCGTTATTGAAAAAAACGACAAAATATTGACTTATATTTTCAATGTAAAGAAAATGTTAATGTAATGGGGGCTTATTCCAAGGATAACAATTCTTTAGAACCATAATTTAAAACTTTTATTTAAAAAAGATCTGTTAATATCATCATATTTTACTACGTTCTTTTTTTTGTTTTTTGCTACAATTTGTTTTAGTTTTTTATAATATTATTTTCTTTATAACAACCTTTCATCATGTCAATATTTTGAACTGTTCGGCTAGTGTGAGCCTATTGGCTCGTAGATTTCCGAGTAACACGGCAATAAAACCTAAGTTAGTAGCAATAAAAATCAATTCACTTTTTGTGTTTAAATTTCTTGGTTCATCTATTGCCATTTACGCACTGTTTATTGCTCTAATAACTTTCAAAATCTGTTCAAAATTTTAAGCGTAGTATTTGATGGCCAAGACAAGATCCCCAACGTGTTACAACTGGTACGTGCGGCAATGGATATTCCGGATATATTAATTTTAAAATGTTAACTCTATTTAAAGTTTTCAAGAACACTTTCTTTAATTTGCTGTCAAAATATTTAAGAGCACAAAAAATATGCCAAATATGCAAAAATATGCTCTAACAAAACGATGCCAAAATTAATCAAAATTCAAGAAATGGATAAATATATTACAACCAAATTCGTTGGTTGTGTGAGAAAAAACATGCAATTGCATGATTCTGGTTTCCCTGATTATCACTGTAGCAAATTTATTAGATGCATAAATGTGTCTTACTTTTACTTAAAAATGTATAAAATGTAAATAGTATTGTATTTTTTGATATTATTCTTCTAGTTGCCTTTTCAGAACATTGTTGTGAAGCAAGTTTAAAAACTATACCACAATTTCAACTTCTATTTGAAAATCTCTTCAAATGTATTCATAAACTTCTATAGAAATTAGCACAATTTCATGATTTTAAAATTCTACATTTACCAACATACATGCAGAAAAAACTACTAAAACAAATATTCTCAGTACACTAAATGCTAGCCTAACCAATAGAAAAAAAATTAAGCCTCATAAACTATTTTCAATAAAGCGAAGGCTTAAAAAACAAACAAACATTGACGTAAAGAAAAAATTTTTTTAAAGAAACGTTAACGCAAAGGTCAATAAAAAAAAGAGTAGAAACTGAATTACACGTGACTCAACCACATATGGGTCCACTAAACTATTTCTCTTTTCTAACTCTCCTCACCAACGTTATGCATTAAGAATAAAAGCAAATCTATTTACAATATTGTTTAACCATTTTTCATAGCCTAAGCGAATAGAAATTCGCTTATACTTTGTTTTCAAAAGCCACACATTGCCTATGATATTAAGATGATGATGGTGATGATCGTGAAAGCTCATGCGTTACCAAATATGGATGATCTATCGTATGTTCCAAAACCATATGGGCTTTCATTTACGTTTAGATTAACTGATGTTTACATTTCATGGCCAAAGCCATAGAATACAACCACGAAACTTAAGAAACCGTATAACTAAAACTAAATAATTTTCAAAATTTATGTTCACAATTGAAGTTATGTAGATTATATGCTTTGGTGAATGAAATAAAAGCATTAAAACGGAGAAAAAAATGTGCATTTGCAGTGCAAAAAGTGTATCAAATTAGCAGGCAGATGAAGGTGCAGACATTTGGTAGAACAGTTTAAAGTTAAACGTTTTCAAACCGAGTACAAGAGAATATCAAATACAGTAAAATATTATAAAATAGGACATTTTTGAAAATTTGCAATGTCTTCAACTAATACTTTCTAATTCATTTATATTGTCAAGTACTGCACTAAGCTTTATTATAGATACTCTACTGTTTGCTGAATGAAAAAATCATATTTTAAAGATTCTTTCTCAGAACTCCTAATTTAAGTCATTAAATTTTGTTAAATATTATGGATAGTAAGTGAGCAGGCAGGCACGTTTTCGGATTTCTTTTTTTCTGCTGCACATTTTGGCTTTGTGGCTCTTATCTTAAGTGCTGATGTTGCTACTGAATTTTATAGAGCCTGAAATTTTTTCTTTCACACTCAAAAGAATGGTTTTATCTTTTTGTTTGAAAATTAGCAGCTTTAAAATAAAACAAAAACATAGAAATTTATTGCTTATAAAAATAGGTTTAAACAACAATGTTCAACCCTTGTTGATTTTATGATATCTTAATATCGATTTTAGTAAAAACAGAACATCATGTTACTTCGTTATCTATCATTTGATATATTATAGAGTCTACCTAATCTTAATTCAAATATAATAAAAAGAATTTTAAATATTACAGAAGTGTAGTTATAGCCGCAATAATGTCAACAAAAAATTCTTATGACGATTAAAACAAAAATTAATCCGAGTTTTCGGTCAAAATTTGTATGGCAAAGAGGATTTTATTATTGAGTTGTCTTTAACAAATTCTGCAAAATAATACCAGTTTGAAAACAATATTTGTTTCATATTGAATATTAAAACCACAGGATGCTCCACAAAAAAAATTTTATAGCCCACTATTTTAACAGTTGTAATGAGCAGGGAACCTAGGAATATGCAATTACATGCTTTTCTCATACAACAAATCGAGATGTAAGTTATTTATCCGTTTCATGAATTTTATATAAGTATATACATATATTTTATATATGTATAAGCTTCTATTAACAATGATAGTGTCCTCTCTGCTTTTGTTTTATACATAACTAGAGTAATCCCGCCCGCGTCGCTGGGAGCTTTTGTGTTGAACCTGCTTTTTGTCTGATGTTCTCCACACATGAAAACTTCCATGTATCTTTTTTTAATGATAGTTTGCATTAACTGTCAAGTTGTTTAAACTAAATTTAAAAACTTCAACTCTAACCATTCTCAAGATTTACAAAAATCGCTTTTTAATTTTTGGGAGGTGCCATGCCCACTTATCCGATTCCGCCAACATTTTAACTGCTGGGTTGTACTATTTAAGAAATTATTTGGAATTATTATTTAATTGGAATTTAGATTCCATTCCAATAATTCTTATTATTTTGCCCATATTTCGACTGATGATGTGCATTAACTACTAAGTTATTTAGACCAAATTCAGAACCTTACACTATTAGCGTTTAAAAGATATCCAAAAATTAGTATTTTCTTTATATGGAAGGTTCCACTTCAATTTATCCAATTCATCCCAATTTTTGACTGATGTTTTGTATTGACCACAAAGTTATTTGTACCAAATTTAGAGACTCTAACTATTACTGTTTCAAAGATGTAGACATATAAATACAAATTTTATATGGGCGTGACACCGCCCAGTTGAACAATAGTGAAGCCACACACCAAATGTCTACATATGCTTTTTATATACGCAGTTTTAAAAATATTTTCTAAATCATGCAAATTTTAAATGCGTTAACAAATTTCGTTTTCAAATAAAACTTATGCAATAGATAGATCTTATAGTCCTCTTTTATATACATAGATATTGCTGATATACGTATGTTGCGATTTTTTTAAAATTTGATGAATTCATTAACAATAAGCGTGAAATTTCGATACGATAGCAATCGAATGCGGTGATTAGCTTAATCGACATGTATCGAAATTTTATTCGATACGATAGTACATTCGATATCGTATGCCGTGATTAGACCCTTGCGCTTTTTTCTACAGATTGATTCATTTCCCTTTCTATCGGAAAAATTTTGTTAAGGGAAAAGGCTCACACACATTTACAGTGTGTGGCATTATAGGTTTATATTTCCTTCCAAATAAAATCGTTATAATAAATTTACAACCGATTTAACAGTTAATGGCTGTCAGCTGATAGCTGATATTAACAACAGTTTACATCAAATATCGCTACAACTATGGTTAAAACAACAATAGTTGATTTTTGCTTAGATTGATTTGACATTTTATTTTGGATAGACTTACACCAGAGCAACGCTTGCAAATTGTTGAAATTTGTTGTCAAAGTAATGATCTGCTCGTCAAACTTTCTTTTGTCTTGTTTCGTTCGCCAATGAAGCTCATTTTGGTTGAATGGGTACGTAAATAAGCAGAATTGTCGCATTTAGAATGAGGATAATTCACAAGCTTTTGTAGAAACACCACTCCATCGACAGAAAATTACTGTTTGGTGCACTTTATGGGCTGGCGGGGTCACTGTTCCATATATCTTCAAAAATGATGATGGTCAGAATGTTACTGTCAATGGTGAACGGTATAGGAACATGATTAGAAATTTTTTTTGTATTTCAATTAGCTGGCATTAATCTTGCTGACATATGGTTTCAACAGAACGCAGTCGTATGCCACACATTGCGCACTACAATTGATGTACTAATAGAAACTTTTGACAAAACGGTAATTTCACGTAGTGATCCAATTAATTGGCCACCAATATCGTGTGATTCAATGTAATATCACTTGTCTGCGTCGATAAACCAGAGACAGTTGAACACCTGGAAATTAACATTCGAAGATGCGAGTTTGCAAAAATTGGATTGTGCCTTGTATGCGCCAGTCCTGACGAACGCATAGCCGAAATCATATTTACACAATAACATCATATAAATTTCTATCCAACAAAGCCCGTTTCATGGTTATTTAAAATATATTTCTTTGTTTAAATATGATTTAAAATTGTGTAACTGTAAAAAGAAAACACACGATAGTCTTAGTCTCCAAAATTATGAGATTTGACACCTTTTTATTATTTTCTTTTATTAGACGATTAGAAGTCAGCATAGCTCATGCCTTTTATAAAAGAACATCGAATATTCTTGAAAAAAATTTCAAATGTGCTATGCTACAGCTAGTGGTGGTATTTATTGAACAGATATTATTTTTAAAAAATAAATAACATGGATTTTTCTTCCAAAATGAATACAAATTTTATTTAATTCATTAATTTTTCGTTGCCTTATCTCAAATTAAAGTTCGAAGGCTCTTATAAAAACACTCTTAATTATGATTTTTGAATAAAAAAAAAAATTCTTTTAAGCAGATATCTGTTTTCAGAAGAAATCTGTTTTCAGAAGATATCTCTTTCAGAAGATATCTGTTAAAGATTTTTAGCTTCAGTCGGTTGCTAAGTTAATTGCCATATTCCCAATACTTGACCGTATATTCTGTTACTTGTCTGCAACTAGCACGACACCAATTTTCTTCCAATTATCATCAATGATCTTAAAAAATCCCATTCACCTGAAGCGCTGAAAGCGAAACAATTTGCCCAGCGCAAGCACCAAGCCAAATATCGAAAATATTTTAAAATATTTATGAAAATATTTTAAGACCTTTACCGAATCATGATCTTCACATTGACACTAATTTGCAAAAATTCAATGACAAAGTAGCAAACAAAAAAGAAAAAACGAAAAAATACACAAAAGAAGAACGAAAAGTCAAACAATAATTCGAATATGTACATACTATACATACAAATGCCTGTTTTGAGTGTCTGAGCAGAGAAAAAATACCAAAAATGATTGCAGATCACACATAGCAACATGTCATTTAACATGTCAACTACAATTACTACCGTAACAAATACAAACAGCACTAAAATTGTTAACAAAACTTGTAAGAGGAGCAACATATTGTATGTGTGATGTATGTAAGAAGCGGGAGAAGAAAAAAATCAGTCTAAAATTCAAGAAAACTTAAAGTGACAACAAAGTATGCGTTTAAGTGTGACTTGACGGCATAGTAGTAGTCGTCGTTCTCGTAATCGTTGTCATTTGCCGTCGTCAACGCCAATACCCAACATCACCGCCATCATCGCAATCAGCAGTCAGCTGCAGCAACAACAATTCTATGTGTCGGCCACAAAATTGACGACAAGACGCGACAAGAAAAAATGTCGTAAAACATTCGCCAACAATAAATACGAGTGACTGAATTGAGTACATTGTTAAGGTGTTGCTGTTGTCGTACTGTTACTGCTGAGGTGGTATAGTCAGTCAATGTGGTAGTTTTGGAACATTATTAGTCGAACTAAGTGAGTGAATGAGTGACATGATACGCTGACTATCATCCATAAAAAGAGACAATCGTAAATGGCAACCATAAAATGTATGGCATAGTATGCCGCGCACACAATTTTTTTTTAGGCAACTCCTTTCTGTTTAGTAGAGTTTAGTTCAAATAAAGTTTTTCATTTGAAAACAAACTTACAATTTTCTTTTAATATTCATCGTAAAAATCGCTAAATTTCACTCAGAAAGCACTTTAATTTATTGCTTGCCAAAGAGAGAAATAAAGCTGTTTTCATGTACGGTTTTAAGCTTTTGTTATAGTTTACTTTTCATTTTTTAACCGAATTCAAATACATTCGAAGTTGAATTTTTGTATTCTGCGCTTTCCCACAATGTTGTGATATTAGAGGTTTGTTCAAAAAATAATAACTCATATTGGATAACTTCAGTCGATGTATTTTATCTTACACTAGAACATTTGTTTTGGAAATACGTTTTCAGTTGGATTATGTAGCACTGCCAACAACAGTAATAAATTTCTAATACGAGGGGTATTACTTATTTTTAAGGAATAGCAAATAATAACAAATATTTTTAAATGCAAATGGCTTTATTGTTTTTCCATTCTTCTTGAGATATTTTAAAAACATAATTTTTGGTCGCTTCATATGCTTCTTCGGCTCTCGTAAATCGTTGGCCACGCTGTTTAGCTTTCATATTTAGGAACAAGAAGAAGTCATTGGGTGCCAAATCAGAACTGCACGGAGAATGAGACATCAATTTGGCGTTTTGACTGGTCGACCTGTGTGAGATATCGCATTGTCATGATGGAAAATGATTCGTCTTCGGCGGTTGGTTTACGAATTACTCAATTAGATCAAGCAGACCAGTGGCCACATGATCAATTCGGCCGAAGAAACAGGCGAACATTTTCTTCGCTGTGCTTTTTGCTCGAACTACTTTTGTTGGGTTTAATTCGTCTTGGAATACCCATACGATCGATTGCTGTTTTTTTTCCGGCTCATACCCATATATCCTTGATTCGTCATCTGTCACGCTTTTATACACCTTCTTTGAAACACCACACTCGTACTTTTCAAAAACTTCCTTACACCAATCGATGAGATCCTTTTTTTGAGCGATTGAAAAATTATAGGGTATCCAACGAGAACAAATTTTTTATACAACTAAATGTGCATACAAAACCGTATGTATTGAATTGGAACTAATGTGCAAGGATGCCTCTATTTTTCAATATGTCACATGACGATCTTGCATTACTATTTCACATACTGCATCGATGTTTTCGATTTCCGATTTCGATGGCATTCACTATACCGGCGATATACTGTGGCCAAATTGATTTTCTTAACTCACTGCAAACAAAACAAATAGCACTTGTGCATCAAAACATTGTGAGTACGTTTATGCTAAAAAAATTCAAACTTTATTCTGGTGTTGCAAGATTTTAGTTATTTACATTAGTGTTACCAGTTCCCGAAATATAAATAATACCACTCATATTAAGCTATCCAACGCGATGGCTACACTTAGCTGTCAGTCTGTAGTAGAGGCTATACTTTTTTTCGAAAACGCTGTTGATTCCACTCTTTAATGTCGTTATTTAGTCTATTAAACGTGCTGCTAATTCACAACCACTTTAGTTTTGCCATTGCAATAGTTTTTGTCTTTTGATTGAAGTTCTACCATAGCATGCTCTTGGATCTAACTCTTGATCAGATGGAATCATTATCATTAATAACGGAAAGCAATATCATCCAAACGACCAACACGACTACGCTTGCAGGACCACAGTTTTTAATGAAATTTTTCATCACCACATTTACAGCTGTGTGTCCTCGATGACTTCACTAGTTTCATCATTGAGGTTTTGAATCGATTCTGGGCTATTGGCATAGACCATATTTTTCACATAGCACCATAAAAGTCACAAGATCCCTGTGGCCAATGTACATATCGGTTTTTGTTGGAAATGGACGTCGCCCATATCAATATTTTATAATTTCGGGCATGCAAAGTTAACAGTATAACAGTTGCTATAGCCTCATTTTCGCCAGACCAAAATCACACGTTAAAAATGGAGATGCATTTCAACAATAATTCTTGGGTTTTCGGAGCTCCAAATGTGACAATTTTGCATGTCAATGTGGCCTCTGAAAGTGTGGAAGCTGTGTTGCTTAAGAATATGTCTAGGGATGAATAATACAGTGTAAAACTAGATCTAATAGAGAAATGTTTGTAATAAGGCAAAAGGAGACGGCAAAACTAAGCAGGAAAGAGAAGACGACAGAGAGAGCAAGAAATTTTACAAGGGAACCAGAAAACAAATAAACGGCTTTCAACCGAGAACAGATGCTTGTTAAGATAAGTCGGTACAAATTGTAACAGAAAAAAATCTGGATAGATGGAAAGAGCACTTCGAAGAAATGTATCATAGGACGCCAATAGCTGACGAAGAAAGAGAAGAAAACATTGTCATTAAAACGAGTGACGAAAGTGGTATGGAGCCTGACCCTAGATTTGAGGAAATGTTGGAAATACTTGACGCGATGAAAAATTACAAAACACCTGGTGACGACAGCATCACAGTTGAACTTTTAACTTTTAAAAGGCCTAGATGTGGAAGGAAAGCGTCAAATTTATGATTTTCAAATAAGATTGCGGAGGGAGGAACAAATGCCTAGCGAGTGGACAACTGGCATCATCTTCACAATTTACAAAAATGGTGACAGGTTTGATTGCGAGTATTATCTAGGGATTATATTTCCTAATATATGTTAAAAAAATTTTTCCGGAATACTCGTGAAACGGCTGAGTATTATAACGGAGAGGCTTCTTGGAGAATACTAGTGTGGATTAAGGCTGATGTATATATGCTGTTCGTTAATTTCAAACAGGCGTTTAATAAGCTATCGATCTAAGATACACGGAATATTTGCTTCGTTCGATATAAGCAACGAACTGACTCGCCTATCTATTTTGACAAACGGATAAAGAGAAACCATTTAATACCAACAATAAGACAAAGGGACAGTTTGACCACAGTTCTGTTTAATCTCTGTCTACACTTTGCTATAAGAAACCGCACTCAACCGGTAAGGGATGGTGATCGACTACACCGATAACATTATGATTTTAGCTCGAAATAGGCGATATATAGAAAATATTTTTAAGAACATATAAACATCTACAAAGAAAATTTGGCTAGTGGTTAATAATGAAAGACCATGTATATATATGATACTATCTTCAAAAAGAAGGTCACGTGATATTAGTATCGGTGAATATCGTTTTGAAGGAGTAGAGTGTTCATGTACTTGGGCGTAATTATTAATAACGGTAACGGTACAAGAGACTACCTTGATCAAAAAGTTTCTGGAATAACCCCCGTGTGGCTACATAGTTTTTGCAAATATCAGGCTATGATGCTAAGATTTAGTGGGTATGTCGTCAACAGATGTACCAACTTGACAAAGAAATAAAACTCAAATCGGAACGATGGGACCGCCACACGGGTATACAAGATCGAATTGTGACAGCATACAAATCATATTTTATTCATAATAAAATATTTAAATCAAAACTATTATCAAGAACGTATAAGTTGAAAAATTACAATACTATCATAAGCCCTTAGTAACTTACGGATCAGAAGTTTAGTTATAGAAATGTAGTAGTTATAGATTTGAATGATGCTGAATGTAATTTTTGAGGTGATATTTCGATGAAATTCCGAATAAGTTTGATGCATTTCAAGGACCTAAACAGTGAAAAGACGACATTGTTAATGGTCGGAACATTGTAATTGTTCTTGAGCAACGTTCAAAATTTCGGTTTTGTAAATCACCAACTTGTTCCAAAATTCACTTTAAAAATCAGTTATTAGCTTTAGATAATTATAACTATCTTTTTTCAAAACTCGCTACTTTAGCCACACTTGCATATATTTTGACACCTATAAAGAAAGGCGTTACACATACTGTTGATATTAATTTTAATTTATTTTTTTTTTTTTTTAATTTTTTTAACTACAGTCAAGGATACATTTTACTTCAAACTATATGTTTATTTGACCATTACTGTAGTTATGGCTAAATGAATGGAACAGAACAGAGCATAGACTTTTCTTAATAATATTGAAGTGAAATTTTTTGTTGTGTTCCATTTTCGTTTTTTCTTTATTGAGCGGGTGTTTTCCATTTACTTTTCTTTTTCCAATTTTACTTCTCACCATATGTGGTGTGGTCTATAGCCGATTTGGCCTAGTTAAGTCGTTACGAAAACGATCACATTTTTAAATCAAATTTATTTTATTGACTTAAGCTGCTGTTAAATAGGGTTTTGATGTGACTAACGAAACGAAAATACATACATTTTGGTTAACAATCAATTGTTTTCAATCATGATTTATTTCTTGCTGCTGGCTTAAGCGAAATTTTTGCTTAAGAAATTTAAAATAAACAAAAATGTGGAAACTAATCGAAATATTAATGGTGACTAATATTTAGAATAGGACTTAGGTACAGGTTTTTTTTGACTTATGGCAGCGTAGCTGGACTCCTCATAGCGAATTAACCTATCTTACAGTAATATTTAGAATTAAGCTTAATATAATATACTTTTCCCTGGCATCAAATTGCAACCTGTTCACAACATTTCAATCAAATTTTAACACAAAAATAAATCTAAAGCAAATTTGTAAAAGAAATACTATTTGCATTTTAACATGGCATACATTTTGTTTCGATTGTCTTATGTATGGCAGGAATTTATCAGGTTTTTATATGACATAATTGCACGAAATTATAGGATAGTCAGTCATGGCCTTTCAGGTCACTTAGCTCAAATCATATGAGATCTTTAGACTCGTCAAATATTGCTACGATACCATGCAAAAGCTTTCGCTTGCAAATAAGGTCCAGTTGTTTTGGGTACCTGGTTACTGTGGAATAGAAGGTAATAAAATAGCGAATGCATTGGCCTGAAAGGGTTCCATGACACCCCATATTGGACCAAAACCTTGCTGCGCCGCATCATTCATTACCATTCCCAATCTAATCAAGTATTAGGAAATTAGCAGATGCTTGGAACCCTGCTTAAACACGAACACGCTCAAAGGAGACTTCGCCATTCTAAGGCGGCGATCAGTTCACAATTTTGGTGTCGTTCTAAAGTTCTCAATTATGGCAGGCCGGGTTTAAAACTCCTTACGGAGTTTCTTACGGTCCTCTGTAGACTAAGACCGCATCTGAAGAGGATGGCGGTCACAAATATGAATATTTGTAGACTTTGTAGACTGTGCTCATAGGCATCAAAGACAGCGAAACATATATTGTGTGAATGTGGCCCCTTGATAGGTTTAGGCGGAAAGGTTTTGATAGACATAGGGTCTCACTAGGTCTCACATATCCACCAGTATGGTTTCAGGTCTCCTGTTGTTCATTAGGAAGGCAGCAGATCTGCTGAACAAACTATAGACCGGAGGGGGAACAATAGATCATATGGGTCACAGTGTCATGCAATAGTGCCAGATAGACATGATAATAATAATGATAAAATTATCAGAATAAGTGGTAATCCATATACTCCAATTTGCATTCCAACTGCTGAGCAATCACGGAAACAACGCTTGACAGACTCTTCTATAGAAATAAGCACTAAGCTTTTCTTCCGACCATTCAGTTTTCGTTACTATTGATATTGGTACATAATAGTTGTTTTCTGTTCCTCAGATTCCATTATAAGTTTCGCCTCTTTATGTAATCAAAATTTTGTTAATAACTCTCCTTTAAAAGTCTACACTAGACTTAGCTATAATTATCACATACCCTTTTATTTAACCCTATCGGTGTGGCTGTATGCTGAACAAGTAACAGTCAATCAAATTTCCAAATTTTACATGCCTCAAAGGTTTGGTTAGTCCACGTAGCCACCCCCAGCAATGCTACGAGTGTCAAGTAGTATCCTCAGACTCTGCCTTTAGAATTTCCTATATCACTCAGAACTCACAATGTCGGAAATACCCCATATACACTCCGTTGGGTCGAGGTGCCTTTTATACAGATTGTAAGACTGCAAGACTTTATCATCTTGACGAATAAAATGCTGGACCACGCAAATGTTAATCCTCTTCGCCTGTTGGCTTCGCATTCCTTTTTTTGTTACGGGTGCGTTAAGGAACTTCCTGGATGGAAAGAAGTAGATCAACAAAATTGTATTTATTATCGACGATATTAGAGCTTGGGCTGCTATAGATTTTGTATCCAAAGACTATACAATGCCACCTTTAAAGAAAAATATAGTACTAACAAAAAGATGCTACTTTGGGCTAGGTAAGCAAAAAAAAAAGAAATAAAATAAAAGAAAGAAAAAGAAAAAGAGACAAAAGGAAGAAGGACAAAATCGAGCGTCACCTAGTTAGCCGGCCTATACCTGATATATAACCTTCCAGGTCACAGACAGTGGCTGTCGCAACCTCACCTAGACCATTGGAAAAGCCCTGTCCCAGCAACCAGCAAAAATCTAAAGCATGATTAAAGACGTTCAGGGATGGGTCATTATCTTTGTTGATAACCAAGTGGTCTCAAGGGCCAAATCAAATTAATTGATCAAATCACGATCAATTCATTCTAAAGTTGTCGTAGACTGCAAAATAATCTTTAAAAAATGCATGAGATTGTGCTATTTTGCTGGGTACAGTGTCACTGCGATATTTCTATGAATGCAATAGCTGATAAATGGGCCCGACATAACATCGGCAATATCGATTTTTTTAGATTATGAGAGGATGAGGAGGAAACGGAGACGATCGAACACCTACTGCATCACTGCTCTATGATTTTTAGTAGAAGGAATCTTGAATCATAGGTAGTCGAACGATTCAATCTCTTACCTACTTTTCGAGTCTTCCACTATTCTCCGATTTGCCTGGGCAAATATTGGATCTTCTTTTTAGCTGTCGACTGGACTGGCTACATCTTTTCGGCTGCCCTTATGATCTCTCTCTCTTTTTTCTTTATTTTTTATAGAACCGTGATCCAGCTATATAGCGTCGGACTTTCCAAAACATACTACTCCTAGGGTATCTTCCCGGTCACCAGTCCGGAATCGTTTGGTATTGATACCGGCAGTAGCATTTATGTTACTAAGGCCAGCCGGAGATATTTTGGTGCTACAAAAGTCAGGAGCCCCAGGGATTTCGATCCTTGCCTGACTTGGGTAGGCCCTCTTGTGAGAGCTTCGTGGTGGCTGTGGTTTTATACCCCAATCAAAGGTAGAGTGTAAACTCGGTGTGGTGTTACACTCTTAACCGGGTGCTATGACCTAAAGATCGGTAGGAGTTCATGTGGTCTCCAGCACTTCCCCAAGGTGTGTAGGTATGAGTCCAAGCAACACAATCTTTGGTACCCACTGGTGATTTTTATCATATTTGAATATCCTTGTAAAATAAATATATAAATAAAAAATTACAACCAACAGAAAGTTAGAATTTTTTTCCCCAAATTTAATTGTCAAAGAAAAAACAAAAAGAAAAATTTACTTTTTCACAAATAATTTGTAATAAATAGTACGAAAGAGGTATTCAGGCATTTTAAGTATTGTTATCAGGTGTGTATTCTACCACAACCCATTTTCAAAAAGTGTTAATGCACGATTTGTTTTTTCGGGCAACAAAAAATTCATTTCATTGTGAATAATAAGAATTACTTGTTGTTTGAATGTGCCAACAACAGGAACAACCAACAAAAAAAGAAAAAAAAAATTCTTATTGTTCTTAAGCAGCAACAACAAGAATAGTAACGTATAATCAGTAGAAACCTAAAAAAAAAACGGTTGGCAAGTTAAATAATGTTTTGGGGCCGCTTAGTTGGTGTTTAAATGTTAACAGTGATGGTGGGTGATAAATGGGTTATCCTTAGCTTTGCTTTGTTGCTGGCTGAGTTGTGTTTGAAAAGGTTTTTATTTCATTTGGGATTTGTGTTAAGCTTCCGTTGAAATTAGTTACTCACGCGGTCGGTTGCATTTTTTTATTATTATTCTAGTGGTTAGTTGGCTGAAAGGCGGGTTAGTTGGTTGGTTTTCTTTTTTTTTTTTTTTTTTGTTTTTGTCATTTTGTCGCATAAGACTATTTAAACCAAAACTGAAAAAAAGAAAAATTCAAAAATTTGGTGAAGAAAAAGTACAAAAGGTTATAACCGTGATTCGTGTATTGCCCATGCATGGCTACGGGTATGGGTATGTTTTATTTTGATTCATACTCGTATGGGGTTATATTTGGGCTGTACGGTTTGCTTTTGTTTTAATGACCGTCACCACTCTCTGATGCTGTTGTTGCAGTTACTGTTGTCGTTGTTGTTAATGTTTTGTTGATATTTGCTACTGTTGAGATTATTTTTGTCGTTGCTGTTGTTGCTGTTATTGCAGTTAACATGTGTTTGTTGTCTGTTTACCCTCTTCTAGCAGGAGCACCAGAAAGGAAGATGTTGTTTGTTGCTAAACTCCAAAAAAAGTATATACCGCCTTTACTCATTAGCTTTTTTTGTATTTTTTGACTTAAGTTTTTATTTTTTTTTAGTTTATTCGTTATGTGACTATAGGAGGAGATGAAGTGCAATTGTGATGCTGCTGTTGCCTTATCATTTCTTCCTGCTTTTAAACATGCATTTATTATTTGTTTCTTGTTATTGCTCAAGTGTTGTTTGCTGTGGCGGTGTCGGCGTCTATGCTATCTAGCACAACCATAGATGGTCTAAATACTCCTTCAAGTTTAAGCTTTGATATAACATGTAAATGTTCTGTCTTTAACCCTTAAACAGTAATTTTAAAAGATATAATGAAGAATATTTAAATACAAATTTTAAATTTGAGTTTCTTAAATTAATGCCTTGAAATTTGTAACCAAAATTTGGATCTCGGTTAGTACCTTTGCTATGTTAGCAACAGAATGAGCAATCGACTAATATAGGGTTCGCCAAATAAATTTTTATTTTTTTTGAAAATGCTATAAAAAAGACTACTGAATATTTTCTCAAATTTCTTTTTTTTTATTTGAAAGTACAATCCTTCCTGTTAATAATGGAAAATAATTTCATTCAAATGGCTGCCTCGGCTGGCCATGCAGTAGCCTACACGATCGGTCGAATTTTTAAGCACATTATCGATTGTATGCAGCTTTAATTCACCAATGGCTTCACGAATATTGTCCTTTAAAGCGTCAATTGTCTCTGGCTTTTTGGCGTAACACTTATCTTTGACGGCACCGCACAAATAATACTCCAACGGTGTCAAATCGCAGCTCCGAGGTGGCCAAACGACATCAGCTCTGCGGCTGATAATGCGATCTTCAAAAACAGGGCGCAAAACATCGAGTGTAGCTTCGGCTGTGTGGCACGTAGCGTCGTCCTGTTGAAACCAAATGTTGCTAATATCCTCCTCTTCAATTTTTGTGAACAAAAATTCGTTCAACATGGCCCGATAACAATCGCCATTGACTGTAACGGCCACTCATTTGCTCATTTTCGAAGAAAAATGGCCCAATTATGTCTCTGAACCAAAATCCGCACCAAACAGTGACTCGTCTTGGGCGTATCGGCTTTTCAATGTATGCATGCGGGTTTTCTGTGCCCCAAATGCGACAAGTTTGCTTGTTTACATACCCGCCAAGACCAAAATGATCTTCATCTGAAAAGATGATTTTTGATTCTGCAACATTACCATGATTTTCAAAGTAATGTCGCAATATTTCCCAGCGTTGTTCAAGAGTATACACAACCATATTCGTTCAGCGGAAGAATAAAACTAATTATCTGTCAAATCAGACATGAGCTAAGTGTTACCATTCACGAAATAAGCACTAGTTGAAAAAAAAACGTTAGATGGCGGACCCTTTATTTTGGCCGATCTCCACACATTTCATACTATAAGGAAGTAAATATCTTTAAACCGTGTATAAACGTAACACTATTACATTTGTATGAAAAATATTTTTTGTAAATTGTAGAAAAGCGATAAATTACAAGATAAGAGCGGCTAAACGCAGGTTCGATGAAATCACATTTAAATCTGCTCTTTCTTCGAAGCGAAAGTGGTTGGAAATTCGGGATATGGGTCTGTTATGCAAAGATACTAAGGTTGATAACGATGTGGATGTTGATCGATTAAATACCGAGTTTTCCAACATGCCAATGCCCCGTTCTAATCTTGACTATTATGAATCCACAAATACATTGATTGGCTCTAATTCTGATAACACTGGTCTTGAGTTTGCTAACGTCACTATTGAGGAAGTACGGAGATCCTTTCTTAGTATTAAATGTGACGCAATTGGTTGCGATGGAGTTAACCCAAAATTTATGAGGATTATATAGGACAACATTATTGGATATATACTACATCTGTTTAATACGATTCTCACAACTTCAGAATATCCTTCAAAGTGGAAGTATGCTACGATAATACCAATACCTAAACCTGACAACAGCTACAGACCTATCGCAATATTACCATATTTATCTAAGTCATTTGAACGCATAGTAAACATTTACATGACAACTCTCTAATGACCAACAGACAATCTGGCTTTAGGCCTCGACACAGCTGTATTACTGCGTTAGTGGGTGTTGGTGAGGAGTTAAGGGTTAAATTGGTACTGCTTGATCACTCGAAGGCTTTTGATACTGTTGATCATAGTATCCTGTGTTATAAACTGAGTAGCAAATTTAACTTTTCATTATCTGGTATTAAATTTCTCAACACGTACTTGTGCGACAGAAGTCAGGCAGTTTATCTGGGTGTTAATAAATCAACTAGTTCTATAGTTAAAAGAGGCGTTCCGCAGGGTTCAACTCTCGGCCTATTATTATACTCACTGTACTCTAATTTCCTACCTTCTCAGATTGCTCATTGCAATGTACAAATATATGTAGATGACGTTCAGCAATACATAAGCTGTCATAAGAGTGATGTTAACAATTGCATTATTAAATTGAACGACGTTCTCGACAATGTTTATAAATGGGCTGCAGCAAACGGTCTTTATATTAATGCGAGGAAATCTAAGGCGATTGTAATTGGGAAAATGGATTTTTTGGCATATACGCTACAACCACTTTGCGTTGGTACCGCATCAATACAGTCGGTTCCGACTGCTAAAAATCTTGGTATAGCTTTTAATAGACAGCTTACCTGGTCTGACCATGTGAATGTTATTTGCGGTTGAACTTATGGTATGTTAAAAAATGTATGGAGATCTCAATATTTTACACCTTTGAATATACATCTGCTATTGGTGGAAACATATTTAATTCTCCAGATGCGAACTTTTCGCGAATCTGAATTCTGTAAGCAAACGTAAATTTAATGTGACTTATAATAACATCGCCAGATGTATTTTTGGACTGTGCAGATATAGCAATGTCTCACATTTTTTAAGGCAAATATATGATATTTCTATGGAAAAACTCTTAATATACCGTTCTCTCTCATTTTCCTCCATTAGATTCTTTATACTGGACAACCTACTATCTATATAATTTAATTAATTTTTGACTGTTAAATTACGACTTTCTATTCATTTCCGTTTATTTAAATTGCAAGATCTTAAAGATTAAATTGGTAACAACATTCAATAAGCAATTGGTAGCACTGTTATAACACAAGTAATTACAACATTGACAGGGCGACACATTGACAGCCTTGACACAAACCAATAGATTAAAATCCCAGAATAAAGCTTATAGCTCCAAATGTAATTTCCTGTATGTATTTTCCTAACAATATGTATAAAATCTTATTTGTATATACATATGTATATGACAACCTCGAACGTCTCACAAAAACGTGAAAACCATTGTATGAGTTAGTGAAGTTTTTCTTAACGTAAATACTGGGGAGATCGATTATTCGACTTTTTTCAAAAACCGGTTTTCGAATAATTCGAAAAGTAGCACTTTTTAAAAAACCGTTTTTCGGTTAATAATAATTCAAATAACCGTTTAACCAGTTCTTTTATTTAAATATAATTGTTACTAATTCTTGAAGCGCAGAGCTGGACTACGTCGTTTTAAAAGAAGCTGATGGAGAGCTTAAAATTAAAGTAGCAATCTATACTGACAATAATTCTAACAAATCTCATAAAAACTATGCCAAAACGGTGTGCGGAGGCTATAAAAAACAAAGCTTATTACACAAAGTACTGAAAAATGCTTAAGTTTCGAACAGCTAAACAAGGAGCTAATTTCGTTTTTGTTGTATTACTTAGTAGAAAATGGAATTAAAGGTTTGTTTTTATAGTTATAATTTAGGTGCCTAAAATAACAAAAATTAAATGTCGCTTGTAATGTTATGAGGTGATACCGCTGTTGAAAATTGTCGGATGGTGTGGCCAAGGATTGAATTGAGGCCTTCTTCATTAGTAGGCGGGTGTCTTACTTAACATACTACTGTCACACACACTATTAAATACGTGGTGCATTTATGTTTCCACAGATGTGCTCAGTAGTGTGCAAGATACATGGAGTGTTCTTAAATACTAAGTTGAAAATGCTCTTCGATACCAGAAACTATTTACCGCCTTAAATATGTATGTGAGATTGACTTTATTATGCGTCAAGAAAAACTTAATCCTATACCAAGTAGTCTATAGGCGGTGGCAAATAAAACTTTTGCAAAATACGCTGTATGAAATATTTAGACGTTTTGTCCGTTAGGGTTCTGAAAAGCCAATCGTTGCTCTAGCAGACTTACTTGCTAGAAACTACAACATGGGACAAAAATTTATCAATTTTATTTGCCTAACGTACCAAGAATTGAGAAGAATTTTATTTTAATACTAGAACCGGTTAACCGGTTATTTGATAGCGATGATACGATGGTGATGGTAACATTGATCCAATTAATGATGACGGTGTTGAATGTACACCACCCAGCCCATATGAGATTGAAAGGGCGATATTTCGGCTGAAGAGCTTTTTTAAGCCGGAGGTGTTGAGTTCATAAGGAATATGCACCAAATTTTTATCGCTGGATGAACGCATGCCCAATGAATGGAATCTCAAGGTGTTATGTCCTGCGCATAAGAAAGGAGGCAAAACCGTATGCGCAAAGTACAGTGGTAGGTGGAATACAAAATTTTGCCGAGTATTATTTGTGACCGTTTAAATTTAAAGTCGGCGAAATAACTGGATCCTTTAAATTTACCAAATACCTGGTAAATCTACCAAATATTTACATTACAACAGATCCTGAAAAAGAATTAAGAGAAACAACTACCAACACCTACCACCTGTTTGTCAACTTTAGGACTGTCTCTGATAGCCTTTTACGTGCGAAGATCTTCAAGGCCATGTTTGAATTTTCTATACCTTCACATCTTATTAGATTGTGCAGGATGACTTTAACTAATATTTACAAGATTACCAGTTAAAATTTTGAAGGACCTCTCCGCAACGTTAGATACCAAACGGGGCTTCAGACAGGGCGATAGTCTATCTTAGAAAAAATCCTATTTGATGCTGCAGTTAATACAACAGGCTCATTCTACACCAGAAAACACATGCTACTTGCATATGCCTATGATGTCGATATCATTGGGCTTACAGCACGAGAGGTAACTGCGATATTTTCTAGCATTGAAAAGAGAATAGGCAAAAGTGGAGCTGACAGTAAATGAGGAAAAAAAAGTTTATGGTATCAACGAGCAAAGAATTGACGAGGTTGGGTCATTACATGGACGCCGTAATTACAACTAACAACATCAGTTTGAAGATAAAACGAAGAATCTAATAAGAATAAGAAAGATGTTATTTTGGGCTGAGTAAGCACTTTGGGAACAAAACCCTATCTCAATTGACAAAAATCACTCTTTATAAAACGTCTATCCTACCCGTGCTTTTATAAGTCGCTGAAGCGTGGGTACTTACTCAAGCGGATGAAGCTATTCTTCCCCAGATGAGGAAGACCAAAACTCCGATAAAAAGACCAGCAGCAGAAGACCTTTCCAAAGTTGGTGTTAGAATAAGTGAATTAGATCGACGCGCTTGGAGCAACATTCTTAGTCGGGCTGCTGATCTGAATGGTTGCATATAGCCACCTAAGTAAGTAAGTAGTAAACAAGCTAGGATTTTCACCTAGATGTTTTTGTTTTTTCTTACATACATTCCCACAACATCGCCAATGCCTATGCCAACGCATTGTATTGAAAAATAGTTTGAGAAAGGATAGAAAAAGGATCAATAAGAAACTTTAGATCCCACGAGCATTTACTCGTATATAAACCACGACTACACTTGAAGATTATCTTCATTCCTGGGTAAATGTAGCCTACAGATGGCTTTTATCAAATAAATTTGAATGAAAAATATTGTTATCATTTTTGAAGTAGAATAAAAAATATGACATCCCACTACTTATGTAGTGAAAATTTTAGAAAGTCTCTATAAGTCTAAAAAGTTAGTACGTTAGTTTCAAATCCTCTTTTAGACAGCATAAGCGATTTATTCACTTTTTTGTTGCTCTGTTATGGTGGTAAATAAATATTCCCAAATTCGTCTAGAATGTCACTCAAAGGTTTAAAACTGAACCAAATCCAGCTAAAAAAATTTAAGACAAAAGGATGAATGTCACTTTGACTACACTGGATGTATAACCGTAGTCCTCTAGTTGTTCATATAAACCTATGCTGTATAAACATCCCAGTGTATAGTAACTTAATGTTTAATGGCTCATTTCTGTGAAATTTTATGTTTGAAAACTCCTAGAAATGTAGTAATTAACCTGTGCATGTTAATGAACTTCACAAAAAAAAAAATGAAAAAAATCCACCTTTTATGCAGATTTTGTTAAACTTTAATACTGGACGGAACAACATGCCTATACATTATGGGCATTGTTTGTGCAACTTCTGGTTGTATGCAGGCATATTCGTAGTCAAAGCAAAAAAATACCATTTAGTTTGAAAATGAGGTTGTTTTCGTGTTGTTGACAATCTAATTAGAATGTTAAGCAAAACTGCTGTTGCTACTGTGATTTTATTTATATCATGTTTGCAACATTATATATACGAGTATGCCATTAACATGCAGTTTTCATTGTCTAGTTTTTTTTTTTTATTCTGTCTTAATAGCTGGAAGATTTTTAATGTTTTAATATCAGACTCATGAAAGCTGACATATGTTTTCTTTATATTGTTGTTTATTTTATTTTATTATTTTTTCAAAATTCTAGCATCCGATGGTAAGCGGCTGATTTGTGTGCAACAAGTGATGCACGTTAAAGTTCAAAAGGTTATTTTTTGCTGTAAACAAGGAATTTTTTTATTTATTTATTTTTAAGCATTCTTAAGGATGCTGCTGCATTGTTAATTACTTACAACAAAAACACTCAATGTAGCACATACATAAGATAGAGGAAGTATTTAAAATAAGTCTGTATTTTATAGAAATATTGGCTTAAAAGGAAAAAAGTCTAATGATTGAATAATAAATTTTGAATAACTTTTCAAAAATTCGTTTTATCCTAAATTTATGTTCAATTTTTGGACATTTTGGATTTGCTTCTTTTCTTATGATATAATATTCTCCATTCAATGATTATTCGCCTTTTGCAGGCAGTCGATGTGGATTCTACCGCATGTATCCTAGCCAACTTGGTCTTTTTTGGCCAGTAAAACTTTCTATATTGACCGCTGTTTGGTCTTTGATGTGTTGTGGAAAAGGGTGTAGAGATCCGAACTGTGCATCCAAAACCATTGAAATTAATGCTGCAGAGTTTAAATAGAATTTATCAAGCTTAGCCATGATTTTATTTTTTCGCAAAAGGAATTTCATTTTTTTCCATTTTCTCTTCAAATTACATTGTAGTCTGCTATCAATGGCTGTGAAATACAAACTAAACGACGCAGCTTGTTTAAATTTTAACAGAAGTCAACTGAAAATATATTTGCTCCTGTTAGCAGTGTTGGCTTTTCAGTTAAAAGGCGGGAAATTCAAATGTCAAGGACTTACTTGCGAAAGATAAGTTGCTCTCTTCTACTACGAAAAAAGCATTTCAAAAACAAATAGAAAAACATGTAAAGTTGAAGGGAAGAATGTTGAGGGTGAACACCTAATACTGTTCCGTAAATTACAACGTTAAAGATTCAACTAGTTTGGCAGTTACTGAAAAATTTAATAAATATTAATCACATATAAAAAAGCCTTGATAACTGATGATCATCCATAAATGACTTTAACCATGATTATAAGGCCATCTAGACTACGCCAAGTGTTTAAAAACATATAGAGGTGGCGTGGAATAGTAATTGGATCGCGCTTATACAACACAAGCAACCCAGATTTGAATCCCCTGAAATCCCCTCCCTTAAACATATCCCTGGCTTTCTAGCTTACCGCTGGCAATGATGACAAACATCAGGTGATTGATCAGAAGAAAACGCCACCTACTGGTAAAAAATTAAAATGCTAAGTAAGGATCACCACCACCACTTAGCAAAGATCCTCACTAGTATACAATCATATGGATGCTAGCTACATTAGCTTAATCATCTACTTAGCTTAACAATCAACCTGATTAATGAGACTGAAACGAAGCAATGAATGCTTTTTGGAAAGCCAATATGATCCCTAGAGGAGGACAGAGAAAAAAATACGATATGAGCTACTACAATTCAAAAAAGCGATCAACTTTTATTTGTACCACAACGAAGAAGCAGTCAAGAAAGAGCGACCAGAATAAGTCAACAAAAGAAATGGTGTAAGTACTCTACCAATGACAATTCGATGCCAAGCACATATTTTATATATTTATTTATATAAGACATTAACCACTGTTGGTTAGCAAATTTATAGCAAAGTTTGGACCTCGTTAAAAAATTTACCAACCGAAGACCCGTGTCATATTTTCTATCTACATATTTCCTCTTGTACAGAGCACAGAATTATTCGCCAATCCATTCTAATCATTGAACTAGTTGTCAACAAATATTATATTTATTTTACCTGTTTTTATTACCAACTATTATTACACTCACTAATGGACTTAAAGCATGTCATACCATTTATGGTGCAATTTATACAAATTATGAATAATATAAAACTAAAATGTGTCATAGTGCATCAACATACAAACCTATTTTGTATTGTTTTCCTTATACATACGTATGTACCTATCGTAGTTTATTTTTCTTCCCTATAAAATATTGATAAAATGAGAAAATTTAATAGTGCCTTCAATTGCCAGATAATTTGTTACCAGCAATTCATAATTTATTTGCCAACCGCATTTGGCAAAATGCCTTTGGTAGTAAGGAAAATAAAATGGAGAAAAAATAAAACAAGACAAGAACAATAATGGACTTCAACTTGACTCTAAAATTCTGGGTCAAAGAAACAAAAGTGTAACGTGTGTCTTATACGAATACATCTATTGGTTATTTGTTTTTTATATTTTTATTTTAGTTGTTCTTGTAAGCTAGGAACGACAACAACAACAACAACAACAACAACAACAACAACAGCAACAATAAAACAAGTTCAAGAGTACTGTAAGGAAGAATATTTTTTTTTTATTTTTATATCCCCAGCAATAACAGCAGATGACATTAGAACATAAACAATAGTATTTCTTGTTATTATTGCTATTATTTGTGCCACATTGTGGCAAGATAAAAGGGTGTTATAGGTTGTCGAAGAAATTTGTTACGTTGTATTTGACGGAGACGGTAGAAATTATGATTGGTCTTATTGGGGCCAAAAGAATTCAAAGGCAATGGGGCAAATACAAAACTTTTTAATGATGAGAACTGGTTGAGAATATATGTATGAAGGCATTTATTTGCTATAAAAGTAAAATTATATTCACTAGTCTAAATTCATTATGTTTTAGGGTATCATTTGGTAAGATTTTGGTTGAAATTTTAATGAAAATAAATGTGCAAATATGCTAAGGCTCTGACTATATGACACTTTTTTAAATATATTTACTTAATGCAGATGCATATAGGAAATAAAGAAGTTAATTAAATAATTCATTTAAATTCATCCACGGTCTGTTTTATCTTGAAAAATCTGGTCGTATATGAGTTTTGGGCTGTTTCTTGTGTTTATGAATGTTAATTCAAGTTGAGTCTTATTACCTGTTTAGGCAATGAACTAAAATACTTGGTTCACTGTCACGATTGCGATTGCAAATCATACAGTTTATACCACACATATGTATGTACGTAATTCTATTTGAAAACAATGTTTAGTTTAGTTGGGTTCTTCATTAAGTTTGTTTTGAAAATTTGACTAAAACTCAAACATACCTTTCCTTTATTTGAAACGAGCTTTGCTAAACTAAATATGTAGCGTTTTGATCCATTATTAGGGAGATTGATTATTCGACTGTTTTCAAAGACTGGTTTTCGAGTAATTCGAAACATTGTAATTTAAAAAAAGTGTTTTCAGTTATATATTTATATATATTTATAAAATAACCGCTTAACTGCTTCTGTTATTAAAACAAAATTCTTCTCAATTCAAGTTGCATTAGCAAATAAAATTTATATATTTTTGAATATTTTTGAAGAATGCTAGAACAAGGGTTCGGCTATTTTAATGGCTTTAACGGACGTCTTTTCCTCGACACCGCAACGTCCTAATATTTCATCAAGTGGTTCATTTAAACAAAACTGTATTCAAAAAACCAAAAAACCAGTTAAAACCAGTAGAATAATAACCGTTCGATCTCCCTATCCGTTACATTTTACAATTTTGGGGTAAAGCCATTATTCCATCCGTGTAGAACTACTGGGTTTATAAGATAAGATAATACCAAGAAACCTTAAGAATCTGTTAGTTTACACATAATCAGATATAAGAAAAACGAATTATCAGTACATTCTGAAAGCCAAAAACGAATGAAGTTGAAATCGAATAAACTTTCAAATAAAACTTAATTGTGAAAATTATGTAAAAACTTTGATGATAAAAGAAGTTATTTTAAACGTAATTAAGCGACTTAATAACATATAAAAATTTTGTAAAATTTTCAAAATTTTTGCAATTTAAAGTTTCGATTTCATTATTATTCTGACCAGGCACTCTTGTAGGACAATGTGACTCTTGGGATCTATTGTGCCACTTCCGGTCTACAGTTTGTTTATCAGATATATTTTCCCCCTAATGAATACCAGCAGATCTGGAACCCTAATAGTGAGATCCTATTACTCACCAACCATCCTCATCTAAACCTATTAAGAACTCTACATTCACACAATATGTGTTACGCCGTGTCTAATGCCTGTGCATACGGTCTACAAACATCCACATCAGCGACTGCCATACTTTTCAGATAACCTCACGAGAAACTCAGTCAGGAGTTTTAAGACTGGCCTGCCATACTTAAGAACCACAGAGCGACGCGCTACCAACCGTTTTAGAGTGACGAAATCCGCTTTGAGCATTCCAGTATTCCAATACCCCAAACTTTGATTAGATTGAGGATGGTATTAAGTGGTGCCGCACAGTAAAGTTCTGATCCAATATAGATTCATTATATTTCAATTTCATACGATTTCGACTTACAGAACATACCTGTATATAACTTTTTTCATATGTATACCGAACACCTTGCGCAAAATTATCGTATGTTACAAAAATCAAATTTTACAGGAGAGCGTATTTCTAAATACCAAATTTAAATGTGATACATTAACCAATACATTAACATAAAATGAATATATTTTTTAAAGAAAAGCTTCTATATTCAGAAATAAAGTTTTTTGGCACATACGATATTTTTACCCACAAAGTTTTGTGTGTTTGTTGTGGCAAGTTAGTTAGTTACGACGGGTAGCCAGCTCACTTGATCCCACTGTGATGCTCATAGTACATAGCTTCCAAATAGCTTCCCGGATCGAACCGAACCACTCAAAAGCATGCGTAAAAGAAGAGATCCCATTGATACTTACATCAGCCAGATCCGATATGGCACGCAGAAACGGATTACCAAGGAAAGCAATCCTAATATTCGATAGATTTGGACACTGGCACAAGAAATGCTCGACAGTCTTCTCTTCCTCCTCATCCTGACAACCCATACAGTAGTCATTAAACGGTGTACCTAATCTCTTAGCTCCAGCCACCCAGTTTCCGGTAATGACAGCCATCATAATTATTTTTGGTATCTTTGTGTAAATATTAAGCCCTGGATACTTCATACTTAATTCAACAGTTCTGGGAAGGATACACCGGGGAATGAAAACTTGTACCAACATTAAAAAGTAGAAATCCGTCATACCTACGGCACATCATGACAAACTCGAAATATAAGCTGCTGCAAACCATTGTTCGAGAAAATGTTGAAGGAAAGGAATATAGAAAAAGAAAGGAAACTGCATGGTTTGATAACATACTAACGTGATTTGGAATTCAAGATGTGTGGTATCTTTTGAGCGAAGTCAGAAGCAGAGATTGCTCTGCAGAAATATTTTCTAAACGTAGTTAAGTTTTCGCAGAATAATGCGGTTTTAATACTGTATTCAAATGAAGTGAAGTTTCAAATTTCACCCTTCAAACAATCGATAGTGTTGCCTTGTGCAGTTAATAATACCAGAGATATTATATTTTAGAGCCATCTACCAACAACTTATCTGTCCTCTCAAACTAATCTTCGACTCATCAAATAGATGATGTCCTTTTAATTTTAAAACTTTTTCTTTAAGCTTTAACTTATTCTATTTCATTATGTTTATTTTTTTAGGAATTTAAATTTTTGTTTGTTATTTTATTTGTTATTTTGACAATTAGTCAAGATAAACTTTCGGTTAGAGAAGGTGATTAAAGCTCAAATAACTTAGAATGAGGTTCTTCACTCTTAAAGTTTAATATAACAAACCAAATTGTTTCGCTAGTGTTTGGTGTATAAATTACGAATAATAAAGTGAATCACGAATATTTGTTCGCCGTTCACATGGCACCTTTGTAATTCATTTCGTTGGTTCTTTTTTATTTTTCATTTTTTTGTATTTATTTTGTGTTTGTTATTTGTTGGTAAATTGTCTTTTAAGAACTAAGAAAAAAGGTTTGAAAATGAAACAATAAAATTTAGCGTCGACAAACACCTGATAAAAAAAAATATTTTACGATATTATTAATTTTTTTAGTAGTTCACAGGGTAGTTAAAATGTATTACTTATAATTTGGCTGATTTACTCTTAAAATTTTGTATGGGGAATTATGTAATTCGGCTCATAATTAGAAAAAAAACGTTGTAAATTTTGCAAATTTCAAATGTAAATATTATTTACAAAATTTTTTGAAATGAATTGTCTTCCTGTTCTTGCATCTACTCTTTATGAGCATCAATCATTTTCCCAGCGCCATAAAAATTTTTCCATTTTCAGTTTATTGCTCTATGACTAATTTTATTATGTTTAAAAATTTTGCATAAATTATACCTTTATCAATTTTAGGACTGCACTGTGGGGCAGAATTGCACTATTCATGGAATCAATTAAGCCGCAGAGTTTAGGTATAATATATTGGTATTATTGGAAAGGTCGTGATCTTGGTATTATGAATCAATCAATAAAAATTTCGCTTTTATGGAAAAATATAGAATTAAAAGAAATTAATTTTGTTTTATTAAAACCATTAAGTTACTGCAAATAATCATAAATATTTCGAAGGTATAAAACACATATTTTTCAACTTAAGAATACATTATTATGTATTTATTCTCTATCACTTTGTGTTTCAGCAGTATATTCGTCACTGCTTACGTTAAAATCCACCTTATCATACGATGAAAGAAACAGACATTTTTCTTCTATAGGCATAATAATATTAATAAGTTATAAGCTTATAAGTTCATAAAAAACGGAAACCCGTTTTTTTTCCGTATCTCAAGATTTTGGAGGTGTTTCAAAAACTTCAAACACAGATTCTTACTGTAATCGGTAGCGCCTATCAGAAAAATAGCATCACATCCAAGGTGTTTATTTGTCGCACCGTGTTATTTACTTGCCTAAAACAAGACAAAACAAGAAATCTAATAAAGTACGTCTGAAATTCCATAAAGTGTTCTGGTGGGCAGAGTTTGGCTGGAAACTACACACTTTGGACTAAGTAACCACCATAAATATACGCTTGCGAACCATTGCGAGAAAAAGATCCAAGCGTTGAAAAAATAAATTTAGGTTTTTTTATAAGAAAAAATTCGATTCTTTTTAATTGGTCTTACAGCCGTCGTATTACTTGAATCCACGTAGTTTGAATTAGTGTTAGTATAATACGACGTATATGTGTGCAAAAGTAAAAAAATAATAATAATAAAATTGACGGCATTCACATTATATAATCGTTCAAAGTTGGTGGAATAAAAGCTAAATTTAATAAATACTTTTTTTTAAGTTTAAAGTTTGTACTTTACCCTTGTTTGTACTTTACTTGTACCCTTGCCTTCATCAAACGCGAGATAATTACAAAAAAATTAAATGCAGTTCAAATAAGAAAATTGTAAGCTAGTAAGCCCCATACAAATTTTTCCTCAATTCTCATTTTTAAAAATTGACTTTTTGCCAAAAATTTGTTCGGGCTGCCCCAACGTGGAATGTTCAAAACAAATAAATTAAATTTCCCATATAAATTTCTCATAGTAATTCGCGAATAATGTCTCAAACAATTACTTTTTAATAGATTTTATATCTATACATAAAATATTCGCTTCGCAAATAACATATTCTTTAATACTCCTTCATTAGCAGTGCTTGCAAACAGCGCATTCATCACAAATATTATTTGTATATTATATATTTAAATAATAATACAGTTGCAAATTGTATTATAATTATTACAAATAGGGTAACTAAGTTCATATATTTAGCATGAGAGAGTCCCTGGTGAGAATCGAACCCACGACCTGCGAGCTGACAGACTAAACTGTTGGCGTACCTATCATCACAAGCAATAGAAATATAACTTGTAACCTTTTAGAAGAAGCATTAGTTATCAAATTTTTTAGCTTGTCATAGTCAGTACCTGGTAAATAAAAGCTTTTAATGAAGTATTATCATAAAAAGTAGTCACCTGTTTATACATATATGTTTATAAAAACTATACTTCTTCATAATGTTAGCCATGTCTGACTTTAACACCCACATTAACATTGTAAGAATATATGAACAGGTCTTATTTGTGTAGACATTATCTAAAACAATATTAATTTTTTTATTAAACTCTTTAAACATTTTAGGATTCTGTTACTCTATAAACGTTATTTTACTGAACAAAAAAATTTGTAAAAAATAAATATAATTGTTGAAAAGTTTTGATTCTTTTAAATCTCATATTGTGGCATTGACCAAATTTGGATTGATTGTTCTACTTAACGGTTATATAGCCGAAATTGGGTGGAAGATCCAATAGAAAAAAATTCACACAATATCATATCAGTCCACAATATCTCAAACAACAAATTTTACAAATAAAGTGGATTTTCATTTCGTCGCTTTTTTTCTTTTGCCAAAATGAAGCTCTCAAATAATTTTGTAACAACATTAACAACAACAATTTTATGCACTTTCAACACCATAAATTTCAATTACACTTTATAGCACTTTTACTGTTAAATTGATGAAAATGTTTCTTTCATGTTGTTATACTCCTCTATACGTTGGGGTATGATAGTAACCAATAGATACAATAAAATTAAAGTCAATATATACGATGCATAACTGTACACAATGCAGCACAGCAAATTTTGTGAAAAAAAAGGAAAATACAATTCACGAAGACAATAGCAACAGTGGGAGCCAATAAAGTATCTATTGATTTATTATTGATGTTACACCATGTTTGGTAACATGTACAATACACACATGCAATGTACCTCATACATACCTATTGAAATGTGAGGTTTTCATTTGGCAAAGTAATACCCACTTTTACAGGGGGTCTGTAGTGTAGTTACTAGTTGACCTCCCAAATTAGTGCGTTTATGTTTTAGGGGGCTTTTGATTTTTTACCGATTTTGGGTCACTCACAGTAAAAGAGAAAATTTTCTTAAAATAAGAGTAATCAACAAAAGTAAGTAAAAACAAAATAAAAATTCTTTGTATTTTAGTGTCTACAAACCAGTCAGTACAATCTGGTGTGCTGCCTGACATGACATGAACCATAAGTATGATGAAAAAATACTCCTTAAGTTATAAAAAGACACTAATCGATCAATGCAAGAGAATTACACTGAAAGAATTGAATGTTAAAGAAAATTGTAATTATTATAGTTGGTCTACCTGATACCTAAGAGTTATTAGTATCTGGATAGCTATATTATCTTCGTTATGTACTTTCTACTTGATCAGAGATTAGGAACTGTCTACATCTTTGCTGAATCATTAACAGCATCAATTGCAATGCATCTTCATATCGAGTCAATAAGGTTTAGGAACCCGATCAGATCTTGCAAGCACAAGACCTTTGATGTTAAGGCACATTATACTCTGGCCCATCATACACTAAAAAATTGATACAATTTTGTAACTAGTGGCGCAAGAAATGGGTGTCACATCAACTTGATAAGCTGTATTGATATCTGTGTAGTGAATAAATATTTTTAACAAAACTAAACGATTCGATTACGCAGATGATCTATGTCTGTATACGCGTACCCTGCTTTAAAGGCATCAATAACAAACTATGTCCAAGATCACCACCTCAAAGCCCTTGAAAGACAGTCTCTTCCTCCTCTTCGGAACCACAACTCCTGCAAAAATTATTCGAGGAAATGCCAAGTCTATCGGCATGTCTCCAAATCAGGCAGTGACCCGTTAGTACGGCAATTGTGCGATGTATGGCCACACGACATAGGGAGAGAAGACATTTAGTCCTCTTTTCATCAAGGTTGGTCCAGCAAATCCTGGTGCCGCACGTGCCCTCATGCCGCCAACGATATTGTGCGTCGACATAAACTAACCGGATAATATTCAACTTAACCGAGGCAATCGGGACACCAATTATAGGTCCTTGTTCGAAAGTATAAAGCTCAGTACCCACCCTGGCCAATTCGTCAGCAACGCAATTTCCGACAATATCCTTGTGTCCCGAAACCCATATAAGAGTTACCTTCGAATGAAACGAGATTTCCACGAGAAACCTGCGGCATTCGCGGACTAGGATAGACGTCGAGGTGACGTTCGCGAAAAACCTAATCGTAGCCCAACTTTTCCAAAAAATCAGTAGATTCTCAGGTAAAATCCCGCGGTCAAACAAACACTTCACGGCCCTCAGTATGGCCATGACCTTCGCCTGAAACACATTGCAAGAGTCAGGTAACCTATAAGACAGTCTTGTGTCAGAATTCTTCACGATTATACCAAATCCCACTCTGCCCTGCATCTTAGAGTCGTCGGTATAGACCTCAAGATCATTCTGAGGGAACTCCCGTCCGTCAGACCAGAATTGCCTCGTGGGTATATCAAAGTGGAATCTTCTATCGAGAAACTTATGATGCAACATGTAATCGATTCGAAGATGTCTGAGATCCCCAATAATCGCAGCATGTAATTTAAAGTCTCTTGTGGATATGTCATTATGTCGCCATTGCTGACAATTCAATCATTTGGACGATGCAATCAAGAAAGAGCGACCACAATTAGCCAACAAAAAAGGGGTAATTTTTATAAAGGCAACATTAGACCAAACATATTTTTGATGACTTCCCAAAAATTTACTGCACTTCGCTGGGTAGTTTTGATACAGCAATGTACAGTTTAGATCATACACCGCTTGAATATCATTTATTTTGGTGTTTGAAAAACTATTTTAGAGGTTAAAAAGACTGTCAATAGGTCGCTTGACCTAGTTTTTTTCCAGCAAACCATAAAATTTCTACAGCTTTGAAATCATTAAAAACTTGGCAAAAGGCCGTAGATAATAATGGAAAATATGATTGTGATAGTATAGGGTTTCTCCAGGTTGTGATAGTATAGGGTTTCTCAATTTACTCTTCACTTCACAATTCGGTGGGCGCCTAGTTGCCTAAGAAATAAAATGCACCAGTGCCGCACAATCACCACGTATGATCTCTGGTGATTCAGTTCTCCTCAAATAATCTGCAAATCGCTTTCTATTAAAATGATCATACGGTATGCAATGCACGCTCAATAAGCGGATTATAATTCTCAGGCTAGTCGTAGATAGCCTGATACAAGACTGAAATTTTGTCACTTTAAACCTATTTGGCTTAAGATTATTATTTACCTTTCGATCTTCTTACTTCCACTAAGCAGGCAGCGGATAATTTTCATATGACATATAAAATTTTGATATATACATATTATCTTGTAATTATATTTTTTTAAAGAATTTTCTCAGTGTATAAAATAATAAAAAAGAATCTCAAATTTGTATGTAAGTATGTAAAAAATTTGTTACACTGAACTTTTGCCTTCAATTACCGAAACGCCATGCACACTCACTGCTCTTACTGGCTATTGGGGCTATTTCGTTCTTTCCTTATTTTTGTATTCTTATAAGTTTTCATACAGGAAACTTACAAAAATGTATAATTTTTATACATATATATTCTTACGTACGTCAGTGTGCGCACGATATCCATAACCCCACATGCCATAAAATTTAAAGTGAAATATTTTAGAAAGTCTTTGTTGATTTGACATGGAAAATCAATCATGTCAATTTTGTTGTTGAATAAGATGTGTCGGTTGACAAGAATATTCGTTTTGTTTTTGAGTGCCATTCATTGCAGTTATAAAGAGGTACATACCCGTCATTGTTCATTATATGTATGTATGTATCATATGTACTTATGTATGAATATAATGTGTAATCAATTTATTATTATTATGAATGATTTTTCTTTTTGTGCCTTATTTATGTAAAGATATTGCCGATGTTTGTGATGGACAATAATTTTTTTGTTTTATTGAAGATGAATTTTTACAAATTTATTAATGTCCACTTGTATTGTTTTTGAAAATAAGATTTTTTGTTGTATTGATTAATTTCCTACGAAACCCATATGTATCCTTTTTATTTTCCATTCATTCGATCTTTTTTTTCTTTTTTTCTTATAAAAAATTTCCCTTGTATGGAGTAATAAGCCTACGTAAAAAGGCTTACATTTCAAAGTCTTATGTCTTTTGACCACACCCAAAGTTGCCTATTTGTCTGTAAAAGCTGGCGCTTAAGTACGAATATGAATGCAAGTGTGTCAGGTTTACAATTGCATTAAAAATTAGGCGGCATATAGAATACAAATGATTGTATATTTAATTGTTAGCACCCTACTGAGTCATCAACTTAAGCGCTTTTAGAAGTCTACTGTGTTGAAATATGAAATAAAATTTTAACCAACAGTAGTGGGTGGCATTTGCTGAGACAGGCATGTGTATGTATGCACCATATAAACGTAAAATAAAACGTAAAATATGCTCAAAAGCAATTTTTCTAGATACAAAAGTGACGTTTAATTTAGAAATTTGTTTGGCAAATTCGTAACTATTTTTATACTGCAAACAGTAGTTGTTACATTTTTATTGTGATAAATTTATCATCAAATACAAAGCAAAAAGGGGTTTTAAACAAAATTTTGATTTATTTGTCTAAAATAGCAAACAAAAATAAGTAGAAAAATTGTATTCGAATGTTCATTGTAATATGAAAATTAATATTTTTTGTTTTGCAATTTTTATCTTATTTTTAATTTATGTAGTAGCTAAAAACCGGTGTGCTTCGCTACCCATATTTAATTTTTATTTGAACTACTATCTTCTTTATCAGCTCAAATCGAAACATCTAAGACAGTCTATAGTCCCTTCCAAATCTGCTGTCTAAGTACATACATATAGTCTTCAAATCAACACACATTAATTTTTATACAGTGTCAGCTAACCTTGCTAAACCTATCTTAATTATTAACTATTATCTTTTATAATTTTTCTCAATTTATCCCATTTCGGTTTAAATCCAAACATTTAAGATACCCTTTAGTTCCTTCCAGATATACACTGTATAATCTACTTTTTTAGCTTTATACAGTCTTTAAACTAACGCACATTAATTTTTATATAGTATACGGACATATATAGATGGCATTTACTCGGTATGCTTCGTGCAATACCCGCTTATTCAATCTGTTCCGCTTTTCTGATGTGAATAGATAACGAAGCTTTAATTGTTGTTCACCACATTTAAAAAATATCATATTTAGTATGAGTGGAAGGTCCCACACCCACTTATCCAATCTCGATGAGTTATTGACTGATGATGTGTGTTCTCAACCACGTTGTTTTAACCAAACTAAGAAACCTCTTCCACTACCGCTCTGGAGATATACAAATATATGTTTGCTATATATACGTGATGTCACGCCCACTTATCCAATTTCGCTCATTCTTTGACTGATGATTTGTATACAAAGTCATTTAGAACAAATTCAAAAACTTGCTCTTTAACCATTCTCAAAAAAGAAATACAAAAATCAATGGCGTTGTTGGTACTTCGCTCAATCATCATAGAAAAGTTAGTCAGCGCTACCTATCGGGAAACAAAATTAAAAGAAAAAGAGCCGCTGTTATGAGACAACGTCATCATCTGGTACAGTAGACCGATCGCCTGGTTAGCTGAAAGATAAATTACATACAAATGTATTTTTTTTTTTTTTGTTAAAAAAATTGGTCCTCACTGTAACGTTGGCTATTAATTTGTATTATAATTCTAAAAATTATACTAATTTTACTATTTTGCTTATTTAGTCGATCGATCGCTGGACAAAATATTAATAGTTCTTGGAATTAATTTCACATTGTTCTCACTCTTCTTCTTATGTGGTTAATAGTGTCTCTTCTACTCAACCGGATATGACAAGCATCATTCAAGATTGAACGGGCTAGTGGCTTCGGGTGAACCTCTAGCTTCTTCAAATCCTTCTCAGCATACCTTGCTATTTCCTCTTTGACCACAGGTACGTTCAGGTCTTTATAGACGTTTTAATTTCTTATAAACCATGGAGCATTTGTTATCATACGCAATATTTTATTTTGTTTTCTCTGAATACGTCCAATGTTGGAAGTTCCAATATCGCCTTATAAAGAAGTATCTTGCAGTCCAAGCTAAGGACCGAATTTATATTAATAAGCTAATTTGTTTTTATCTCCTTCAATTTTATTTGCGCCAACTTATCATCTAAGTGAATTTTCAATGTTAGACTGCGTTTCCAAATATTGAACCTCAGAACTCTAGGGGATAATTTGGCTGTTGTTTATTCGAACAGGTGGGAACATAACTCCCTACGTGGTGTGATTGTTATGTGAGTACATATCTCCTCGATTCCCCATTGCTTCAGCCAGGTCTCCAGCTGTGCTATGTGATCTTGCAAACACCTAGCTGCTTCCTGTGAGCCTTCCTTATTATATAAGATAGCTGTATCGTCGGCAAATATGGGATAGATCCTAACTACTTCCCTGGGGTACTCCGGCTTTAGTAGTTTGATATTCACTTATGTAATCTCTTTTCTTAACCTTAAACTTAGGTTCTGTTAAATATTCTCGTAATAGGTTGCAGCCATTTATAGGTAAATTTTGTCTCAATTTATATATCAAGCCTCCATACTTTATCGAACGCCTGTGAAACGTCGATAAATAAAGCGGAGCAGTATTTTTTTCCTCTAAGGCCATTCTTAGGTCACTTCTATGTGTTTGTTCGATTGTGCTGTTTTTGCTCCTAAATCTAAATTTATAATTTGGAATACACACACCTTCACTCAATAATGGATGTAACTTTCTAATTAAAGATTTTTGGAACAACTTGGATATATTAGACAACAGGCTTATTGGGCTGTATGAATCTACCTTAGTGTTGTCCTTTCCAGGTCTTGGGCTTATAGATATAAGCGAAATTTTCCATGCTCGTGAATAATATTCTAGGAGCAAAACAGCAATTGAAAATTATGAAAATTAATCTTTTAGTCAAACGGGGCATCTCCGAAATCATTTGAGGTTTAAATCGCTGATAACGCTTAATAATAAGGCTGTATAAACCGTGATGCTAAGGGTGGTAATTCTTTGATGTTATCTGCAATATTCAGGGTGAAAACATACTTCAAATCTTTTCTAATTATGACTTAGAAACTGAAGTAAGGCAAAGACGCTTTTCTCCAAAAAGAAGTAACGAAAAAAGAGTTATAGAGACTTATGAGTTAAAATCTTATAAATCGATAAACAAATAACTAATGGAAACGACATATTATTACTGTTACGAAAATATAAAAAAGAAAATACACCATATCAGGGAGTGTATGGTGAGATTTTAGCTATAAACTTTATTGGTTTGTGTCAAGGCTATTGTGTATCCCTTACTGCCATAGTTGTCTGTGCTATTAAGAGTTCTACCACATTTAATCTTTAACGGTGATGCCAGTTTGATTCCTTTTTGTGTATTATAATTTTACATCTTTTGAATTTAACGTAGATAAATAGAAAAATGTAGTAACTACAAGAATGTTCAAAATTGATAATGAATTGGTATAAAAAGTGGCGCACTGCGTTTGGTGAGAGATATTTATCGTTTTGCGGTCATAAAGTAAAGTCGTGCTTAGGAGTAAATGAAAGTGTTCTATAAACGAATATTGGGTGCACGATAAATAAGTTGCTCTATTAAGATAAACTGTTAAAGTGAGGAAATAAAAACTGTTAAACAACAATAAAGAGTTATATATTTTATTTTAACGCAATTAAAATAACTCAAACGTTTTAGAAAGGATAAAATGCCAACATGGCAACAAGATTAAATTTCAGACATTAATTCTTAATCTGCCTTCAAAAGAAATTGCTTTTCTTTTTCTATTTACACATTACCAAACTGAGTGATAATATCCATACTATCATACAAATATTTACCACAAGATCAGTAGAATTTCTATTTTTCCATCACCATCACAATTTCAAACATATTCTCATACTCAAAACTGGACTACTTATGTCCATGAATGCGACAAATATATCAACTTCCCTGCAATATTCCCTAAGATCAAAGATATAGTAAATATTTATACATACGTATGTATGTATTTCTATTAAAATTATACATAATAACCTTATATGCTAGTGTTACCGGCAGATATACAAATAGTTTTCTAATCTTATATAAATGTATTTTCCTCTATGCTAAATACAAGACGTCAAACTTGTTTTATTTTATTTTTTGCCTATTTTTGTAAAACCTATTGCATATTATGTTATTTGTGGCAATTGCCAGCTGATTAATACATCTTACTTTCAGTTTAATTTTAAACCACAAATTGGCTCAGCGTGTTACAACAAAATAATTAATAGATTTATCTTTTATGCTCAATATTATAACAATATTTGTAACAAAATAATCTTTTGTTTAATATTCAGGTGTGTTTAATCGAACAACAAGTAGTACTCGCGTACATGTTGCTTTAAAGTAACGAATAAATGCCCTGCATTTGTTAAGGATTACAATTGATTTGTAGAAATTGTTTTCGTTTTAATATTCGTTTCTTTCCGTAATGTACTAATGCGGTTTAATAGTGGTTCGAAAACTAGTTTCTATACCACATTATATTCAATTGTTTGTTGTTGATTTCGTTTTTATCGCTATTAAAAATAAAAAGGATTTTTAATACAAATTTACTTATTTTTCTCGAGATTGATATTAATAATTTTGAAAACAAAAAAATTATATTGGATATTAAAAGCAGAAAAGAAATAAAAACATATCTTAATGTCCGCGATAATAATATAATATATATATATATATATATATATATATATATATATATATATATATATATATTATTATCGTGGACATTAATATATATATATATATATATATATATATATATATATATATATATTAAATTAAAATTAAATTAAAAAAAAATTAATAAATATAAATTAAAATTAAATTAAAAAAAATTAATATATATATATATATATAGATATATATATATATATATAATATATATATATATATATATATAAAATTAATAAATATATATATATATATATATAAATATATATATAAATATATATATATATATATATATAAATATATATATATATATATATATATATATAAATATATATATATATATAAATATATATATATATAAATATATATATATATATATATATATATATATATATAAATATATATATATATTTATTAATTTTTTTTAATTTAATTTTAATTTATATTTATTAATTTTTCTAAATTTAATTTTATTTTAAAAATTTTGTTTCAAAGAGAAAAATTTTAAAATCGGAAGAAAAGTCATTACTTTGACTGTTTTCCCCTGATTTAAAAAAACACTCCATTGCCATTTCGTTAGCTGTAAGGTGCTCATGCCACGCAGATATTATTTAAATTATAAATCATTACAAAAAAATAACAATTGTGATATCTTCTGATTAGATTAATTGCTTATTAATAACTGACCCTATCATTTTGACTCATTTAGTTTTGCACTTATTTACATAAATTTAAATAAACATAATATAATGGTACATCTCTAAAAGCAAAACCGGCTTATTATTCACTTATTTCAACGCAGAATTTTTTTTAATAAGGTGACCATATGTAACATTTTATAGTTTGGATGAATAGAGCAAATATTAGGGTGACCTTATCATTTTGAAGCACATCTTATCTTTATATCTGTGTTCCAAATTTCAACAAAATCGATTTAGTCGTTTGCGCTTATTGACTCGTAAATAAACTGAATAAACAAAATTCTTATATGACCTCAATTGTCTCATTTTCCCCAGTTCTTCACCACAAATTCAAATTTATGAAAGAGCCTACCCTATAACACTTTCAATAGCTGGATATACATATCTGTGCTCCAAATTTCATCAAAATTGAAATTCAGTCACGTTTTCCCCAGAATTTAAACTTTCCTAGGTCCAATTTTGAAAACTTCACACTTCCATTAGCTAAACCTATTTGAGTTTCAAATTTCAACCAAATATAATGGAAAAAACATTTATGATAAAGCTATAATGTGGTAATAAATTCTCTAAAAAATCTAGAAACCTATAATAAACATTTTAAAGGAGGTACCTACATAGCTATAACGGCACAGGACATTCGACGAGTTCGGTTAACTGTGCCAAATTAAGTGCACTTAATCTCTAAAATCAAGCATTTAAGTAGATAAATGTAAGTAAATCAAAAGTTCAACGTGCTATTTACTAGACATCTAGGATTATAAAAACTGAAGAAAAAGTCTTGATTGAATACAGTTCGCTAACAGCAACGCCTTCAATTTATAAAGGATCATATAACGTAAAATGCATCAAAACCGTTGACTAATAGAGATTGGCGAAAAGCCGCGCAAACAACATTTTAACTTAGATGGCCACGATGGCTATTACTTTTATTTCCATAATATGCATAAATGGGAAATGTTTAGCACCGTCCCATAGACAAAAACTAAAAAATCACTTATCACGGATTTTAATAATATGTATGTACACTACACGTCATCAGGATAGCGCACCCTTTTGCTGAGGGTTAATGCTAAATATTATGGCCTTAACATTTATATGTAGGAGACGCCTATCAATTCCCTTTAAAATAAAACAACAATGGTTGCTGTACCATTTATTTTTTTAGAAAAATTATACTAAAAACGTATTGAAAAATTGCTATCCTGATAGCGCCATCAGCTATAATTTCAGTTTAATTAGTACTTTAAGCAACTATATAGCATTTTGATCCTTAAATACAATATTTTAAACAGTACTAAAGATAATTAGCAAGCGTAGACCGCCTTCGTTTGAAATATCCTCGAAAATTCGAGGAATTTCGTTGAATTTTTCAATATAATTCAACGAAATGTTGGACCAAGTGCGTATGACTCATTCCATTAATTCAATTTTTGTGTTGTATTATCTTCCGGACTCGTACACTTTCCTAGCCAGCCATCTCCATACGTTTTTGATTATATTTAGACTGGGCAAATAAGGTAGCCATACAAGGGCGTCAGATTTTTGGTTTTGAATCTACGATTTAACGGATCGGATTGTATGGTATCCCAAATAGAAATGTTGTTTACGAAACGCTACTGTAGTTCTCTGCATTCATACGCTATGTTAAAAACTGTAAATCGCAGGTGCCATAGTAGCATATTGCTTTCCACGCTACACAAGAAATTATAAGGCAATAGAAGATAAGGGGGCTTTTATATGATCTATGGTTCTGTCCTGATGAACCAGAGTGTAAAAACAAATTACAATTTAGAGTTAGACATATAGTAGTTATCCTTATTGGAAGTTCAGACATGCTACATAAATTGAACTCTCAGGCTCTGTAGAATGACGATCCTTATTTGCTCAAAAAGATTGTAAGTGGTCGATCAAGTTTTTAACTGCTTGGACTACTATATATGCCTTAAACTATGCACAACGAAATCTTAACCATGCCCCAGTCATCATATTTAATGATTTTGGCCTTTTGTAACTACTCATATTGTTTCCTAAACTAAACAGATCGATGAAATTTATATCCCTTCATAGTACTATATTCCTTAAAATGCAAATAATTTAATAATATTTATTTTTTATATCATTAAACTTTCTTTACCTCTACGCATATCTAAACTAATTTACACGCACTTTTTAATTAAATCAACAACAATTTTTCTTAGAATCCAAATAAAATTCACTTGAAATCACACTTAAAAGAAAAATCAATTACAAACACTACTCACAAACACAAAGTAACTGCAGTTTTACAATCTGAAGGTTAAAGGTCAATATTATATAATTTTTTTTTCGTTTATCTTGATTGTATCGTATAAGGCATATTATTATTCATTTAAATTTTATACATTAATTGCCACACAAAATACCAAGTTTATGGTCTAAAAAGAAAATATAATATTGTATTAGAAAAAAATGTAAACTTTTATTGAAATTTAAAACCTTACATTAGAAAGAAATGAAACCAAAAAAAAAAAAAAAAATTAAAAAAATAGAAGCAAAAAGGAGCGAAACACGATTTTGTTTGAAAATGGTAGCGCAGTCATAATCACGCGTGAACATGCAACCTAAAAGCTCACAATTGTGGCAGTTTAAAGAAATTAACACGATTTTTTTTACTTCTTCTGCCTCTATTAGTCAACTAACTGGCTTCTTTCTTTCTTTTTGTTGTAATTTGAAACTCATTTATATACAATTTGAAAGTTTTTCTATTTTTCGTTGTTTTTTCCTTCTTTCAAATATTTCTTTATTGAAACTTTACTTTGAAGCAACAAAGGGTTTGGAAAGGAAAAATAAATGCAATAAATCGTTTTGTGTATGTATTTAGAATATAAATTTAAATAATATTAAAATTTTATTAATATGCATACAAGTATATAAACTAACTAGGAACATTTACATAAGATGTTATAAGAAAATTACCGTTTAATTGTTTTAATATTTTTCTTAATACCTATCATATTGTTACGAAAATAAAAATGTGTAAAAAAAAGATACAGCATCATTAGTACATTTAGAGCTATAAGCTTTATAATGGAATTGTTTTATTGGTTTGTTTCAAGGCTACGATCCCTCTGTCTATGCAGAATCAACTTGTTGTTTATGTGTTACCAATTTCTTATTTAACACTGTTACCAGCTCAATTTTTACATTCGTAGCTGAATATAAGATTGAAGATTTTCAAAATTAATGTTAATTTACTAGAAAAGGCGGCGCATTGCGTTTAGTCAGTCAGTTATAATTTAGCAGTCATACAGTAAAGTCGTACTAAGAGTTGAGTATTGAGTAAATTATATTAATTTAATAATTTATTATTAAATAAGTTACATACTGTATCGTTATAATTGTATTAAGTGAAAGTTAACTAAACCCGTTAGAGTTTAGGTTGACTATTTATAAAAACCTTGCCCCCAAACTCGTTGAACCCATGTGAGAAGTGGTTCGGAAGTAGTAAATATAGAAAAATATTTAAAAAACAATAAAGTACCTAATATTTTTAAAGACAAAGTAACCAGATCACAGTCTACACATAAAATAGAGTAAAAAGGGCACCACAAATTTACAAAAGGAAAATAAAGAGATCCGCATCCAGAACCGAACCCGAACCTCAACTTTTTATTTTGGTTAACCCGAACCTGAACTCATTTTTTCCAGTGTTTCAGTCCCTGGTATAACAATTATACATATTTAAATTAACCGTTTTTTTGTGCTAAGATAAACAGTTTTTTCGGTATTTGAAAAATAGACATTTTAAAAATATCCTATCCGACAAAAGCAATTAAAACCGATCGAATAATAATCGCTGGATCTCCATAAATATTATTAATTTTTTTCTCTTGAGCCCATCACTCAGGGGATAACTCAAAATCATGTAGTGCATTGTGTTGTCATAATATGTTGTGGGAAGGAGGATACATAGAGTCTAAAGACGTTCGATTTAAATTTGCTCATGTTGTAAGTGGCAGAGAAGACATTCGCAGGAAGATTCTTCCACAAACGAATAGTGCGACCAAAGTATAGTATAATCCACTACTTTTGCAAGGGCTATATCATCTGCAAAGCAAACAATTTTAACTCTACGGGGTAGTTAAAGTCCTAATGTAGGATAATATATGACATTCCACAGCATAGGTCCCAAAACAGAGCCCTCCATAGACCTGATATTTTTCCGAGCCTCTCTCTGTATCTAAGATCATAAGATCATAGAACATAAAATCAATCAAGTTTCCTTGCGTTATTTTATGTCGCAGCTAAAAATCTTGTTTCTTTGAAAATCAAGCCAATTTGTTTCCAAGCTATCATGTTATAAATGTATATACCACCGCTATATCCTGACAACGTGCAACGTCCATACTTATAAAATTGTATCCACTTTTATCCAGAGCAAGAGGCCAATTGATTTTGTAATTTCCAGTATTTATTTGATCAATTTTTGTACAAAATATATTAGTTTTAGCTTCTTAGCTAAAAAAAATCAAAAATTATATTGGGTACACAAGTTAATAATGTCGATTTGGGCAACATGTGGCATAACTGTCACATATGGTTTGCGTCAATAATAACAAATATGGTATTTTAGAGAGTAAAAATCTGTCATTAGAATTCAATATTCGTTAGACATCAAAATGTAAACACACTTTTTTTCAATCGCTATAATAATGTTGAGATGGTGATGAAAAACCGATACATTACGATAACCACAAGCGCAAAAAGTCATATATAAAGCCCGGCCAACCAGCCAAATCAAAGCCGAACTCCATAACGTACAGGTAGTAGTATTTGGTGGAATCAAAAGAGTGTTTTGTATTATGAAATCGGGTCAGACCATCACAGGTAACCTGTACGGAACACGATTAATTTGTTTGAAGAGAAAAACGACCAGCATATTCGACCGAACACTAGGCCATAATTTTCCATCATGACAACGCTCGGTCAAAAACTATTTGGAAAAAGTAAATATGAAGCCCGGCTTATAGCTCAGACCTTACACTTTCTGACTACCATTTGTTTCGATCGATGCAGAACAGGGTTTCAGAAATTGGCTTGATTCATTCTTTAACGATGTACAATACTTTGTATAATAAATCAATTCATTTAGTTATTATGAATGCATTTTTTAATCAAAAAATCGGCATTATTAACTTGTATACCCAATAATTAAATTAAACATTTTTGATATTAGTTTATTTTTATTTTTTACATTATAATAATAATGTAACAGAAGACATTAATTTTAAAATTTAAAACAAATTGAAATCTTATAGAAATAAGTGACAATTTTTTTTTCTTTCAATTTTAATACAACTTTATGAATAATAATAACCTTTGAGGCAAACTATTAAAAACTGCTTAATACGTGTAATTCTTACATGCATTCTTATTATTCAATGCACCACGAAATACGTTCCTCTAATTTATACCATCATCAAATGGCGCCTTTAATGAATTATTTGCAGACGTTTATTCGTTTTAATTTTTTGCTTCAAAAACAAGCAAAAATAAATTTAACTTGCATTCGAAAAACGGAAACCTGCAAAGTTGTTGAAATCTTATATCCCACCGAGTATCAAGGGGGTCTAACATAAAAAAGAGAAACACGTTAAAAAAAAAACTAAAAACAGCAGCTCTAAAACTCCTTTAATACACCTGTAGCAACTTATAGGAATTCAAAAATAAAATAAAAAACTATTTAATGTGTGCGGTCTTAAATCATGGCTAAAAATGTAAACCACACGAAAAACGAAGAAGGCCATATCAAACAGCAGCCACGAAAAAAACAGCAGCAAAATAAAGCACAACTGCAACACTGACAGTTGGAAAATTGAAAAATTAACAAGTATGAAATGTGTAATTAAAAGCTAAAAAATAAAAACAACAAAAAAATGTTTGTTTGTTTGTTTTAGTTTGTCACGCCAAACCACCCAACAGACAACAAATAAAAATACACACACACATACAAACAACAAAAAATTGCCTATTTGAACAGAATATTAAAAGAATTAAATAATCTAGTTGGCACCAACATAACTGAAGATGTGGTATTTAGTTATTAGGCTAATGTTGGTGACGCAAAATCCAACTGAAACAAGTGACAAATTATACTACAGCATCTTTCAAAAGAACATTTCATTTTGATGTTAAAAAAAGATTATTTTTAAGCGAAATCATCGAATGTTTATTTAATTGTAAAGAGGAGGCTATGCTATTAATAATAGAGAACAATATCAATGGCAGCTACGGCTACACTTGCAGGACCATATTATTTTCATGAAATTATCTATTACCAATTAGAACATCTGCGGTTTTATTTAATCGATAACTTCAAGAATTCAAATTTTGAGATTGAATTCTAATTTGAATCGTATTGTAGGTCATTGGCATAGACCTTCTGTTTTACGTAGCCGAAAGAACTCGGTGGCCAATTGTTATCGCCTCTTTGAGAAATTACACGATTTAGGAAACTTATAACGCAAAAGAGCGATTGTATGTTGTTGTTGTTTTTTTGTTTTAAAAAAACCCAACCCACCGGGTTTTATTGGGTTTTTGATGGTTTTTTCGGGTTTTAAGCCTGCTTCTAAATTTCGTCCAGTTCGACAATATTTTTTGTTTATTAGTACAATTACGTTGTTTTCATATTTATAACGCATTGTTCACTCTTAGTGGGCTCAGGGCGGCGTTGTATACTATGAGCTGCTTAAACTTTGCGATCGGAGCAGACTGCAATTACTGCATTTGAATCGTGCACAGCCGGTCACGTCGCAAATGCGGCCAAACAATTGTTAGAAAAGATCATATGTCGCACCTGCCGTATTTTCCAAACATTGCTCATTCTGACTATTGGCTGTCTCGACGGATAAAATATCTTTTGGCGGATAAAATATCTTCTTTTGAAGAAATATAAAATTAGCTTCAAAGTAGATCGCCTTAAAAGACGAGAAGCTTTTCTGAGACAGAACTCGGACATTGCATCAGAGGTGGAGAAAAGATGTGAGCAGTGATGTTATGTATTTTTATTTTGGTAAATTTGTTAAATCATTATATATTTTTGACCTAAAAAAACCGGACTTAATTAATTTTTACTCCTAATACGTAAATTTAAATTATTTTTGTTGTAAATAAACTCCGAAGACCTTTAATATAAAAAACCCAAGTAGTCTTCATTAGGTTACCCAGTGGGTTGCCAAGACTATATGTGGTACACAGAACAGACTTGTTGAAAGTAAACATCGACCACATCAATATTTTCCAATTCCAGACATAGAAAATCATTGATAACCTTTCAATATGGCAATTCATTCATGGTTACAGTTACTCCACCCACATTTTGGAAAAAGGAAGATTTAATGACACCACCAGATCAAAAACCGCACCAAACAGTCACACGTTGAGGATGGCAAAATTTTTTAACAATAATTCTAGGGATATTTCAGCCCAAAGTAGGACAATTCTGCTTGTTAAAGTAACTTCCGAGGAATAAATGGGCTTCATCACTCAAAATAAAATTGTGGATTAAGACACACCAAATTTGGTGATCGGTAGTCTTGAGTTCTTGTGTTAACTGAATTTTAAAAGCCTTAAGATCTAAGTCTTTATGCAAAATACCCAATACCCAATACCCAATTCAAATATCGACGAAAATTAGACAAACCTTGGTTTTGCTCAACAATATGACCTACGAGCTCCATTATTTACATCACTCACTTTTCCTAGCAGCTCAAATTGTTCCATCAATTGCAGTTCAAATTTTCCACGGACGAATTGCTTCACGGCGTGACTCCGAAATCGTTTAATTTTTTGTAGTGAATTTTGATAATGTATTCGTAAATACGTTGTTGAAGCGTATATCGTTCAATTTTTATTAATGGCGTATTTTTATTGAAAATTAAACTTCTTATTACAGCACTAGGCAAGGTTTAGAACCGAATAATTTAATTTTTTAGTGAAAGTGTATCAAAATAGATTAGCACACACATGAAATGACTTCTACAATAATCAGTAGGGCAACAGTTTCAGATTATCAGATCGTATCTCATTAGTAACTTCAAACCGTAATATCTATTACCAAAGCCTCTTCTTAAAAAAGATTTTTATCAGTCCAGATTGAACCTTTAATTTTGGATTATTTCTTCAAAAACTTCTGTTGCTCATTAATGAAATGAAAAGTTTTGTTGTTGTTAGCACAAGACATGAAAATAGCATGCTACAAAGTAATAAACAGATCGCATAATTCTGTAGTATAAGAAATAGGTCATTAGAGTTTTATTAGGGGTCATTTGGTCAGGGTCTACCAGAAATAATACACCGATTTTGTCAAAACTAATAGGCCTTGAGGCCAAAAAAATTTATCTGTGCTAATTTTTGTAGAGTTATACTAATATATACAAAGTTTACATACAGCCATAGATGGACGATTGTTAAAAATTCTTAATCGAACAGTGTTATTTTATATAAATGAACTATTTGTCTGCAAATTTTGGAAAAAAAAAATTGGCTGCAGAAACGATGTATGTTTTTTTAATAATCTGATGCTCTGAATGCGAATCTGGCATAAAAATTGGGCTATCACGTCTTGTTCATTTTTTATCGCATACTGGCAATACTGCCACTACAATTTCCCAATTTTAATTTGTCAGAAGCCCACATTCATTATAAATCTTCATAATAGTAGTATTTTAACATGTCAGTGAGATCGTGTGTTACTGATTCAAACTATTTTTACTTTGTGTGTGATGAATATTTGGTTCGAAAAGGATATGCGATATCAAAATCATTAAAATTTGCTTATGGTATTTACAATATTTTTGTCTTGCTGATAGAAACTTGGACAAACCGTGTTCACCGACAATGTTTTGCAATAGTTGCAGAACTGTTTTATAAAACAAGTGGTCAAATGGCAACAAGATCTGTTTCGATTTTTCAATTCCAGTACTTTGGAGAGAGTCAAGTAACCACAAAACCGATTGTTATTTCTGTTTAACCAAAGTTACTATATTCAATATGAAATATCAAAAAATGTTACTTATGCGAATGTCCGATCGGTTTCCAAACCAGTCCAATGTCCACGAAATGATCCATTACCAGTCATTCCCAGTGCTACGATCAGTGAGTCCGAAACATCGTTCACCAGCAGTGGTAGTTTGTATAAGGCTAATCATGAACACCATTTAGTGACTCAAGCTGAACTGAATGATCTAATTCGGGACTTACATTTAACAAATCAAGACGCAGAATTACTAGCTTCACGCATGCAACAGTGGAAACATGTTGCAGTTGGGAACAATCTATAGAGATAGAAGCTTGGAAGTGGCTGCATATTTTGAAAATAAATACTCTATTCTACACTGTACTGATGCTGTTGGCTTATTTCAAAAAATTAACCAGCCATATGGCAAGACTGAATGGAGATTATTTATTGATGACTCTAAGTACAGTTTAAAAGCTCTTCTTTTGCGTAATGAGAATGGAAAACCATCCATACCAATTGCTCATGCCATTAATACAAAGAAAAATTACGAATCAATGAGTGCAATTTTGACATTACTCAAATACTCTTTCGCCGCTGTACATAGAATTGGGCCTTTTTAAGAACTTTGTCTAGCCTCTGGACAAAAATGGTACAGCATTGAAATATTTGTTAACGGTTTTTGCTAATATTTCATATGCTAAAATCAAATCGTTGGTCCTCAGACCAATGACGACCAATTCACAATGTTTATTGGAGAAAGCATATGCAGCCTGGAAATCTTTCAAAAGCATCGTGAACAATTTTCTTGGAAACAATGAGAGTGAAAACTAGAGAAAAATTGTTGCTGAATTATTAAAAAATTATCACGAACTAGGTACACGAATGTCACTCAAAATGCATTTTCCTCATTCGAATTTAGATTTTTTCCACAAGACCTAGGTGCGGTAAGCGATGAACAAGGGGAGCCTGCTCATCAAAATTTTATGAAAATTGATAGAAATTATCAAGGATTTTGGCACAAAATCATGCTGGGAGCCTATTGCTGGACTCTAATACGTGGAACCGAACCAACAAAATACAAACGACGTTCAAATAACGTCAATCAGTTTTGCAAATTCATTGATTTAAAAAAAAAACTAATGATTTTGTATGTAAAAAACTAATTAAAACGTTTTCTTTGTTTTTGTATCGAAAACCTGACCAATTACAGATTTGAATTCAGCCCACAAAATTACCCTCGGAAGATATTTAGTTGCTTCAGTCCAAAAACTTATTGGCTTGTGTAATTCAAATTTCATTGTTTTAATATATTTAATTAAAACTTAATTCTCTTTTCACTGGACTTTTTTCAAATATTGTTTTTTTCTGTGTTGACAAAACTAAACTCCTTTAAATCTTATAACATTTTAATAGGAAAAGTTGAAACATGTTTTCATGGTTAGTTTTTGATTCGTCTCTTATTTAATTCATTTTTTTGTTTTCTTCTTTTTTTCCTGTAAAAGCCCCCCAATGAAGATCGATTGTTGTACAATTGTGGCGACAAGCTGTAAAAGTAGCCTTGTTTGGCCTAAAAGCAAAATCATCCATAAACCATCAGCACCACAAGCACTATAACAGCAGCAAAAGCTCCACCATCAACTATCACTAGCATACAAACATTTTCAATGCACCACCACTACACACCACTAGTCTTATAAGCGTGGCTAATTAATCTCATTTTAATTGTTGGTTTTATATACAAGTGGCTTTTTTTTCAATTCCATTTTTTTCGTTTAACTCAAGTAAAAAAGAGGCGTTTTCTCTTATATTTTATTCTGCAATTTTGTTTTTTCTTTTTTTTTGAAAATTTTTATAACAAATCACCACCTTCTTGGGCTTCTTGTATGCATTTTTAGCCCTAAGGCATATTATATTTATTATAAAGTCAATAACTTAGAATTGGTAGCCCATTTATAAGAAAAAAGGTCTCAGCATAAAACATAAAAAATATATTTATTCGTAAATGCTATGAATTGTAAATGGAATGGTTTATTATTTGATAGTTCGAGAAGTAGAAAGAGTTGGTTCTGTTTTAACATTGAATAATTACTTAATATTGCACAATTAATGTCTTGTTGATATATAAGTTGCCACTAAAAGTTGCAAGTTAAACCAATATTGAAATGAAATATTTGACTCACGATTAGTTTAAATAAATGGACAGACAGAAATTACAAAACAAACAAAAAGTTGTCATGTACATAACGTATAACAAAAGCTTATGACACATTTTAGAAGTTAATGTTTTCAAGTGCTGAAAGGAGTTTTTTTTTAATAATTTCCGTAAAAAGAAAACTATTGTAGTTTCAATTCTTAGTTCAAATAAAATTTTGAATTTGGTGCTGATATTGTATATATAATAAATTTTATGCAAATTTGTTTGTCATAAGTAAATTCCCAAGTTCAATCCGAGGCCCTATGACATCTAGTTATACCTTTAAAAGCCATCTTAATGCAAACTAAAGGTTGGTCCTACCAGAGCGCACGATGTTAATTATAAACAAAACAGAAAGTATACAGTATCTTGTTATTTTTATTACGACAGAACGATCTATGAGAATTATGTGTGAAACAAAACATCGTCAAAATGCTCGTCAAGGCTTCGGTGGCATATCTCTATCCGTCGGTTCATATTTTTAATAACTCTGAGACACAATTAATATTCAATGTAGTTAATATGCTGAATTATCTTATCCTTTTATAATTTTTCTTTTATATATTCCTAAAGAAAGAAGTCCAACGGTGTCATTTCACTTGATTGTGACGGCCAATTAACATCGCCACGACATGACATAACACGTCTGTGTGGCAATATCATATCTTCGTTATCTGACCGCAAGAAGTCCGTTATTATCTCGTGATAGTAAACACCATTCACGGTAACTGCTTAGCGGACCTCATTTTCGAAGAAGTACTGCCCGAAGACGCCGCACTATCTGTGGATGCATCGACTTTTCAACAATCACTCGTGGATTCTCATTTGCCCAAGTGGGGCAATTCTGTTTGTTAACAACAAATTCACTGAGGAGAAATTGTGCCTTGTCGCTGAAGATGATTTTCTTTGTAAAGTCACACTATCGAAAACAACAACAATGTTTTCCGTAGAACGAACTGGACGATGTGAAGATGTGGCTTTCACGCGAAAAGACATTAACAATCCCTTGGTTGCATATACAATTTGGTGGATGAGTGGACGTTGTAGAACAGCCAGATTGCTTTGGTCTACTTTAGCGAAGTAGAGGATGAAGACTATCTTGGACATGGTTAGGTATTTACTTAGGCTTTTTAAGACTTATATTACTTGACACTATATGCTTGGACTTAATAAGTGACAACACGTACGTTAGGCTTACTTACATTATGACTATTGTAGTAGTTATTTAGATGAGGAGTAATAGTTATAAGTACTTGTCTCTCTACGAAAAATCATGAAAAACAGAAATCGTGCCTTTTTTTCTACCACACTTTCTTCCCTACTCCTCTCGCCAGCAAACACGAAAGACATGCCTGACAAACATGTTTCTAAAATCATAGTGTGAATCGAATGATAACGTCATCAGCATTTGTCTGAAGCAGGCAGCGCTTTTCGCTTAGACGTTTTCCTGTATAACTTACAAATGGTCATTCAATCGTAATGCGTGAAATTAATTGTTGGTCACACCTTAACGTCAAGTTTTTTGCCCAACTTAATTTGACATTTCTTTGTTTCAGTGCTTAAAAAGGTACGCAATTGTGCAGCACGTTAAGATTGTTGAAGTCTTTTATAAAAATGGGCGTTCAAATCAAAATGCATTTCGTGCATTTCGTACACTTCGTGATTTGTTTAGTCAACGTTATCGACCAAATGTGTCCACAATAGGAAGAATTGTGTGCAAATTTCAGCAAACCGGGTCTGTAAGAATTGTGGAAACACTTGTGTCTGCTCGACCAGTTCGTTCTGCGGAAAACATTGTTGTTGTTCGCGATAGTGTGGCAGAAGAGGTAAGCCACGCAGCTTCCTTGAAAGGTGTTTGCATAAATTTAGGATACGAACCTGGACGATATGTGCTTCCAACAGAGTAATGCCAATGAAACAATGGCTCTTTTGTGCTAGAAATTCAGTGGCGGTGTTATCTCATGTCGTGGTGATATTAATTGGCCTCCACGATCATATGATTTGACACCGTTAGACTTCTTTCTTTGGGGATATTTAAAAGAAAAAGTGTACTTCAATAAGCCAAGAACAATTCAACAGCTCAAGGATGAGATATTTGACATATTAACGGCATTGAAACTCGATTAGATCTTAGAGTCATTAAAAATATTGACCGACGGATAGAGGTATGCGATTGAAACCGTAAAGAGCATTTGGCCGTTATTTTGTTTCGAACATTATTTTCATAAATCATTTTCTTATAATAAAAAATACTATTAGTACTCGTACTGCAAACTTTTTATATTATTTACAATTAACTTCGTTCATTTTGGTTGGACCACCCTTTAGTCACAGACCTAAAAGCTTTCTGTAAATGTCCATTAAACATTTCAACAGTCTGTTATGCACTCTTTATTATGATGGTATTGTTCCAAATTTTCACTCATTTTTAAACGTAGAGAGCATTTCACAGAATAATTTCTAACAAGTTTAAGGTTGAATGTCTCCTTTAAAAACTAGCTATAGTGTTAGCTAATGCAATCAATATGGTATTACCAGATATATGTTACATTTTAGAATCATTTTACAATTATAACCGAACTTAATGCAGCACTAATATTATCAAACAATTATATCCAGTCGGAAAATTAACTTGTCTCTTCATCTTCGTTCATACAATGCTATGTTTAGTCGGTTATTTTGTGTGGCGTAAAAACGTGAACACTTAAAATTTAGGCTTGAAGTCGTTGAAATGTGGTTTTACTGATATGTACTTCTGAAAATAACGTAGATTGATTGAGTTCCCAGTTTCGAAGCCCCAACAAGAATAAACAATGTAAGCGGAGAATGATATGAGGTTCCCCAATTAATATATATATTTTTTTTCGTCACTCCTATAGGGAGCATATTGGCCTTTCACAAAGCATCAATTGCTTTATTTTAGTTTCTTTAATCAATTTGATCTTTCAATCTGAGTAGATGATTAATATACTGTAGCTTCCTCCATATGATTTTGCGTAGTGGTGAAGATCCTTGCTAATTGGTGGTGATCTTTACTTTAGCATTGTAATTTTGTTTCCATCATCGCTAGAGGTATACGGGAAGGTCAGGGGGGCTTCCTCTTTATTAAACATTCGAAACAACAATTAATTTTTCTTCTTCATGCCCTCTGCTGGGGCTCAAACATGGGTAGTTTATGTTGTTATGCGTGCTCCAATTAATAATGAAAGACCGTATTAAAAAACGAAGAAGAACGGGAATGAATTATAAACATGCATGTGATCACCTAAATCGAATAATAAGTGGGTAATAAAAGAAGAAGAAGAATTAAAATTTTTTTTCAAAAAAATAAAAAATTAATTTCATCGACTGAAAGGGCCTTAAATTATTTATTAAATTTTTTTAAGAAAAGAAATCACTGGAATACTTTTGCACCAATACACATGATATTTTAATTATTTTTTTTTTAATTTGAAATTAATTTCCTTTCTGTTTAAATGAAGTGACATATCCATAAAATTGGTAACATATTTTTCTATTTTCTGTTCATCTTCAATTCAAAAATTAAATGAAAGACAAATCATCTTCAACAAATCATATCCACATCACATTTTTAAGGCTCAACTATATTATTGCGCTATTATTTGATATATTAAACGAACGAATTAAAAAGAAATAAATTTTTGTGAAGATCGAGTGAAGAAGAAGTAGAAAGAGAAAAAAATACTGAAATATTTTCTCCCAATTTTGGTAGCATTATTTGTCACGATATTCAACCAAATAACAGAAAAAAAGTGTATTAAACTGGGAGGAAAAATAAGAAAAATAAAAAGAAAACAACGCGAAAAGAGACAAACAAATTGGTCTATAGTTAAAAATTGACAAGAATTTCGTGACTTTGTCACCTTTGTTTTTACCTTCTTTTTATTTTCCTACCGCTGCTGCTGCCGTTCCCGTTGTTGCTGCTGCTGCTCTTGCTATGTTGGTGCTATTGCGGTATCAAAAGGTGGAGGTGGTATAGTGTTACAACAATTCTTTCTTTTACATTTTATTTTTTATTTTTTGCTTTTATTCTCTTCTTCTGGATTTCGCCTTTTTGTAGCACTTCTAATTTTTTTTCACTCTCGCCAGTATTACGGTTTACGTCTTGAAGAAACTGACGGGAACGCGTGCTTTAGAAACAGAGTCCATTGTGTATTTCAAATGTATTTAAAAGAAGAAAAAAATGTTTGGAATTGGAAACTAACAAACAACTAAAGCGCTACGTTTGATTTGATTTCAAGTTTAAAATTGAATAAATAGTAAAACAAAATTGAAGCAAAAGAAATGCTTTAACAAATTGTAAATGAAATGAATTTATTTAAAACGTTAATGTAGGCAAAAAACAAAATGAAAAAAAAATAAAATAAAACAGAGTAAAAGAAATCACTTTATCATCTCAATAGACAAAACAGCATGACTTGAATCGAGAAAAAATAATATTGTTTGACTTTTCAACTTGTCTTTTTATAAAAATGCTTAAGCTTTCAATATGTCTTTAGGAAAGAAAGGACTTCCTACTTACCTACTGGCATTGCAGATAATTTTAGGGGTTTCCACGAAACAAATTTCGTGAAGTTCAAGGTTTGACTTCAAATTAAAAAAAAAATATTTAAGGTCATTAAATAATTTTTGATACACATTTTCCATATAATGCTATGTTCATTTAACACTGCGAGTTTCTTTGATTTGAATTACTTGTATGAATTACACTATTCACACGGGAGTTTTCTAATTGGTTTTGACTAAAAAATATAAATATAAATCTAAATAAAATAAGTATACCCCAAATACAAAAATGGGGGTATAAATATAGTTAATAACCAATAAGCTTTTAGATAGGCATCCTTAATTTATTTGAACTAGTATATGCATATATTTTTACTAGCCGTTCATAATTCCGTAATATTTGTATTTATCTTACTTATAAAAAAATGTGTGCACCTACATACATACACGTTTCCGTTTTATAGACAGATTTTCTTTTCTTTTTTACGATTTTCTCGAAAATTTTATATCTGCCACGAACTATAGGCTATACAAATTACAAAAATTCCAACTGAGCGGTGCCACGCCAATACAAAGTAAATATTTCTTATAAAATGGTGACGGTAAGAATTTCCAAATTTTCAAACAACTTCATAGCCAATACAAATCATTAGACAAAAGGCATGCGGGCATGGTACCTTTAATACAATTAATTTTTGTATATATTGAGAATGGATAAAGCTATAGTTTCTGATTTTGGTTTGAATGACTTCGTATTCAATAAAAATCAACGGTCAAAAAAGCTAAATATTGGTTTTTTGTTTATCTTCAGAACGGTTAAAGTGTAAGTTTCTGAATTTGGTCTGAATATATGCATCAATATATGCATCAATATAAATCAGTCAGAAAGCGCAAATAGGCAAGTGGATGTAGTACCTGCCATACAAATTTAATATTAATTTTTGTATGTCCTGAGAATGGTTAAAGTGTAAGTTTCTAAATCTGGTCTAACTGGCTTCGTATTGAATACAAATCATCAGTTAAAAAAATGGCGGAATTTAATAATTGGGCGTGGCAACACATATAAATAGTGAACAATAATTTTAGTATGCCTTGAGAGCGGTAATAGTGAAGGTAAAAGTAATACACGATGTTAATTTCGTGTCACACGTTAACGTCAAGTTTTTGCCAAACTTAATTTGATTGCTTTGTTTCAGTATTTGACAAATTCAACCATAGAGAGGTACTCAATTGAGCAACGCATTAGGATTGTTGAAGCCTTTTACGAAAATGGGTGTTCAAATCAAAATGCATTTCGTGCACTTCGTGATATTTTTGTCAACATAATCGACCAAATGTGTCCCCAAGCGGGAGAATTGGGCGCAGATTTCAGCAAACCGGGTCCGTAGAAACGTGGGAACTCCAGTGCATGCTAGCCCAGTTTGTTCTGCCGAAAACGTTGCTGTTGAACATCATTACTGATGCGAATTTTAAATAAAGGCTTGAATTTACATGCTTACAAGGTTCAATTGACTCAAGAGCTGCAGCCTATTGACTATTTCAAGCGTCGCCAATACGCCGAATGGTTAGTTAAGCTGACAAAAGTGAATGGTGACTTCGCAAAAAAAATCATCTTCAACGAAGAGGCACACTTTCTCCTCAGTAGATTCGTTAACAAGCAGAATTGCCGCATTTGGGCAAATGAGAGAACACGAGTGATTGTTGAAAAGCCGATGCATCTACAAGAGTGACTGTTTGGTGCGGCTTATGGGCTGGTGGAATCATCGGGCCATACTTCTTCGAAAATTAGATCGGCTAAGCAGTTACCGTGACTGGTGTTCGCTATCGCGAGGTAATAACAGACTTCTTGTAGCCAGAAGTTGAGGATATGGACCTGGACGATATGTGGTACCAACAGGATGGTGCCACTTGCCACACAACTAACGAAACAATGGTACGTCAATAGCCAAGAACAATTTAAGTGTTAAAGGATGAGATAATTCGGCACATTAACGACATTGCACCTCAATTACGTCTCATAGTAATTTAAAATATTGACCGGCGGATAGAGGTATGCTACCGAAACCATGGCGAGCATTTTGGCCGATATTTTGCTATAATTGCCACAGTTGCCATAAGTCCTACTATTATAATCAAAAATATTAAGATAATTCTCTGAAAACTTTTTATTTTATTTACAATTTAAATCGAAGTTTTTACCGTCGTGTGCAGTACATATCATCAGTCAGTAAGTGGGATATGTGGGCGTAGCACCTGCTCCACATATTTTATGATGGAATTTTGTATATACGGAGAACACCAATTAAAGCTTTATTAATATGTGTTGGCTTGACGGCTGTATACAGCTAAAAAGCAGATTCTATAGTGTCTTTATGGAAGAAACTAAAGGTTATCTTAAATGTTTGGATATGAGCTGGAAGGACATAAAATGGGGAAAAAGGGTGTAAACTTATAACAAAGATAACAGTTAAGATAATAACTAATAATGAAGAAGGGGGTAGCGAAGTACATCGGGTTTTAGCTACTAAGAAATAAAATTTAGAAATATTTGTGTAAATTGGGGTATTATTATCATGCTGACGTAAAGATTTTTATCGTATCCTCGGATTTGACTTATTGAAAAAGGATAAATTTTATTTTGTGTCTTAATATGATCCGTTCCTGATAAACTCAAGAGTATTTAGCCTTCCCAATGCAATTGCAAACCCTAAACTTAAGTATGTTTTTTGCAATGTATACATTTCTAAGGTACCTGTAACCTTTTTGATCTTAAAATAAGAAACTGAAATTCTTGTTGTTTATTTCATTTCTATTTCCAACACTGTCGTCAGTCTTAAATTTTTGCCGCTGGCCAGTTAGCCAGCCAGCATTTTTTACATACTCTTAGGTATTGTATGTGTTCAAGTAGAGGAAATGTTTTTATTTGAAATCTTAAAAAAACAAAAATAACAACAACAACAAATAAAAACCGTTAAAATGTTGTTTAACTTGTGTCAACCATTAGTCTTAACTGTCAAATCACTCATTGACATGGCGTGCATCAACTTGAAATAAAATTCGACCATAAACCCAAAAATAAAGAGACTTTGATTGGTTTTAATTAAATTTATTTTTGGTAAATTGATCGTAGACATTTTAAAGTTGGAAAATGTTTTTTTTTTCAGTTTTTAACGTTTTTGTTTATTTTCGTTTTATTTACTTATGTAAATTGAATAAATTAAAGTCATGTGTAGTTTTTTGAACCAGGATTTAGATGAATTTGATGCATATTGAATGATTTGTGAATGATTTAATGTGCACAATGTTCAACATGCGACCTGGCATTATCAAAAGCCATTCACTTTGTTTGTAAATCATTGCTAGAGTGTCCTTAATATAAATACACACTTCCAAAGGCAAGTGAAATATATACGAATGGAATAAAATAATTAATTTATAACAAATATTTAAAACGTTTTTTTATGAATAATTTTGGGGTTTTTTATTATTGTTGGGAGTATAGGATTTGTGTCTTAAGTCTTTTTTTATAGCAAATTCTGTTTAACATTAGAATGATGTTGCTTTTGAAGTATAATAAAGGATGTGTTTTTAGTTTAACCACTCCAAACTGAAATTTGTTTTTATTTTTTCCTAAATAAGTTAACAATATTACGAACCAAGAATGCTTTAAGAACGTGGGATTTTTTTTAATTCAGTATTCTATATGCTTAGAGCACTAATCAGACTATGAAATGTTTGCACCGAAGAAATATTTGCTTTTGTAAGTCGAGATATTGACAATGAACTTTGGCTAAATTCTCTACGTTAGATAAGGTTGGGTAGCGTTACCACACGCTATCACATGTGGTTCACAGTGTGGTCAGTTTATTAGGCCAAATCTTCTAACTTGTGATCGAATAAACTTAAGCATCATTGGGCAATAAGAGTATTTTTACACATGGCTAGTGTTTCTAATAACTTCAATGGCTCTCTAAAAGGTTTCTTATTTAGTAAATTGAATTTAAATTTAAAATTGTTCCAAAATAACGCCGGTTCTCTCTGGAGCATCTAGCATCTACATGAAACAGAACAATTAAATGCTGACTATGCCTAAGCTTACAGGTTTTGTGTATATAGAGGAACCACAAAGTTTCTAAATCTTGTTCTGTCGAGCACAATTGTTTTTTTCTGGGCCCATAAAAGTTCCCATGCTGACAGTTCCGCTTATACTGACTGTCGACCTATAATGAGTGTTCTCCTCTGCTTCTATTGTCCTATGCATTCCATTTTAAAAAGCTGTTATCTTTGGGTAAAATGTGGTCAATCCATTTCCGTTTTTATTATAGTCGAATTACGTCATTAATGTCGTTCGTGGTTGCTAATACGAAGCCAAAAATTGTTTAGTATACGTCTCACTCACCTGTTTAGAAAAATTTGGAGTCTACTTGTGCGTTACGTTGTCGTATAGTAGCACCGACTTTACATAATATTTCACGAAAGTTATTTATGCTTTGTCGAAAGCTACGACCATCTTTATACTCATCCAAGGCTTATTTTATATATACACGGCTGAATTTGCTTTACTTTTTTAATTAGAAAATAAAAAAAACATATCGTTTGCTCACCGAAGATTATCCTGAATGTGTTCCATTGAATCTAACTTGTTCTTACAAGTTTGCGGTTTGTGCTATTTAATTGTGGTGATTTTGAATCGGAACAGAAAGATGATAATTTGAAGGCATTACTCCATTGAGATTGTTGTCAAACTCAAGAAGAACTTTCAAAGGCTCTGGACCTATTTAAGCATCTTAATTAATATCTCTTGTAAGCAACAGTATTTATCCATAAGAAAGAATTTGCGTTCTATATGAAATGGTCGCTTGAATGTCGTGTAAAACAGCAATTTTTGCATCGAATTATTGCTAGCAATGAAATGTAACAACCCGAAAGGCAAGAAATCGTATATTAAGCCCAGACAATTAGTCAAATCAACGCCAAAGCCAAACATCCATAGCGCCAAGTTAATGTTCTGTATTTAGAGTAGCAGGGAGGATCCCAACTATTAAAAGCTGCTGAAATAGAACCAGACGATCATAGAAAATTTCTAATATAGGGTGTCCCAAAAATTAGTCAAATCAACGCCAAAGCCAAACATCCATAGCGCCAAGTTAATGTTCTGTATTTAGAGTAGCAGGGAGGATCCCAACTATTAAAAGCTGCTGAAATAGAACCAGACGATCACAGAAAATTTCTAATATAGGGTGTCCCAAAAATAATGCAAAATTTAAATTTGTCCCCTATAAAAAAACAATTCGATACAATTCGTTACACGATAGAATAACGTGTCTCCAAATTTGAACAATATTTCATTTTGAAATAGTGAAAGCTTGGCGGCCGCAGTTCGAAAATTCCATACAAAATATGGTCGTAATAGAGTTTTAACTTCGTCAACTGTGAAGATATTAATTAGAAAAACACACCGGTCGTCCAAAAACAAGCCGCTCTCTACAGCGTATACTCACTAATGATCTGTGTCTCAGGTTTGGCCCCCTAGATCGTGTGACTTAACACCACTAGATTTCTTTTTATGGGGTTATTTGAAATCACGGGTCTATGTCAACAAACCTACAACCACCCGTGTATTAAAGAAGGAGATTCAATGCTGCATCAACGAATTTCAGCCACATTTATGCAAAATAATCATGTAAAATATCGACAAACGAGTGCGTATGTTCATGCAAAACCGTGAAGGCCATATGATGCATTAAATAAAAACTAAGAATCAAAAGACTAAAAATTGTATTCTCCACTTAATTCAAATATTGGGTTAATTTTTGACCACCCTTTACATACAATTGATTTATTTCAAGTGATCACTCTGAATTCACAACCGGTGCTAGGCCAAATGCTGAAAAACCAATTAAAAACTATTGAGGAAATAGTGGTTCGTAAGTTTCGAGGTTGACGTGGTGTAGGAGTTGGAGCGCACTCATAACAACACAAACGACCCAGGTCAAGCCCCAGCAGAGGACATGATGAAGAAAAATTTAATTGCGGTTTCGAATGTTTGATAAAGAGGCTTCAACTTCTCCCAGACAATTCCATCTAAAACAAAAAAAATATATAACACCTCTGGCGATGGTGACAAATATTAGACGAATGATCTGGAAAACACGCCACCTACTTTAAAAAAATTACAATGCTAAAGGAAAGATCATCACCAATTAATTAGCAAGATTATTCACCACTACGCAACATCATATGGAGGAAGCTACAGTGGATTAATTATCTACTTAGCTTGAAAGATCAAATTGATTAAAGAAACTGAAACAAAGCAATGCATGCTCTCTAGAGGAGTGACGGAGAAAAAAAATGTTTTGCTTCACCAGCCTTATTGCTCCTTTCGACAAGTTTTTGTCTCGATGAATGCAGAGTGCTTTTACTGGAAATTGGTTTGATTCATTTTTTTCTTTTTTGGCTTGATCAAAAAGTTCCTGGAATTTATACAGAAAATTAAAAATACAAGTTTATTCATATAAGTCTATATTGTCCCCTTCAAAGTAATCCCCATAGACTGCAACACACTTATGCACTTGATCCAATCCTCGACACATTTTTTATATTCCGTTTTCGGTATGTCCATCAGTGTTACTTGCGACTTTTTCATTATTTCCTTTCGACTGCTGAAACGAGTTCTCCGTAATGTTTGAACAGAAAGAAGCCACAGGGAGCCAAATCAAGTGAATTCGGTGGCTGTAGGATGGTCAAAAAATTACGAATAATAATGGCACTGTACGACGGCGCGTTATCATGGTGCAAAATCTACGAGTTTTCTGCCCACAATTCTGGTCTCTTTCGGCGAATTGCTTTACACAAACGTCTCATAACGCCCAAATAATACTCATGATGCACTACACCTTGTTTTGTGACTGAAAACGATATGGTTTTTTATGATTTCGACTCATTTGGTCATCGCAATTCGCTTGGATTGCATGTCGTATTTGTAAACCTACGTCTCGTCTCCAGTTATGATCCCTTTGATGAGTGTGGGATCGGATTCAGCCTCGAAAATCATATCTTTTGCGACCTCAACACGCTCAAAATTGTAAAAAATTACCAACACACATAGAGAGACGTACTATTGCCTACGTAGCTTTTGCAAATGTCAAACTATGACGCTAAGATTTAGCGAGAAGATCACCAACAAATGTACCAACTTAACAGAAAAAAAACTCAAATTCGAACGATGGGACCGCTACACGGGAGCTATTCTGGGCACCTTTAGATCAAGGTAGTATGTTGCCAGTAAGATGAAAAAACGCCATAGCTATCAAAGGCTTGTACTTTAAATAAATGTATATTGTATCAATGCTTTACATTTTATTTATTTATTTTATATTTTACAAAACGCATTTTGTTTTTATTTGAACATACCCTATAATTAGTTAAGTCCATATGTTGTATCAATAATCCAACAACTCTGGAGGTCAACATAACTTATGTTATTAACTGAATGACACCAGAAAAGCTTTTGAAAAAATTATCTAATATTAGGCTGAAAGGATGCATTTTGTAACAGTCGTGAGCTTATGTATCACATATGTATCAATTTGAGATCATAAATGTTATAGAATTTCCTTCCAAACATTCAAATTTCATTTAATTCAATAATTTTTCGCTGCTTTATTTCAAATTTAAGTTTAGAGAATGTTAGGAAAAAAAACCTTTTATATCTCTTCTACAATTCTTGTTTATTTTATTATAATTTTCATTCACCATAGTATAGTATTTAAAGCAAAATTTATTTTAAAATTTCATATAACAAATATAAACCACAAATATATTGTATGTTGTTACAGAAACAACACCAGCACCATCATTAAATCGAATCATAAATATTAACAACTCATTGCCCATAAAATTATTATCCATCACATAATTTTTGTTTTAAACGAGCTGCTGCTGTTCGTTCTATAACGAAACGAAATCCAAACACCATCATTAACTATAAATTGTACTGACTGGAGGATACCTGACTTTTAACCAACTCTGGTGTTTTGCTTTTGTTATGCTTTCTTTTTTTTTTAATGGCCACCAATAAACAAATTGTAAATTGTAACCATCAATTACGCAGCAAATTAAAATCAAATAATTTAGCGTGAAAATCATATAGAGAAACTAGTTAAAAGCCATTTACGAGTAAAGCTATAAAAAATTGCATGCAAATTATAGGGATTGTATTTCTTGCTTACACCACGCCACCAGCCTAAATGGCAATGAAAAGAAAATTTAGACAAGTAAGAAAGTCATTGGTTGGTTGATTAAGCCAAACTATGTGATTCCCTACACAAAAAATGTGTTATTTGTATGAAAAAAAACTGGTTGGGTTCGGTAAAATATGGTGTAGAGTATACAATAGAAACTATTAACATTCCTTATACACAAGATTATTAAGATTTTACCTTGTAATCTAGAGTAAATTGAAATATTTCTAAAGAAACCCTTCCCTTTTTGCAGATGAGAGTGAAATTTATTTTATTGTATCTGCCCATTTATTTGCGAAAATTTTAAATGAAGTCATTTTTTTTTCATCAGACACATGGCAATTTTGTATGGCAATGGAATTTTTAAATTGTTGTTAGTAATTCGAAAAAAATTATTGATTTTATATCTTTTTTTTTTATTTTAAAGTATTTCTTGTAATTTATGTTAAAATAAGTGTTGTTAAGTCTTATTAAAATTGTGTAAAAAATGTGTAAAAAATTTCATTTTGTTGGTATGTTTGATTGTTATTGGGTCATATAAAACGTATTTGTGATTTTTTAGCACTCGATTGTACTGATTCGTATATATATATATATATATATATATATATATATATATATATATATATATTGCTTTTTTCTCCGTCACTCCTCTAGGGAACATACTGGCATCCCACAAAGCATCCTTGCTTTGTTTCAGCTTCTTTAATCAATTTGATCTTTCAAGCTAAGTAGATGTTGAATCCACTGTAGCTTCCGCTATATGATTTTGCGTAGAGGTGAAGATCCTTGCTAATTGATGGTGATCTTTACTTGAACATTGTAATTTTCTCCCCAGTAGGTGGCATGTTTTCCTGATCGTTCGTAGGAAGTTTGTCATCATCGTCAGAGGTATGCGAGATGGTCACGGAGGCTACTTCCTTATTTTTAGAGGAGTTGTCTGAAAGGAAGTTGAAGCCTATTTATTAAACATTCGAAACCACAATCAAATTTTTTCTTCGTCATGTCCTCTGATGGGTCTCGAACCTGAGTCGTTTATGTTGTTATCAGTATGGTTAGGGTTAAGGAATGTGTAGATACAAGGCACCTAACTCACCACCTGAATACTAGGTGTGTACTGCACCAATGAGTAATAGAACAGTCGAGAGAGTGAAAATCTCCCCTGTACCTGTCTTTCATTTACCTCAAAAAACTTTTCGATACCATAAATAGAAACACAATTTGCATAGCTGTTATGACAAAAATGTTTCAAACAAAATAATTAAAATTATAAAATCCCTATACTCCAAGGCGAAACTGCAGGAACTATACGACGGGTCAGTTAGCAAAACAGTCACGTCTAAAATGGACGTAGGACAAGATGTCGTCTATCATCACACCTCTTTTCAGTGGTTGTGGGCTTTTTTTACGCAAGAAGAAAATATTAATATCGTGGAAAGACATCTAGAAAATCCTGACTTTGCAAATGATATTTGAAACCTATCACATGAACTATACTACATTCAAGACAGGAGCTTGTGAAGTTAGCTAGAAAAATCGGGTTGGAGATTAAGATCAGGATATGCTGTTTTTTGGGTTATCTGCTGATGTACTTATATTAAAGTCTGCAAAACGATACCAGAAAAATATCAAATACACTGTTTGAACTTGAAAATGTGAATTCAAACATTTACGGAGAAATAGCGATAGCTTTTAATATTGCGTTTGGGACATATGGAAACCTTCATTCATACTACTAATAAAGAATTGAGTTACTGTTACGTTTGCTTAAAATACGAAAAACCGGTTTTCTACCGAAAACTCAAAATTTTGGTGGTGTTTCGAAAATTTTAAAAACTAACTCTTGTTGTACTAAATAATGCCAGCAACACTTCACAGATACCGTAACTTCGTTCTTTTTTTTTTTTTTTTTTTTTGTTGCATAGTGTAATATGAAATAAAATAATATGGAATATGTAACTAAATACTGCTTCCTATTGAAGAAATTATTGACTTTTTCAATTTTCTATACAAAGTTTTTAGCAGCTATGGCCAATTATGGTTCTTTTTTTACTAATTTGTTAAGGCTGTTAAAATACTAAATAAATAAAATAATTTTTAGTTTTATATTATGAGTTAACTTATGGGCTAAAAAGTCACGAGTCTAACAAAGAAAGCATTTATTTATTGTTCAAAATAAGCTTTATCTATCAACGAAATCTCCATCAAGAGCAATGCAATCATTTCAGTGGCGCTGCTACCACTAACTATGCTGAAAGGGCTTTCTTTGTAATCAATGGTAGATGGCAGTATTATTAATTATCCATCTTGCTTAGCTAAATAGTGAAGAAAAAATTTAATTATTAAGAAACCAAAGTAAGAATACAAAGATGGTGAGTGGAAGCCAACATGAAGGAGTAATGGAAAAAAGTAACCCATTTAAAAAATTTTTCTTAATGGTAGCTTACGTTACTGAAATTAAATACTTTGTCATTAAGACTTGTGTTGGAACTTTTTAAGCTTTTTTTGTTGTACGATTTATCTTTTGCCTTAAAATAGCTCTCAGTTTCAGCAATAACCGCTTCATCCGTCCGAACTTTCATACCGTCGAACAGCCTTTAGTAGCTGGGAGTCAAATTTTAGCGAATATATATTCAATTCATGTAGTTTTATTGTTTTGAATCATCAATAAGTCCTTGTTTTTCATAGTGATATACTCATGCAATATAAAGCCAACACATTATTTTGATATTACTCACACAACATCACTTTTCGATCATTAAATTTTTGGGGTTTTCTGGTATTATCGCATTAGCGGTGTCTCCTTGTTTGAAGCAAAAGTTGGTACTGTACTGTACTGTACTTCTTTTGGTACAATTTCTGACTCAAAAGTACAATGGTAGACCAATTACCCATTTGGTATAATTTACGAACTTTCTTAGTTTATTTTTTTAATGGAGTTTTCCTAGTTTATCGTTTAATTGATTTACAGTGGCCACTCATCTTTACTCTCACTTCTTTGTGATTAAGTTTTTAAATTTGCTTGTTTATTTTCAAACAACTGCCACCAAGGATTGAGGAGCTGGTACAATTGTACTTTTTTTAACACTATTTGTAAGTCAAAAGTACAATATCACTCCAATAACTAATCTAGCACTATTTCAAAATTCCACTAAAACTAGTACCATCTATGTGTTAGGCCCGGAATATTTCAGCCCATGTGTTATGACGTAACATCAAAAGCCTATTCCAGTATGTACACCTCTAATAATGATAAACGAAATCATGGATTGAATTTCATTAAAAATCTAAAGCCAATTTGAGAGGTCCATTATATTAAAAAAATAATCTCAAAAAGAAATCATCAAAAAAGGTATCTGAGGTATTACATGTATACTATAGTCAGTTTCGATTGTGTAAACCCTTTTTAGTTGTTATTTTCTTTCTTTTTTAATATTTTAAATATTATAACAATACTTAATTAAGTGTTAATTCTTATTTATTTATTTACAATTTCAAAGATTTGTTAAATGCAATGAAAAAATTTCACCCAAACAATTCCAAGCCTTTCACTGATTTAAACGACGAGTAAGTTGCCTGTAACAAAAACAAACTCCATAACACGCACTCATCATAATGAACGAAATTGTTGCACCCACACTAAGTGAACATGAAAAATGGAAAAAAAAATACTAAATGAAAATGACAAAAAAAAGAAAATAAAAAATAAAAAAAACTACAGACATTTTTTGAACATTAAATGCACTTGATTACACCCACAATTGACATGAAAACGCATGACAAACGTATAAAAATTACTAAATTACTTCACATAACCAAAAAAAAACAATAAAAAAACTAAAAAATAAGTCAACAATTATATCTGACGACTACAACGATGAAAAACAGGAAGATTTGGGTTTGTTTCTGTGCAAAGAAACGCACGTTCCTTAAATAAATTTATTTTTTCACCACCACGCATCGCATTATTGCCATCGTCACCAGCACAGCATCTGAAATCTGTAGCATCGTCAACATGATGAAGATGAGCCTGGCGATAAAACCAAAACACGAGTCTGAAAAGTAAAAGACTTCATACATACAAAAAGTGTATAGTGTACACGGAATGGCTTGTATGATATACAAAGTAAATGCTTAATGATTTTTTTCTCTAATTCTTTCACTCACTCTCTCTCTCTCTCTCTCTCTCTGTCGGTAGGATTATAATGAAAAATACAATCGATTAAAAATTTAAAATAAGTTTGATGGAGTGTTGGGTAACCACGGTGCAGTAACTTACAATATAGATACTAAACGAAATATTTTAAAAAAAGGGTACTGAACAGTTTTTAAGTTTTGCATCGTAGAGTACAACATAATAATTAATATCTGAAAATGCGTCACAAAATCGCTTAAGGGAAATAATTTTTCTTTTTATCCATATTGAATTTATAATTACTGGTAAATAAAAAAAAGGTTGTGATACTTTTTTCATTGTTGGCTTAAATGACGGCAGAGTAACGGTTTAAACTACTGGTATATAACAATTTTATGGAGTATTTTGTTACTCCGAAATCCAATTACACTGCAAAAAAATTATTAACAAATTGCATGTATTTTTCTTTTGACTGAAAATAATTTCTAACGAGAATTCTGATTCCTGTGCTATTTCTTTAATGGCATGACCAACTTCTAATCTCTCAGGAGTTGTTAGACTTAACGGACCCTTAAAGAAAATAACCTAAAAGCATCAAAACGCTTGATCTTGGAGACCAAGAAGCACGCTTTTTTCATGAGATCATCAAAATGAGATGTAGCACATTACTACAGAAACAACAAGTTTTTGACGTTTAACTCGTTATGCTTACGTCGAAAAATTACATCTTTCACAGTAAACCTTATTTTTTAAAAAAAATGGACCGATGATGCCATTGGCTGATAGTCCTGATAATTCCTTTTAACGATCCACAGGAAATCATAAGGTTATAACAAATTCTCTCCAGTTGTAAATAATGAGTCAGGAAATTATCGTAAGTACATCTGCTGGGACATGACCTCACGCTACGCAAAGCATGGGTAGATACAAAGCGTTGACCAGCGAAAAACTGAGCCATGTATTTTGATATGATTTCCATATTAGTTAAGTGTGGGTCTCTGCACTCGCTTAAAAGTGTAACACTACACCGAGCTAATTAACGTTTACACCCCTGCGATTTGGGTTAATGTGAATATGGACAAGAAAATTCCGACGTCACACAACCTTGATTGTTCAGCGGGTAAACCAAAGTGTAGCGGAGTATTGTTGCCCTCAGAAAATTAAGTTTCTAAAAGACACCAGAAGAGAAGATTCTTTTTTAGCAACTCATTGCAGATCTGTGCATGTTTTGATGTTTCGAGCAGTGTTAGTGTAGACATCAAAGGGGGGATTGAAGAATTCTACCAAAGTATCCAGATTTACTTTGAAAATCAGTCATCAATTCGCGGAACTAATGACACAATTGTGTTCAGCGATGGGGCTTTAGTTTGAAAATTAGTCATACATGCATGCAACTTATAAATGGTAAAATTATGTTAAGCACTGAGCCTCAGTTTGGGCTTGACAGTTTTTTTAATAAAAAAAACCTACATATTAAGTAAAACCAATCCACAAAACACTTTACAAACTGTATTACATCCAGAATAATTCATCATTGGGCCTTATTTTAAAAATGAAGGCAGAGCTCGCGTTATGAGCAACTTAGATTGTTATAGCGCCATGATCCCTGATTTTTTAAGAATATGGATGATATTGATCTGGATGTGTTCTTAGATAGCGCTACGTGAGATACGGCGACCGCAAACATCGGCCTATTGAAATCAAAATTTGAAGATAAGTTGTATTCGAAAAATGGACCTGCGAAGTAGTCTCCAAAGTCGTGCTCTTAAACACCTTTCGATTATTTTTTTTTTTTTTTGCTCCCACGGAAAGTCACTGCTGATAAACGAGCCACAATTGACGCCTTCGAGAGCAACATTGTTCATTGTATTCATGACATATTGCCAAAAATGCTCGAGAAAATTGGATTAAAATTTAAAAATCACCCTATATACTAATGATTATATAAAATTTTTCTAAGTGTAATTTCTTAGGCAGTGCGTTAACACACATTTTGTCATCTGTCTTAATTTCTTCGTTCAGTTTTATACGATTTTTACTTTATTTTTTTATATTTTTTTCTTGTGTCAGCCTTCAATTTTTCTTAGCACCAAACATGACTATACGAGTAGTGTACTCTGTCTGATGATGGTGGCGTGGTACCTGTTACTGTTAATTTTCTGGGTGTGTTCGTTTAAAATTTCAACCGAGAACAGATTAATATTCAATGAATTCAAGTGGATATGTGTGTACATGTAGTATATGTACACAAAAAAGGGGGGTTTCACTGTTTGTTTTTGAATACATGCACACAGATACTTGCCTTTTTTAATATAAAATTTATTTATTGTTAGTTTTTATACGTTCGTTGCACCTACGCCCACTGTATTTGACACTGTTAAAGTTGAAAAAAAAATGAATAAAAACTACAATGCCTTTAATAGGGTATGCGTGTAGAACGATTTTGTACCCTGTTTAATTTTTGAAGGTATAATTAGTTAGACTTCATAATAATGGCGATATTTTCAATTTTGTAGAGTATACAATAATAGGTTGCAATGAGCATTGAGTACTTAGCGCCAACTTTTTAAGGTTGTCTTGTGCTAATGCATTTGTATATATTAGAATCCTCATCTGAAGCTAAATTGCCCATTTCGAAAGGAACTAGTGCTGGTAGATGGCCCGAGTATCATTTCTTATTCTTGGAAGAACACTACAATTGCCAAAATAAAACAGCAACCTATTTAGGGTGTAAAATGAATCACCTTTACTAAATTAGTACAACAACCACAGAGAAGAAATTGAATTTTTTTTAATATCTTTAAAAAAAATTTTGCTAACCTATAATCATAACATCTCCACAGAATTTTAAAATCGTTTTTAATTTTTCATTGCAAGTCTGGAATTTGATTTTGTGTTTAAAACTTTAAATTATTACAAAAAAAACAATCTTTTTATGAAATAAAATTGAGTGATTCTTTATTCATGAGTTAAAAGTTATTTCTTAATTTTTTTACCCTGCAACATCCATAAACGATTGAAGCATATTATGTTTCAGTGTTAAGATATATTTTTTCATTCGATTTCTTAGTTGAACATGAGTATATTAAATGGTTTGAAAGATGGTAATAAAATGACATACTTCGCATATGAATTAAGATCGCCGACTTCAGCCACTTTTGTTAATGTAAATCAAGATTGCAGTTATGAAGTATGAAACAAAACTTGTATATTTATTTTCAATGACTCAAATAATATCGAGAGAGACAGAGAGAGAGAAAGAAGGAAGATGATGCGATAATAATCATAAATAGTATTTTTTCACTAATGTTTCAGAAGAATTCGTCCTTTTACTACTTATTTTAAAAAGATTTTAAAGATTTTTATAAATGATGTAGTGCAGTATGAATTTAATAGACATGAATTTGAAAAAATGTAAATTTATGCAGTTTAGCAGAGGAAAATCTATATGTTTATATATATATGTTTATATATATATGTTTATATATATATATATGTTTATATATATATGTTTATATGTTTATATGTATATGTTTATATATATATATATATATATATATATATATATATATATATATATATATATATATATATATATATATATATATATATATATATGTTTAATACTTATTGTCTTAAAAAAAGGCGATACAAGTTTTGTTCTTGACGTTTTGCCACTATGCAAAACTAACTTGTAATCCAAATATTTCGTAGATTGTAAATAAATCCTGAGGAGTGTTATTAAATCCCGGGGAAAGGAGCTCAATAAAAATTTTATTTAAAAGCAATCAATGCTTCTGTAGTCTGTGATCCTCAATATAGTATCCATATAAACAAAATAAATTTCCTACTCTTAAGATCAGATTAAGTTTTATGAATATTTGTTTCATAAACCATTTGTTGATAAGTGGTATTATTGACTACTAAGTCCTCTTTAGGAAATTGGAATTCATAGTTCCAACTCGACCAACGAGATAATGCATTCCCTTTAGACTGAGTACTCTGTTCAAATTACACAAATCAGAATAATGTATGCTCATTCAACAACCATTCTTTTCTTAGTAATTACTCATCAGATTATGGCATTTTTAAAATAAGAATAATTAATTTTTTAACTACATGTTTATTGGGTAATAAGTTCGTAGCGATTTTGTAAAAGACATTTATTTAAGCAAGACAAATCCCATTGAAGGAGAATGACTGCAAATTCTTTTATGATTTGGCAATAGTCCTCTCTCAAAAGTACCTTAAAACGCTCTTCGTCAAATTCTGCAGGTCATCCAGTGCAAGGCATGTCATCGACGTTAACGTCTTCATTTTTGTACTTAACAAAAGATTTCCGTGCTGTCACTGACACTTTCTCTACTTACATTATACAGGGTCTTCAGTCACTTTGGGGCTTAAAAATTTAATACATTTTTTCAGATTATACAATATACAAAATAAAAACTTTTTAACTAAGTATAGAAAATAATGTCACTTAAATGACGACAGTTTTCAGCTTCGCAATGATGGGCTCGTTTTAGAGCATTTTGTGGCTGTAACATTTATTTCCGCAACAAAGTTGGCCTTGTATTCAAGGATTGTCATTGACTTGTTCACATATACTCGCTCCTTCAAATAACACCAAAGAAGATAAACAGGTACTGCCAAATCTGGTGACCTTGTTGGCCGATTATATGGTAGTTATTCGCTCTTCTAAAATTTGATATCATTGGAAAGCTTAAAACGGGGGTCATTTAAGTGACATTATTTTCGATACTTCGTGTAAAAAAATCCCATTTTATATATTTCATAATTTGAAAACAAATAAAATAAAAGATATGTATTTATACGCAAAAGTTATTCATTTTTTAAGCCCCATGATGACTTTTGTCATGAGCAGCGTGAGCAGCTTTTAGACATCGATGAAAAGATAAGCAGAGTATGTGTTGAAAATGTTGTTTTTATCTTTTAGATATTCCATTTCTAAGCGACAATGTAACAATATATTAAAGTACTCAAAAATACGATCAGCATTTCTTGAAAGAGCAGAAAAAACTCTACCAAATGAATATTACAAGCTTTGTCATACAATAAAATATCGTTTTAAATCAAAATAAATTATAAAGCTATAACTATAACTTAATATCCAACCTAATATTTAAATCGGGAGACAGATAACAGCATTCGATATCAAACGAAATTTCTATGTTAATTGCTTTAAAATTGTATAAAATTTCGCAATGGCGAATTTGGACGGCATGAATCCTTGTGACTATGACACAAACAAAGGAAGTTATGTATGAAGACGTCATTGAATATCACATTACTTTGGTAGATAAAGCAGAAATTTAGCGACATTGTCTGTTATGAGTCTACTAAACGATGCAGGAGTTTGTCTGCTACATCTCCCAGTTAAAGAATGAAGCATCATGATTTGTCATGATATTGAGTATCATTAATAAACGGACGCCTGTATGACAAAATGAACTTTTGTCATCTATGACAATTTGAACAAATACTTTAAAAAGACGTGTATGACGCCAAAGAATATTCATCGTCAATCATCCATGCTTTACCATGGGTCAGAATATGTCACGACGATGTTCAGTATTACGTCCGCCACAGAAAAAAATTAGTTGGACACATTATAAATGAATGAAATGAAAGTTAACTAAGCATGAAAGAATTCTATTAAAGAGCAAATTTTTTGTCCCTATAAAAAGTATACACGAATTCCTGTCACAAGATGGTGTTGTAAATGTAATATTTTTGTTGAAGACAAATTAAAGCGTAGCTCGTGTAATAGAATTTTATTTAATCTTAACTGTTATCTTAGTTATCATTATTTATACTTTTTCCCCATTTTATTCTCCTGCGGTTCAAATCCAAACACTTAAGACAGCCAAAGTGCCTTCCAGAAAAACGATGTAGATTTGCATTTTGGCTGTCTAGAGTCTTCAAATAAGCAAACATTAATTTTAACGTATGTATACAACTTTTATTTCCTTGAGGACAGCACTCAGGGGGTAACCCCTAATCATGCAATGCATTGTGCTGGTACTAGGAAAATAGGTTGTGGGAAGGAGGATAGATAGAGAAGTGTTTGTGGACGTTCAATTTAAATTTGCTCTTGTCGTAAGCGTCAGGGAAGACATTCGACAAACGTACAGTTCGACCAAGGAACGAAATCTCGCTATAATGCGTTGTATAATTTATTGAGCAATCAACTACAAACGGATGTGCTCTACGAGAAATACGAGTATTACGTAAAAATATATGATTACTATGAAGTAGTTCCTTAATTTCGTGAGAACACATTCCGTTATAGTACCAATAGAACAATGAAACACACGCCACATTGCCATGATGCTCTAATAAATCGATAGAGTTGGCTACCCTACCGTCATTAATAAGAACCTTCGCCTTCTCCTGCACGTGGTCGAGAAGCACCGGCTCATACATGAGAGTTGAATTCCAGTTTGGGTCGGATATAGGTCTTGTAAATATTAAAGTGGAGTAAAGTAATTCTTGCACCGTCTTAAAAAACCGAGGAACTTGAATACTTCTTTCGAAATATGTGACCGTTCTAACGAACATCACAGTGATTTCTCATGCCCAGAACATCAAGTGCATCTGATTCCTCAATACCTACATTACCCATAGACATAGATGATAACACATCACAATATTTGGTTTTGCGCGCATTGTAGTCCTGAAACCCTGTTCGCGCGACCCCACTCAGAGATTTTCGACAGGTCGTTTATAACTGTGTCGTTCTTATTCCGCCTCTTCGCCCCAATCTCCAGAAGGCTCGGCCTACGATCAAAAGAATATGAATATGCTACTGTCATCTGCAAAAGAGTCGTTAAGAAGTATTAGAAATAGTCGTTAAGAAGTATTAGAAATAGAGTTGGAGAGTTTTTTTAATGAAACTATAATTGTTGTTCTCCACATACAAGAAATTCCAATTTAGCATTAAATGAAGGTGTTACGCCCACTTATCGAACCTCTCCCAGTTATTGGCCTCTCCCACTATTACCATTTTTAAAACATACAAAAATTTATGTTTAATATGTATGGGTGATGCCATGGCCACTTAAACAATTCTGTCCATTTATTGACTGATAATTTGTATTAACTGGATACTATGCCATCTCCGAAGTCATTCATACCAAATTCAGAAACTTACACTATAACCGGTCTTAAGATATACAAAAATAAATATTTAGCTTGTATGTGAGGTACCATGCTTATTACTCTTGCTTTTTGACTGATGATTTGTATTGACTGTGAAGCCATTCAGACCAAACTCAGAAACTGTAGCTTTAATCGTTCTCAAAATATCCGATTCCGCCAACTTTTTGATTTCTCATTAGTATTGACTATGAAACTATCTGGACAGAAGTTAAGCGACTTTTACTATTACCATTTTGAACATATAGACAAATAAACATTTAATTTTTTAGACGTAGCACTGCCCGGTTAGAAGCCTATTGATTCTTTTATGTATAAAGAGAGATACCGTAAAAATCTCAACAAAATCGGTTCAGCCGTTTAGGTGTCTATAAGGCCCGAACAGACATACATATATAAAAACACACATTAATTTTTATATATAAGATATAAAATAATATTCTTTTCTTTTGATTTCATATATCAAAATACGGTCAAACATGACCTATTTAAAAACTGATTCCAAGCCACTCTTTATAATTATAGGATGGGTCTAGGTCAGTTTTATTACGCCTTAAAGTACAAACAAATTTCTCAGTTATTGTATAGACTTCAAATCCCTTTAGTATAGCATTTAAATTAATTAAATATGCTATAATCCACAATAAATTTTATATTAGAGTAAAATTGAAACTAAGTGACCCCCTAGGTGATAATATTAAAACGTTTAAGTGGTGAATTTCTAAAAATATAAAAACAAAAAAGACTAAAAATGAGCATTAAATTTAAAATAGAGAAGATATGTATAAAAGAAATAAAATTGATAAGCGAAGAATCATTAATATAAGAAAAAATTTATAAAAAAAATAAACATGACCACAGAGACAGAAGTACTAAAGAATTAATTCATTAAAAAAAATTCAGAAATAAAATTTATAACCCGTCATATAGAAAATCTTTAAAAGTTACGAAATACATACTTACACTTAGTGTGGGAATTGTACCATACTTTATGACAAACTTTTCTGTTTTATTCTGAAAATTGTTTCAAGTGAATTAAATAGGTCTGTATATCTCATGATAACAGTGCTTATGGGTACATTAATGGCTTTAACCGTTAAAAAAGCTTTTACACAATCACTATATAAATTTTCTCATATCTGAGATATACCGATTCAAATTTTATTCAAGTTTTCAGAGAATTTTTTGAATAAAAAATAAAAAATGTCAAAATAAATAACACTTTAAACCTTTCGCCTATTTTTTATTTTATCATAAAATTGTCAACTTATTTGTATAAACGAATTTTTACTTTGAATGCTCTGTTTGTGCAAATTACACTCTCTCTCATATAAATCAAAACAATCTATGAAAAAAAATAATAATAAAAAAGCAAAAAACGTAGAGATATTAAATTGAATAAAAGCCGGCTACTCACAACGTTTAACAAACAGACTGAGACCAACTCAACACCCAGTAGAGCGGCGACATTTGACAAGTGCAGAGCTCTTTTCTTAAAACATAGCAAGCGGGAAATCTACCGTTGTATATTTGATAACTAAGACCTACTGGAAAACTTTAGACTTCTTTAGAATGGCCACTTTGATCAGAAAATTGATTAGCACTAGTAATGCTGCCAAACCTGTAGCACCCTACAAGTAAGTATTTGTCTGTCTATCTATGTGTTTGCCTGTTAATAAAATAAACCAATATCGTACCATTTGTATAGTAAAAAAAGCGGCAAATGGATGGTTACATTGTTATTTTATGATTTGTAAAAATTATTGTTTAAAACAAAAGTCATTTATTAGTAAACACATGTTTTATCTTGTCTCTTTTCATGGTGTTTTGTCATTATTCTTCCTCTTGTGACTGTAACTTAACTCTCTCTTGCTGTCTGTCTGCGGTCTACTGGTAATACTCCATTGGCATTACAATATACACATATGTATTTATGTATGTAATACAGTCAAGCTGTTGTAGCTGATCGTACTGTATATGTTTCTGGTTGTTTGGGTTTGGATAAGACAACCATGAAATTGGTGCCGGGTGGTGCTGTCGAACAAACAGAAATGGCCTTGAAAAATCTAGAAGCTGTACTTGTTGCCGCTGATTCAGGCATTGATAAGGTTGTGAAAAATACCATCTTCTTAAAGGATCTCAATGATTTTGCTGCTGTTAATGAGGTGTACAAAAAAGGTAAGTTGATAAAAAAAATTAAATAAAATTTACTCACATTACCTAACATTAACATTATTTGATAGCTTGTATAGTTATTTTATAAGCTATTAATAGTTGCTGATAATAATTCTTCATCTAATCAATTTTAAATTGTTTTATATTTTATTGAATTACCCTATATAGTACGATTAATATATTGTTACTAAATACTCTTATCATTATTCTTATACTTGTTATTGTTGTTTCTAACAGAAAAGGTGTTTATGCTTTTATTTATTAAAAAAAAAAAACAAATATTTTTTATCGACAAAAAACATTTTAAGAATTATTATTCCACTCTCTCTACTCGCAACTCATTTAGTTTTACTCGTTTTAGTTTACTTTTCTTAAATTTGTTCCCCTTAATTATTTAATATCTGTTTCTATTTCATGCAGTTTTCAATAAAGATTTCCCCGCTCGCAGCTGTTTCCAAGTAGCTAAATTACCTATGGACGCTTTGGTTGAAATTGAGTGCATTGCTATGACCGGTGATGTCAAAACCGTTTCTGTCTGACTAGATGACTCTGAAGAAGAAATATACTCGAAATTATAAAATTTAACTGAGTTTTTTTTATACCGAAATAAAGAAAAACCAACTTTTTGCTTAAAAATGCTTTTTTATTACTATTGATAGAGTTTGAAAAGTGAAATCAAAAACGTTATGCGTTTTTTTTTTTTTGTATGAAATTATGACGATTTTTGAAAAGCAATATAAATTTTAAAAATTTAAAAAAATTAAGTACTTTTAGAAGTAACTTGGCTACCTTAACCGCTCATAAACTGCCGCAAGCTGCTCTTCGCACCAAACTCGAAAATCATGTTTGTTGACGTACCCACTGAGCCAAAAATGAATTCAATCGCTGAAGATAAATTTTCAATATAAAAATGGATCTTTAACCAATTTTCCTAAGGACCATTCACCAAACAAAGTTGTGGTACGTCACACATTGGGGTATGTGATATTGAAAATGGGAATGAATAAAAAAAACAGTAAAACAGTAAAAAAATTTATATCACGTTAAAATTCTACATCACCAGGCATAAAAATATTTTTGTTGTCATTTTCCGTTATGCTGCTATATTTTTCCAAAGAGTTTATTGTATTTTTTTTATTTTATATTTATTTTTACTTTTCAAGGTGAAATTTCTATAGTTTTTTAGAGGTAATGTAAAAAGTTATAATGGAACCATTAACTTCAAGCTGGTGAGATTATTTTAGCGTTTTTTATTTTTATGTTTAGTCAACATACACATTTTTTACGTTGTATGAAAAAGAGGCTAAAAATCAGCCATATTTGTGGAGTTAATGTAGTGAGTTAAGCAAAGTTTTTTATTTTTCCTAAAAATACAAAAATTTCATGAACTACTGGTGAAAAAATGTCTTTTAAAAATAAATTGATTTCTGTTTATAGATACATGAAATACATTTGTATTTATGTATTTTTATGAACCACAAGGGCATTTGGGGCCTTTTCTAAATAACTTCATGGATGGCCTTTCAATCCTTCTGAAGGTGAAAAGAAAAGTGTATCAATTAACATATCCCGCATCCAAAGTGAATGGGCTTGGTTATTGATCATCCAAAACCCGGACTTGGAAATTCCAATGACGGCAACACTGCAAGACGTTTCTTTCAAACTGCAGACATTTCAGCACAAATAACAAACCTTGACGTCTATTTAATAAAACGAATGCACGTAATAATGGTAACAGTTTCAAGTGGTTTTCAAATAAATATTGACACTTTTTGGGAGTTTGCACTTGATACCGCTAAACATTTTGTGAAAATATATCCTTGGTATAATATGTCTCCAACTGTTCACCAATATTTAATTTATGTACTAGAAATAATAAAGCATGCCTTATTACCGCTATTGCAGTTGTCTGAAGAGACCCAAGAAGCTCGAAATAGAGACACAACATTTTAGAGCGAATTTTTCGCGAAAATGTTCAAGAGGAAAATCTTATGAGGATATATTTTTAAAATTTCTAGGGAGTTCCGATCCTATTATTTCCAATATGTGAAAGTTAAAAGAAAAAAGGTAATAATTTTCCACAAGAAGCGTTGAGTTTATTAATATTTGAACAAAATTCAGAAAATCTTCGTTATAGTGATGATGATGTTGCTGATGATGTTGATGGCAATGATAGTCATAAGTCCGATGATACCGAATGAAGTCTTTTTGATATACTATGATTATTTTTATTATGAGAAAAATGAAAGTATTGAGAAAATAAAAATAAAAATAAAAAAAGATAAGAAAACATAAAAATTTGCATTAAGTATGCATAAAAACTATTTTTTTTAATACATCTCTAACTAAAATAGATTGAAATACATTGAATTTAGTACTCGAGAAAAACTCCCCGAATTGATTCCCTCTTTAACCATGAAATACCTCACTGTAGGTCACTCCAGTTGAGTTCTTGCAGCAGCTACATTTTGTATGTTTTCATACCGAAGTTCTAATGTAATGTCTTCCAGGAGTTTGAAAAGCACAAGCCCAATTGTTGACAACAACGACGAATTTAATTATTGCGATCTTCATTTACATTGGCCAATGCAGCAGCAATATTCGCCTCGGTACGCACTCATCGCATAAGACTTAGTGTACTAATTTCCAATAAAGTGAAACTGATCCGAAATTTGGTTACAACAGCTTGAATAGCCTGTTCAATGGGTCGATTATGGCAAACATGAACGTAATTTACGAAACACATTTCTCAAACAAAACGAGTCTTAATAATGAAGTTCAATGACTTGCAAGCGTTATTCGTTTGTTAGTCTATTCATGGTGAAATGGCAAACCTTACTGAGCATCTTTGCCAAATCTCTTTTTTACACTGAAACACCAAACAGTAAAAAAACATCCGTTACTACCATGACGTCGATGACGTTCAACCTAGCTTTAATATGTTTTATTTGCTAAGCATCAGATAGAATTCCATGCTCTTCAATCTTGAGCGCATCTCCTCAAATTTCTTACACTAAGCGCCAAAGGTTTCTGCTCAACCCACGGGTCAATTTCTACACTTTCCCTGCTGGAGTATTATTCCTCATACGAACGACATGTCCTAGCAAAGACAGTCTCTACCGTTTAATGCGTTTTACTATATCCAACGTAGAATCTTTCCCTCTAACAACTAAAGAATAGTCTCACTTGCTTGTGCAAGCACTCATGTTTCAGTGCTGTTTCATTGTTATTGCACGGGCAATTTAAGCCTCTTATAGAGTGTAACTTTTGTCTGTCCAGAAGAGGCTTTATTACTTAACTGCCTTCCAATAGCATCTGTTGGCAAGAATTATTTTTCGTTTTATCTCAAATCTGATGTCATTAGCTTTAGTTACGGCGAAAATAAACTTTTCTACATCCAAGATGCTATAATGGTTTTAACTTCACATGTTTCAAATTCTTGTATTGACTGGCAGGCACATTTTTTTACCTCCAAAAGAAACGAAGACTGAATTTACCGGTCGTGATGTGTGTCCCAATGTAATCAATGCATAAGTTTGTTGAAGAGATTGCATAATAAACTATCGCCCTGCCTGAGTCCTCGCTTACTAGTGACCGGCTAAGAAATATCCCTAACGATTCTGATTGATAGTATAGTTTTAGGTGGCATCATCCTTCACATGCTTAAACGGCCGAGTTGGGGGAGTCTCTACAAATGATCGTTTTATGTGCGCAACCCACAGTTAGAAAAAAATACTTTGTATTAAAAGATCATTTGACAAAAGAATAGTATTGAATTCGGGGTTATTTATATATTGATAAGAGCTTTGAATTAGAAAACATCTAAAGATGCAGCAAAAATATAAATACCGCCTGTAATGCATTGTGCGATCCATTCCATCAACGGATGTGCTCTACGGCGAAGACAAGCATTAGGCTTGCTGGAAACGATTGCCCTTATTTCACTCGAAAATTTTCTGATGTACTATATTATTACTATTTGCAATGCGAGTGTACTTATTCCCTCTCCTATATTCGGTTGGGAAGCATAGCAAAGCAAACCAAACTTAAAACCAGCAATCTAGGCATGAATGTTGTAGACAGTGTAAATAGAAAGAGGGTCAGATGAATAGAAGTACTCCTTCTCCTAGAGACTTAAATGCGCCTTTCGATACTCGAAAAATATGTATATTAGTTTTAACGAATGTGGCCCCGAACATCAAGATTTTTTGAATCCCTAATGTTTATATAGCCTACAGTCACAGATGGATATTTTCAATCCCTTGTTTACGTGGAGATTATTTACTGCTTACGCGTGAGTGTATCATTCATACTTAGCTTGTTTGCTTTAAGCTCAGAAGGACTTGGCTTATTATCAAACGAATATGAATGACAAAAGTGAAGATCGGCTTTGAATTAAAAAAAAAAAAAAAAAAAAAATAAAGGTCCTTAAGACACATATAAAATAAAGTAATAAATAGAACGGAGCCTTGTGGTACCCCTGAATTTAACCTAAACTAGTCTGATAAGATCATATGTTATGTATAATAAGTCATATAGTGTAATCTCTGAGCAAGCTTGACATAAATTGTGAAAAGTCATTGACTTTAGTAAACACAACAAGCTTCAATAAGACTTAACGTGTTTCCATTGATCAAGCGCCTTGAAAAATATAAATCCATAATCTTACGTCATACCATAACCTTACGTCTACGTCTATCAACATGAAAAGTATAGAACTTAAAGCTACAATGTGTAGCTTTCGAGGTTATTAGGCACACCATTTTCGGGAAATGAAAAACGCTAGTATAAGCACTAAAAGATAACCTAATGAATACACATGCATGGAAATGTATTTTTTCAGAAATAGTTCTGGCATATCATACCTTTTTTCCTGTTGGGATAAAAAACTCTCTTAACACCACAAGTTTGAAAGAATACCACGTTAAGAACTTTGACTTTCTTTTGTATTAGTTCTTATTTCTCGAATTCTATTAATAAATTTTTATTATTAAATTGAAATAATTTTGTAATAACGAAACTTTAAACTTTTATACACTAAAAGAAAAACCATCCTAACGCTGATGTATTTTGACATCGGTACTATGATAAGTGTCATCGGGTTCCACAGTTTTCATAAATGATATCAAAATTATGATGTTAGATATTATCCATATGAACGAAAATTTTTTCTATGAGTGTATTAACCATTATATGATATCATTTTAGATGGCTACACTGTGCCTGTAATACTGTATCTTTCTGCTGGACTTTTATTTTGACGGACTAATTTGATTGGTTGGTTGGTTGGTTGAATAGTTTCCTATACATTTGTACCAACATAGGCAATCGCTTTAGAAATTAAATCGTGGTTACTTAAGAAAAATACTATTTAAACTAATGTGCGGTTGTCTAATAATAAAAATAAAGGTTTCTATTTTAACATATAATACGATTGTATTTCAGGTGAATCATGATGAAATGATAGTAATTATGGTATGTATACCAGTAATTATTATATAAAAAATATCTGCAAATTTATTTGTGGTTTTGGTTTAAATTGGTTTTTTTCCTCAAAAAATTAATAGATAACTTTATTTGTGTTTTGTCTTTAATGAAGATATTGTTTTTGATTTTTTTTATTTATTTTATTATTTAAGACTGAAAATAAAAATCAATATGCTTTAAATACTTGTATAATAGGTATATATGGTACAGAAATGTTTATATTAAATATTTTTATTGTTGTCTTTAATTATTGGAAAATGTCAAAAAGGTGAAAGAAATGTGGTACAGTATTGTATTATTGATTATTTTTTTTTAATATTGCAGACAACAAAGTCTGTTGTAGACATAATAATCGTCTGTTATACATATGTGCAAATGAAAGAAATGAAATTATCATATAAACTGCTACATCTACTTTAATTACAAAATTAATATGGACAGAAGGAAAAAATTGATTCAAAGTCAATCGGTATACATAATTAAGAAATAGAATTAAGCCCAATAAATGTCATAACTTGCAACCAGAAGTTTGCCTTCCAAAGGGGCTTATTAGTGTTATATAACAGTTTTAATACATGAAAGAAGTTTAGTCGTTACAAATCTATTAATTATAGATTTGTATTTGTATTTGTAGATTTGTCTATTAATTATAGATTTGTAACGACCACAAATGCAGCTCTAGACGTCGTCAACAGTTGGACTTATTTACAGGGAAAACATAATCATTTTTACAGAAGAATTTAGCAAATTGCAACTGGTACATTAGCTTTGCCGCAGATTTCTTGAACTCATTCATAAGCAATCTTCTAACTTTTTTAAGAAAACTCATTTGTTATTGTTTCTTTTATTCGTATTAGGTAGGTAGGTAGGTAGATAAATAGAAGTGGCTGCCCCAAGAGAAGGAGGCACGAAGGCCCATTGTGATACCACAAGGGATCATCATCAACCCTTATAACCGGAACCACCCGGAACTCATAATAAAACCCCCTAATCCCACAATTGTCCGTACTCGACAGCTCGGTAAGCCCAGTCACGGTAGGAGTCCAGGTGCCTCTTTCTTCTGCCACATAATGCTGGGCATGTGCACAGTACGGGATTGTTTCCTTCTCCTCCTCATCTCTACAGCTTCTGCAGAAATAATTGGCCAGGTGACCCAGCCTCCTGGCATGAGTGTCCATATACAATGGATGAAACCGACCAACTACGCTGAGTGTGTTTCTTTGGAGATTGAGCAGATCTCTTGTGCGCTTGATATCCAGCTTTGGCAAAATTTGCTGATCTATCTTGCCCGTTTCCGAAGCTGCCCATGTGACGTTGACGGAGTCTACTACTTCATTATAAATCATGAGCCCACAAGTTCCCAACGTTGTGCCGTGTCTGGACAATTCATCAGCTCTACAGTTTCCTGACCTAAAATACGGTGTGGCAAAAAATTCCTAGTAAGTGATACCATTTTTCCTATAGGCGCTGCCGAGCAGAACAAGGATCTGTATTTGAAATTTTCAAAACACCTCCGAAATCTCGAGTTTGTATGTTATGGTATTAGAAGAACGACGAGTGAAATTGCGTGAAATAGGTAATGTCATAGACATCGAGAGCATTTTATTTTGCGTCAAAAATTAGAGATGAAAAAGCTTTGTGCAAGATGGTTGAGCAAGCCGATTCAAATGAAAATTGTTTAAGCTTGTTTGGGTCGATTTAAGCGAAATAAAATGTATTTTAAGCGTCGTTTCATAAATTACAAAAGTATTTCATTGATCGACTATCTTCAAAAAGGAAAAACAATAAATTCGGATCATTATTGTAATCTTTTGGATCAATTAAAATTGAAAATTCGGGAAAAACGTTCTGGTTTACAACACAAAAAGAAAATCTTTCATCAAGACAACTTGCCATCCCACCAAAGTATTTTAACAATAGCAAAATTCAACGAATTGAAGTACAAATTGCTTCCTTCTGACTTCTGCCTGTTCCCAAATCTAAAAAAATTCCTTGCTGACACACGTTTTGCCTCGAATAAAGTTGCGATGACAGCTGTAAACGATTATTTTGAGGAGTTTCAGGAAAATTATTTTAAGGGATAGAATTGTACTGAAGTTCTACTGAAGTTTCAGAAGATTACATCGAAAAATAAAATAATTTTAATAATCTAAAATAGCTCTTATTTTTCATTGTTAGGCTAAGAATATTTCGAACTGCCCTCGTAATATTACCAGAAATACTACGTTTTAGAGTTACCTACCGACAACTATCAATTTGTTGACTGTCAAGATTTAAATGTCAAGAATTTTGCAATGTTAAATCTGGTAAACCTAACTGTAGCTCACCTTCATTGTGTAGTGGTGAAGATCCTTGCTAAGTGGTGATGGTAATCCTTACTTATCATTGACATTTTTCCCGGTGTGTGAGGTTTTCTCCTGATCATTCATTTAATATTTGTCACCATCGCCTTTTGATAGATTTTTATGGACTGGGTTGAAGTGTCTTGATTAAGCACTTGAAGCCGCAGCAATTGAATTTCCAACCGATGTAACTACGTAACTCACTCCAGGTTACCCCCGCTAGTTTCATAAGAAACCATACCTATTATTGATCATATAAATATCATAGACTTGTGGTTTCAACGGGACGTTGCCAGAAACAATAGTCCTATTGCAAGCTAAATTTCCCGTAAGCACAATTTCAGCTGATCATGAGATTTAACACCACTAATTAATTTTTGTAAGACTTAAAATAGAGTCTACATAGATTTAATTGAATTGATTACGGCTTTAAAACTCACTCTTGACATGAACAATGAAATTGATCTCAAATACTGCAAAAATGTGATTAAAACTTTTAATATGCAAGATCATAGACGACATTTGTCAGCCATAATTTTTCATTTATAATTGCCAAACTTAGCTCCTTATTTCTTTTGTTTTAAAAAAGAAAGTTCTCGTTGCAAAACGCTTTACTTTATGTTGCATTAACAAATAAACATCACTAGCTATTACGGTGCACGATGTAGCTACAGATTAGATTGGAACAAAGACAAAGCTTATTAAGAATAATTAAAAAAATATAGAAAACCTTTGGACAATGGTTTTAATGCAAATGCAAAATTTAAGCAACTGATCACACCTGGATCTAGATCTCTTAAAAACGTCTCATTAAAATTTTGCTTTGAACTTAAGTTACAAAAAGTTTGCTTTATTTCTATCATAGAGAGGGGGCATAATTAAGCCAATCATGAAAAAAGATACATAAATTACAGTGTAGGGTACAAATATCATTCCTACTTGTTGTAAAGAAAACGTACCCCATTTTTCAGCAGTTTTTTAAATTTTTTTTTTTTTTTTTGCTTAATAATAGTAATTTATATACCAAACAAATGATTCAAAGATAATAAGAAATCACCCACATTTTGAGAAAACCTTAAATTAAACAAATATTTTCCATAAAACACTGACTAACAAAAATATCTTGACGTTGCACCTGAATTAAATCAGAGTGCTACCAACCTGTCGTTGAATAAGATGGTGAAACGAAAATAAAATTTCAAATGAAATAAGCAAAAAAACGTAAAATTATCTCTGATTGTAATGTCGGGAATAAAAAAGGCAAATGTCCATGCAAACTGTTAAAAATAATTCAAAGAAAATAGTACTTCAAGTAAACAACGACTATACAATGCTGTATAACAATTCCATTACAAGCATACTCTTCTAAAATTCCGTGACTACTTTAAATACATTTCGTCAGAGGTAGGGCGCATCGTCTAAATAATTGTTATGGCTGGAAACTTTAGCAGTCCGAAAACTTTAATAACAAGATAATATATTACAATATCACCAGCACAAATTGTTGTGGAAATCAAAGAGCAAAACTTAGATTTTGTACAAGTTAAGTTAAATTAATTTTTTTGCCATTTTGTAAGTTGAAATCTCTACTACAATTGCCTTGTCATTGTAATTATCGAATAGTTTGTGGCAAGTTGAAATGCGTCTTTTTACCAGCCACAGCACAGCAACCAACCACCTTCAATAGTAGACAAGGAACTTGCAAATCGTAAAAAAAAGGCAACAACAAAAAACATTTTCTCATGATAAGGAAATTGTAGTTGTATATGGCGAAAGTCAAATAAAAAAAATGCCAACTTAAATGAAGAAATACACTCAAAGAATAACTTCGGAGACAATTTGCTATGTTGGTAGATAGTTACTCAAAACTTATTTAAATTTGACTTACTTTTGAAAATTTAAAAAGTGTACAGACAAAAATGCTTTATTTAACGAAAACAAATAATACTTCGTAAATAGGCACAACCATGGTTACAAACGTCAGTACAAACACAGAATACCACCGCCACCCACCATTAATGGTATTATCCTTTCGGAATATTTTAAGTCTCAAACTTAAACGAATAAGATGGCTTACGGCGAATGGGAATTCTGCACCAATATGAGAACTTGCAATGGAAAAGCAATACATAAGAAAAAAAAAACTCTTGTTCAACTGACTGGCTAATATCGAAGCTGTCGGCGTAACTAAGGGTCACATACCAATCAACAAATTAGCCATTGAAATACAGAGGTTATATGATAATGATAGAATTCAAAAGGTCATAGTCTATAGAGTACTACTTATTGTACCAGTCTCAATGGAAAATGTCCACAAATAGAAGACAGACATAGAAACTAATCCCAAAAATTGAGGAAAAGTTCAAATACACCGTTCTTCTCTAATCACGGATGTTTCAAAACGTAATTGTTTAGATTTAGCATGATAATTTATCTATGTGAACAATTTGTGTGGCAATTAGTGTTGTCAGCACAGAATTTTAAGAGACAGAATTTATCTGAATAACGAGGGTAATAGTAGAGCTACGATTGCAACGATTTGAAAGGATTTTAGCAATGTGTCGGTGTTATAAGTGAAAGCGACGGTAAGGCTACAACGTAGATTTGTGGCATTTCATAACATCCTCTGGCATGTCATGAAGAGGCCATTTGGTGCCTGTGGGAGGGTCAATTCCGGCATAACATCAGCCGATGACTTTTCAGAAACGACGGATGCTTCGGGTTCCCTTTTTAGTAATATGTGATGTATGGTAGAACCTTGAAGGCTGGTATGATTTTTTTGTCATTTTAGTGTGTTGTTACATCAGACGGTTACAAAAACCACCCCATCCATAAGCTATAAATAATTCCGAAAAATACAACAACAAAATTTTCAGATAATTTATAGAAAATTTTGTTCCTAAACATCTGGTGGTACTTGCATTAAAATCGGTTAAGTAGTTTTCAAGTTATGATGAAATATGTTGATATAACTACCATATTTTGGGCGAAAAATTTGCCACGCCCATAAAAAAAATTTGAGCCCGATGGAAAAAAACGGATTTGAATGAGACCATTTTGGGAATTTGGTCGAGATCGCATAAGCTACTAACATTTCTCGCTTCGTGTATTATATGTATTTAAAATTGTTTTGGAAAAAAATGGATTATTAGGTTTATTAGATTTAAATTGTTAGAAAATAAAGAAAACAAATCGTGAAGTTTTTTTTTTTTTAAAGGAACAAAAACAAACAAAAGACCATATAAAATACCAATTTTGTATTTGAAAACTTCAGTTGTTTTTCCATTAAAATAACTTTCAGCTGAAAAAAAAATAATGCATTCCTTAGATGTAAGCTGATATATAGAGCATAACTGCAAATTGTTGGTAAAAATAACAACAGGTTGGTAATTGCTTTGGTAGTACTCAAAGTACATGATTTTTCAACGAAAATATTAAAGAGGAAAATTTACTAACCTGATTAAAATTTATAAAAAATATTTTGTGGTGTGCTTTCTTCTGGAAAAAAATGGAGTATTTTTTAACCCTTGCCCTTTTAAAGTGCAGCACTAAGGCAGAATATCGTTTCTTTTCTAAAAACGTTAACCATATTAAGTGCGGTATTTTAAATACACCTAGACAATGTAGTCCTAAATTACAACTCGAGCGTTTTTTATGGTAGAGGCCTAGTAGGCCTCTTTTTCATTGTTTGAAAAATACTTTTCCTTCGTTTTCAAGGCTGAAAATGACTAGTAAGTGAAACCATGTGATCACTTCAAAATAATGTTTTAACTCAAACCACAGGAGTTTCTGTGCCATTTTCTAAAGGTAGATAAAATATTTTTTATTACAATATACATATGACAGGTCAAAAAGCACAAAACAGTAAGTTTGCATCAAATAAAGCTTAGGTGGGTCTGTAAAATGATCACAGTGGCACCTAGATTGAAAAGTTGAAATTAATAAAGGCGAGTGTTATTCAGAGTTTTTAGCCGGTTTCGATACCAATTTGAAAAACGTGTTTGCACACATATGTAGTCTTCAATCAAAAAATCCATGAAGTGGATTATACACTGCTAACATTCAACATTTTTCAGCCTCTGGCAGTGTGACACCGTTAATAGAATTGTACCAAAATTGGTAGAATATTTCCCGTTTGATAGGATGGTAAACTAAATAAAACTTTGGTAGATTTTTGCAGAAATTTAAAATATTGTAAAACTACTATGTTTAGTTGGTCACTATACTTTTTATTTTCCATAAACGTAAAGTACACATAATCGGTTATAAGGTATTAGTGTCAAATTAGTGCAGTTGTACTCTATACACTTTTTTGACGCTTAAAGTATAGAATACCTTCCGTTTTTGTTAGATTACTTTAGTTATTACAAGACTTCGTTTGTTATTTTGTCTTTAAATTTTTTAAAGCCTTAAGTGCAGTAAAAAGTAAAACTAACTAAATTTAGGATAAGGACCAATTTGGTTCACATTGTGTTTTTAAACAATAAATGCATAAAATGTAATATTTAACATTTTATAATAAAATTTATTTGCTATTCACGCAATTTGCACGGTTATATTGAGCTCTATATCTGTAATTTCTCTGATCTAGTTAATCATATCACTTGCACCCTGTAACTCCGATATTTCAATTTGTAGGGTACAGTAAGTACAAAAAATTTCTTCAGAAAATGAAAAAGATGATGTATGAAACGGTGACGTTTGGAGTAAAAAATGGAATGCAATAGAGTTTATCTTCAGGCGAGAATATGATATCTACACATCCAGGAGCCAACACAATATGTCGTTTCCAGATGCCTTGATATGTATATTGCATTCTGTTCTGTTGTTGTTTTTTTTTTTTTTTTTTTCTTAACACTAGAAGAATAATAATTGGAAATAAAAACAAGTATGGGACAGAAAAATTCGACAAAATATGGAAAGATGTGAAGACTCCCACTTTGCGTTCATACATTTCTATACCAATTTTTGCATGTGTGTATCGCAGAAAAGATGACGATTTATATGGTTTTTAACTCAAGTTTCAGTCTCTTTATTTTCTGAGCAATAATGAGTGAGGAATATTTCTTACATAATTTCAAGTGCTCCTCGCTTTGACGAGACTTTGACCCGAAGGCAAAGGCAAAACAATAATAAGTTCGCTCCTTTTCTAAATATGTGAAATTGCTGGGAAGTCATTATTTCAATTTTTTACAACTGTTACGAAGATGCTACTATTGATGAACAATTGTAGTCTTATTGTAGGCTCCCAAGACGTGCTGGCTATGGATTCCAAATTAGAAAAGGTTGTTTTAGCTGGCTGATTCCAAAATATGTGTCGAAGATTTGAAAATTTGAAATATCATTTCCAATAATTTTTTTTTTATCTTTTGAATTTGGAAAAGAACTTGTGGAACGAAAGCTAAAGTAAGTCGACGCAGTTCTAAAAAATAATACATTTACAAATTTCTTCTATACTGGTTATTTAAAAAAAATATGCTAATACCCTTAAAAATTTACTTTAAACGAAGCTGTTACATTGGTTTCATTGTACAGCATCTAGAAGCGGTGTACCAAAAGTGTTATCTACTAGAAAACGAATGACGTATATGAAACTGCTACAAATCTAACTTCACAAAACATGCAAAATTTTGTAGAAGTATTAAAATATAAAAATACTACGTGAGCTAACGTTTTGAGTTAATATGTTTAACTGTTCTGTAGTAAAAGCAAAAAAGAATAAAAATTACTGAAACAGCAGGGTTAAATAAACATAAAATGTTTAAATATATCTTAGTTTAAAAGGCTAAAGGATATGCACTTTATTTTGTCGTTTGCAGTCTATCAACGCATCTAAAAATTTTAGTCAAAATTGTTATTCATATCAAAAATATGTTTTTAATGGTTTTTAAAGGTCGATAGAATTTTACCGCTTTTAGTAGATTTTTGAAAATATTTAGGCCCCTGGCTACTATTATCTCTTTAAATTTGATATAAAATGTTGAGCTGTTAAGAGATTTGAATTAAGCGAAGAATTTAATTTGAGGCGTCTTGCAAAATATTTAATATTCGAAATGATTAAAAATTATCACTTCTTAAATATACAAACAAAACAAAATCATGTGGTATTTTTTAAATTACTTTTAAGTAACATATGCAGAACAAAAAAATAACAGTCCAAATTTAATATATTTTAACTGATAAGCTAAATTAAAGCTTACACTATGACTTTAAATCAATCTCGGTATGTGCTTTTTAAAATGTAATACCCAAAACAACTAAAATACCTGAATGACTAAAAAATCGGACCTGTGAATACCTTTTAATTATGATATTATTCAACTCTTTGTAACACTTCAAATATTTACATATGTATATAAAACATACTCGCATTCTTTACATTCCATTGGCTAAAAAATCAATTCTTTTATGTGTAATTTATAGAAATTGTTTAACAATATTTGCAATTAAAAACTTTCTCTCCATAAAATACTGTGAATATCTTGTATTATCCGATTTTTTTTCAAGGACTTAATTTTTGATATATTCAAGTCATAAGAGAATATTTTAGTCAGCCGAAGAGGCAATGTTGTCGCCTATACCTTTACATACCATTAAAAAATATCATAAAAAATTTTCAACATGAATAAAGTGTAATTAATTTAAAGCACCTCATAAAGTCACAAATTAAAAATCATAAATACCAACTGCAACGAAACGAAAAAAATGGCTTATGTAGCTTCATAATATGCATAATTTTGCATGCTACGTATTATATGTATGTATGTATGTATGTGAGGATTCTTAACATAATGAAAGCGTTAAGCGACGGATAATAATTTTTTTTATAAAATATTATCTGCACTATACTGGTCGTCATAAATGGCGAACAAAAATATTTGAAATACTTTAAATTCAATAAAAAGACATGCTTAACAAATATTTTAAAAATATTTTATAAACAATCATGAAAATTTTAATCCATTTATCGCTTGACGTTTATCGTCTTCATTTTGTTTCTGTCATTCAATATCTTCTGCATATGATACACACACAAACAGTGTATTGATAAACAGTAAAGTAACCGAGAACTTTATCAATGCTGAGAGCAATTTTCTGTCTTTTAAAAATGTAAAAATCTTAAGGGTTTTCAATAAATGTGGACTTACGAGTATCAGGGCACTCAATAAGTCCGTAGGATGACACATAGATGATGTTACTAGAATTTTGTCCATATGATTTTTATTTTTAGTACTAACCTTCAAACAATATATAAATTATATTTATAAATTTATAAATTTGACAGCAATCTGACTATTGATTCGTGAGTTATAGCATTTTGTGTGAAGTAACTTTTATTATTGAAAAAGAGAAAGAAAGTGAATTTCGAGTTTTGATAAAGCATTCGTTTTTGATGAAAAAAAAATACAGTAGAAACCAAACCGAAATCTGCTCCATCGAAGACAAATGGTAGAAAAGTGGTTTGCTGAATTTAAACGTGGCCGTACCAGTACAAATGATGCAGAGCGCATTGAGCGTCCAAATGACGCTGTTATTCCAGAAAACATCAAAAAAATCCACAAATTGGTTACAAACGATCGCAAATTTAAGGTGCACGAGCTAGTTGACCTTGTAAAGATATCAGATGGTAATGTTTTTACCATTTTATACGAAAGCTCTGTTCTAAGCTGAAATGATGGCAAAATTTAATGAATTTGGCTTCGAAGTGCTAAACCACACTCGGTGTTCTCCAGATTTATCCACCAGCGACTTTTTCCTGTTTTCAAATCTCAAGAAAATGCTTGCTGAAAAGAAATTTATGTTTAGTGATGAAGTACTCGCTGAAACTGAAGCCTATTTTGACGAGAAAGAGAAATTGTGCTATAAAAGTGGTATCGGAAAGTAAGAAAATGGCAATATTTGTTGTATCGCCCTCGAAGACAACTTTGTTGAATAATAAAATCGAGTTTTGTCAAAATTTTGTATTCTTCTTACTTATCTTACGGATTTATTGAGTGACCTGTTATGTTGTAAAAGCATAAATCACGCTCTGTAATGAATTTACAGTTATTTCAACGATTTAGGCTTTTTACCTCGATAGTTGTGACATCTATCTCTTTGCAGAATATCTTGATGTCGTATCGCTTTCTATAGATGATTATTGCTTATAATCCTGAGCCACCATGCTATCCATAAGTATCACACGTAGACATCTGTCCAAAAACGTCTAAATTTAATTTGTGATAGCACTTTGTACTAGCCCTATATACTGCAACCACACAACAGCACCGTTTAAACGCAGCTATGTATTAAATATTAATATTTTAGTTTTTAGTCGTTTGTAAGTTTTGTCGTATGTAAGGTCCGGTTATTGTGGGTACCTGGACACTGTGGATACATTGGTTGTGCGGATACATTGGCTAGAGATGCTACGTGATACCCTATATTGGTCCGGAACTTTACTGTGCGGCACTATTCTTACTACCATCCTCAATCTAATCTAGGATTGGGAAATTGCCAGATGCTTTGAACACTGAAATTCTCAAATAGAACTTCGCCACGTTAGGGCGACGATAAGTACATAATTTGGACGCTGATCTAAGATTCTGACGGATTTTCTTACAGGCCATTGTGGAATAAGACTTCATCTGAAAGAGATGGCGGCCACGGATGTGGATTTTTGTGGACTATGTTCGTGGCCATTAAGGTTTCAGATTGGCTGGTGTTCATTAGGAAAGCAACAATTCTGCTGAACAATCTGTGGACCGTAAAGGTCGCAGTGTCCTGCAAGTCTGCCTGGTTTAAATAAAAATGATTATGTTGTTACTACGCCGCAAAAACAATTTTGATCTTTTGTATCCTGCTTTCTACGTCTACCCTTGCTTCATCATCAATTGTGATTTTTCTGCAAAGGTATTCGCTTTGCTAATGGAGAACTCTATTTTGACAGCACTTTAAGAAGTGAAGTTGGTTGCAAAACAGCTTTAATTGTTCCTTATGTTTTAAGTAATGTTACTTTATGTATATTTAGTAGGTTTTCATAGGTTGACGTTACTGTTCACGACAGTATGTTAACGCTCTTAGTTAAGTAACTCATTGTAGCATCAAACTTGGTTTAACGTTAGGTTTGAGCTAATGATTTAAATTTATCTGTATGCTATGGTTATTATGTCGTACACTAAGGATTCGGTGACAAAGACGACTTGTTAAAAACTTACATATCACACCCTTAACATATCTTGAAACATAATTGAAATTTTTTTCGTGCTTGTCTGCCTTATTAAATCCAAAAGCGCTATGTTCTTAACGCCAAGTATTAATTAAATACATCTTCTACGGCCCTCAGGATTTCTTTTACGAGAGGTACTTGTATGGTAATTTGCTTAACAATTGGCAACATTAATTGCAATGCAATCCCACACAAATCTCTCGCTACTACCGTTACTAAAATTTAATTCACAAATAGTTTGGTTAGTCCTTAAAAGACCACATCTAACAACACCGAAAGATAACATCTCGAATAGAAACGAAATAATCTTTAAAGACTGGCCTTAGACTTAATCTTGATGTCACAAGCAGTACGAGCCTACGCTTTTGTTATTAAAACCAAAATCACAACAAGTGGCAATTGAATTGATGTGAAGTTATATTGCAGAACTAAGCCAGAAGTGAGTGCTACAACCAGATAGTTTACATTACGGCACAAAATTCTTTTATTTATAATAAAAGCTTTGTAAATATATTACATTAACACATAGTTATATAGTATTCGTTAAGAGCATCATCCTATTGAGCCCAAAGGTGATCTGAGGGCTCTCCAATTACATGACATTTCCGTAATCCTTTTCAAGGAGATTTTACTGTTTATGACAGCACACTTATTCGTAAACAAAACTTATGTGTGTACACATGTATGTAATTATGTATGTATGTATTTATTATGAATACTTACAATTAAATGATAACCCTTAGGCATGCCACCTACGCATCAAGCAACATGATTGTTTCATTATGACTGAATATCATGCATAATCATGCTGATTTTTTTCTTCTTATTTATTCCTTGGTTTTTTCATTAACTTTTTGCCAAACAACAAGCTAAAATATGCATAAAGAAATCCCAATTCACAAAAATGTATGCAAAACTTTTATAAAAATTATGATCTTCAACCGCAACTAATTAATTTCGACATTATGATGACGTATCGCTTGTAGGGGACATATCGAATGCAGCTTAAAAAAAATTGTTTTTTTTTTCTCGCCAAACAAACAATAAACAGTGAATTACATTAAGAAAAAAATGTAAAAGGCAAGGATCCCCTCCTGTGCTGGTGGTGGTAGCATTACTTGTGTATGGTTCGTAATCACCTTCAATTTTATTACAATCTCACATACCGAAGAAGGGATTCTTTTATTTTGTATTTGGGTTAAAATGCAACAAAATAGTTGACATGATTAAATTATGTTTATTTTACGCGGTGAAAGTCGATTTCGTTTTTTTTAACTTTTTTCCTTAATTTGTTATTTAAATATATTTCGCATTGATATTAACACTTGTCTTTGCATATGTATACTTACATACATATGTAAAAATCTCTAATCGGATCCGTAGATCCAAGAATATCTCAAGCTATCAAACGAATTCTTTTTTTAAATTAAACTCGTTAATCAATCTGTAAAAACTAAAAAAGCAACAATTATAGACTTAAGTTCTACTTTAGTTTCACGTTTTAAAATCGAATTCTTAAGGAAGATGACAGACGGCCTACCCGTAATGAAATATCGGAACCCCCACTGTTCCCACCATGTATGGTATATAACTTTTTTCTACCTATTTTTACCACTTATTTTCACATATTTTTTTTCCTAGATTGACCCTAATAGTTACAGTTTCTGACTTCAGTATTTTTATTTATAGATACGAGTTGATGGTACCAAAACTGCATAATAGTGTTAATTCATCACCTGTTTCTAGCGTACCATGCAAACCAACTTATCTAGCCTACCAACAAAGAGATTTGCCTGACAATTTTCAACAGCGGTAGTATCTCATAACATTTGTTAGCGACTGATTATTAGTATTACACTATACAAAACTTCCCTAACTAATTCATCTGCAATTCGGTATGTATGTACCTACACCAAATCGCCTAAGCCGCTATCATTGAATTTGTCCATAACGAATTCTTGTTTTACCGTGAGCAGTCGCATAGAATATTATGAACCTACATGGTTGAGATGCCAACATTATCAGCTATCTTACGGAATTTAGTTTCCGACTATTCAATATCAATTAATGGATTTTATCGATTAGTTTTGCCAAGACAACTTAAATGTTTGACGTCCAGTATGACCTAAGCATAACTCAATAAACTTAGCTTTAATATTTATTTCGCGGACTCCCTCCCCTTTAAACCTCTCCTTAGATGCGGTGATGGCAATGTTTTATTTGCATATTCACGAGTTTGTCGACTTTCAATAGCTACCAAAGATATGTTAGTAGACTTAGCTTGCTCAAAATTCAACAGTAGATGAGTAATATGTAGATAATAATCATAGGCAGTATTGTTCCATTAAAAATTACTGTGCTGGAAAAACAAAATGTAACGGAACTCTACGGACCACCAATTATTAGCCTGTACGAGGGTTACTCTTTATATTTCGGAAACTGACAACACTAATGTCAATAGATAAAATCTGGCAAGAGCAAAATAAAGTTTGACATTTTTTAGCATACACGTACTCACAACGTTTTGATGTACCATTGGTATTTGTTTTGTTTACAGTGAGTTAAGAAAACCAATTTCGCCAAAAAATGGAAATTTCAAGAGAAGGTTTTCGTTGGATTATTTTTCACAACCCTCGACGTAGATTATCTCAACAAGAATATGTCGATGAACTCAGTTCTCTGTATGGCGAAAAAACTCCATCACAGACCACAGTGTATCGCTGGAGTAGTGAATTCAATCGTGGTCGTAATTCGATCGCCGACGAATTCCATAAAGGTCGTCCAAAATCGGTTGTTGTGCCACAAAACATTGATGAAGTGCGTGAACTGATAATGCAAGATCGTGGTATGACATTTTGTAAGATAGAGGCATTCTTGCACATTAGTTCCACTAAATACATACGATTATGCATGAACACTTAGTTGCAAAAAAAATTTGTTCTTTTTGAGTACCCCATAATTTATCAATCGCTCAAAAAAAGGCTCGCGTCGGTTGGTGTGAGGATATGATTGAAAAGTTCGACCGTGGTGCTTCAAAAGACGTGTATAAAATTGTGACAGGTGACGAATCATGGATATATGCCTATGAGCCGGAAATAAAACATCGATTGACCGTGTGGGTATTCCAAGCCGAGCAAAATTTAACAAAAGTTGTTCGTGGGAAAAACACAGCGAAGCAAATGGTCGCCTGTTTCTTCGGCCGAATAGATCACGTGGGTCTGTTCCGCATGAGCAACGCAGGGCGGTCAATTTTGAGTGATACACGACCGTTTGTTTGCCGGAAGTCTTCGGAGAAATTCGTAAAACCAACCGCCGAAGATAAATCATTTTCAGGTGAATTTTTAAGAAGTCAAAATATCGAATTGTTGTTTCATCCTCCGTGCAGTCCTGATTTAGCACCCAATGACTTCTTCTTGTTCCCGAATATAAAAGGTAAACTTCTGGGTCAACGATTTACGTACGCCAAAGAAACAGTTGAAGCGTTCAAAAACCATTGTCTGAAAGTGTCTCAAGAGGAATGGAAAAATTGCTTTTAAAAATTGTTTAAACGAATGCTAAAGTGTATTGATCATCAAGCGGAATGTTTTGAAAAACAATAAAGCCATTTTCGTTTTAAAACATTTGTTATTATTTGCTATTCCCGAAATATAAATAGTACACCTCGTATTATAAATAAATGAAAGTAATAAAAGCAAAATTATTACAAAATAAAGTTCTTATATACACGTACACGGATGAACAAACGTCGCCGTCATTTGGTCTCTAGAAGATATTTAAGGGATTAAGACAAATAAATCTGACTACTTTCTTATAATACGTCCTGATCAACTGTCTTTTTGTTGAGCGTATAAACAACCAACTTGGGTGTAACTTAAATGTCAATTAATTAATACTGTTGTTGCAACGGTTGCAACAAAATATGAGAAGAAGGAGAAATAAAAAAAGAAATCATAAAAATAAAAATAATGAAAAACAATCATAATCAAGACAAGTTACAAATATTTAATGAATGAGTGTTTACATGTGTATAATATTTCACTGTCAAGTGCTTAAAAAACTAAAAAAAAGGAAACTTTACAACGATATTTATTTCATTTTGTTACTGGTGCTGTCGCTGTCCCTGTGTTTTTACCAAAGAAAGGAACCTGATGGCATGTTGAGAGAGTCCACCTGAATTTTGTAGCAATCGTATTAAGAGTGCTGCCTTGTTTTTATATTGGAATACAAAGAAATCCCTGCATGCTCATATGAGAAAAGTGAACAGTCAAAAGCCTTCATTATATCCGTAATCACAACATGTTTATTAATAATAATTTTAATTATGACAACTATAACTTGATATTATTTTTAAAGTATTGTATAAAGATATATTAATATGCACGTGCGATTTCAAATATGGCATTAAAAAAGGAATTTTTTTCTCTACAAACTGTGCCAATAAAATACATTCCTTTTTTAAATGAGAGGCATTATACATACATAAATATGTACATATGTATGTATATCCGATAATAATAAAAAAACATACAAAGTTGTTAAGTATTTATAAAACATCTGTATAAGTGGTTAATTTTGTATAAGAAAGAAAAAAATTAAAATCAAACAAGCGTTCTAATATTATATTGGCACTTTTAAGATATCCAGGATGCTCTGGCTTTCTCTGTCAATGGAAATGACCACGACTCTTCTAACTTTTGAAAGGTGTCATTAGCGGGCACTGTATGAATGGGTATATGGCGAAACGTATGGGTTACTCAGGAAGCAGAGGAATCGTTACAGCACCCTCTTTGTGATTGACTCGCTCTAAGCGAGCTTAGACTTTGGAACACATCTCTCCATGATCTGGACTATCTCAGGGATACCAGCTTAATCAAAAAGTACCCGGAGTAACCCCCGTGTGGCGGACCCGTCGTTCCGATTTGAGTTTTTTTGTTGTTGTTGTTAATATGGTACATCTTTATTGATATTCCCGCTTAATCTTAGTGTCATAGCTTGACATTTGCAAAAGCTACGTAGCCAAGAGTACATCTATATCTATGTGTGCTGGCGACTTTTTTACAAATTTAGAAATGGATTTAAACTTGCAACAACGATCTTGTATTAAATTTTGGGTAAAACACGGATTTAATGGTGTGCGAAAGTTAGAAATGTTGGACAAACCTATGAAAACATTGATAAAGTAAAAGAAATGTTGGTCAATAATCGCCACTTAACATTCAGAAAGATAGCGGAGGATTTGAACATTGCCTACGGATCTGGCCAAGACATTTTAGTTAAAGATTTGGGTTTCCGTCGTGTAGCAGCAAAGTTGGTGCTAAAATACCGCAATTTCATGCAAAAAAAGATCGTGTTGAGGTTGCAAAAGACATGATTTGCTAGGCTGAATCCGATCCCACATTCATCAAAAGAATCATTACTGGAGACGATACGTGGGCTTATGAGTACGACACGCAACCCAGACATTAGGCAAGTGAATGGCGTTCACCAAATGAGCGAAACCAAAAAAAAAACACATCGATTTCAGTCAAAAAAGAAGGTAATGTTCACGGTTTTCATGGATTACATCGGTGTAGTGCATCATGAATTTTTTCCAGAAGGCCAAACAGTAAACAAAGAGTATTATTAGGGGGTTATGAGACGTTTGCGTGAAGAGCCAGAATTGTTGGCAAAAAACTTGTGGATTTTGCACCATGATAACGCGTCGTCGCTCAATGCCATCATTATTCGAAATGTTTCGACACAAAGTGCAATGTAGCATCCAACAGCCAACGAATTAACCTGATTTGGCTCCCTGTGACTTCTTTTGTTCAATCGAGTTAAAAACCATTACGGGGAATGCGTTTCAGCAGCCGAGAGGAAATAATGGGAAAATCGCAGGTAGCACTGATGGACATACCGAAAACCGAATATAAAAAATGCTTCGAGGATTGGATCAAGCACTATTTAAACAATTTCAATTTTCTGAATAAAGCCTGGCAACTTTTTGATCAAGGTGGTATATCAATGGCGGATCTGGTCAATTTTTTACTGGCACCGCTTGACTACCGCGTAGACTGCACTATTGGCTCATTCTAGTTTTGGGAAGATTTCGCTCAACTATCTCGTGTCTGACTTAAACTAATCTAACTTAAAACAAGGAATAATCTTGATAAACACAAGCTATCATGTCGCTATATTCTAATTTTGAAAAATTATTTTCACAATCCACAATGGAACCATAAGGTTATAAAAAATTCCTTCCAGCTGGTTTTCTCTTTTTGGCTACAATTCGCCTATAGAAAATAGTTTCTTTTTCCACCGTTCTTCTTCTAGAAAAGGCTGATATTTTCTGCTGAGCTGCCAATTTTATAGAATCCTTTAGATTACAGGAGATCTCTATAATTTTCCAGGCGTTTCATTACACATTTTAAATAATAACAGATCTGGGGTCTTTGGACTAAATTCGAATTTTTTTTCTGATGTTGACGCTGCCATTAGGGCTCTGGTGTTGCCTACTTGCAACTAAACTTTATTCTTGCGGAGGCAGACATAAAGCTACTTCTTCAGTAATACATGTACCTTTTTGTTATTTCAGATCTCAGGGGCACAGGAACATCATTGGAAATGAAAAGTTGAAGTTGCTAGGAGGTCTTGATAATTGTGGATTATGTCACCTTCTACTGTGATATCAGCTGTTCGAGACTGTCACCAATGTGGAAATCTGCAGGTTTGTTAGTAGGAAGACACAGTCTACTGTCTACTGTGCTATTTCATGCACATTCAATTGGTAATATGAATATTGTGGAGGCAGATGCTCTTGATGTTGTTCTGATGTCCGTTGGAACGATCACAAGTATCTCGCTTTCTTAAGACGGTGCAAGAAATATCACCTAAATATGTGTCAGACCTATATCCGAACTAAAATGGAATACAACTCTCTTGTATGGGCCGGTTCTTTAGAGTTTATTTTAGAGAAGAGAGCAAAGGTGCTTATTAACGACGGTGAGTAGCCAATTCGATCGATTCGTTAGAGCTCCAACGCAATGTGGAGTGTGTTTCATTGTTCTATCGGTACTATAACAGAACGTGTTCGGACGAAGTAAAATAATTTATTCCTAATAAGCACATATTCTAACGCAGTACCTGTATTTCTCGTAAACAGCATCGCTATGTAGTTAATTGTTCAGCGAATCGCACAACGCATTATAGAGGAAACTCGTACTTTAGTAGCATTGTTCGTTTGTGGAACAATCTTCCCTCAAAAGTAGTCCCTGCCACTTACAACATGAGTAAATTCAAGTCAAAAGTCCTTAAACACTATTCCCTCTTTCCTTTTTCCCACAACCTACTTTCATAGTAATAGCACAAGGTCCTGCATCAGTAAGAGTCATCCCTTGAGTGCAGGTCTGGAATGCAAAGAATGAAAAAAACAATGTGGCTTCGGTATGACAGTGGCAGGGCGCTGAAACTTCTGAAGAATCTAAACGTATAGCGATGTATACGGAACATTGAACAATCAAGAAGGATGCGGAGAAAATGGGTTTGTCTTTGGACCTTCACTGTAGAAGTCTTAGAAACACTTATAACAGGAAAACACTGAGGCCACATACATGGATATTTCCGGCAACATCCCAAGTAGAACAAGATAACAGAAGAACGTACTTTCCACCAAATTTTTATTCCCGATTTAAAGGCTTGCTCTTGTATTAGTCGTAATTCGCTTAATGTTTATATTGGCAAACATTGTCTGTTTGTAATGTTTGTGAGCCAGGAGCTAAATATCGTCTGCGTGGTCGAGCTCTTCTAGTCTCGTGTCAACTTTACAGGTTATACCTCTTGACGACCGTTTAATACACAGTAAGGGACAACGTTGAGCACAGCTTTGGAAATAATGTCACTCAATAGACTTCTCAAAAGTTATTCGAAGGCCGTTTATGTGATCCACACATCAGTTTTTTCCTGCATTTAAGACGTTTTAGCATGACATTGGAAAATAGTTTTAAATTGTTAAATGCTTTAAATTCAATGTATAAGCCTCTAAACGAAAAATTTAACTCATTTTTTTTTCATAATAAATTTTTTGTATAAAAACCTTTATATTTTAATAAAAATTTAAATAAATAGCCTCTTAATCTATAAACTAATATAAAATCATTGAAATATTTCCTCGTTATAATACTTAAATTGAGAGTTTATCATTTTAATAAACCCTCTTTAAAACCTGCAACATACTTTTAGGTATTATATAAAATAAAAGCCATGGAAACACCCTGTTACAAACTCAACACTAAATTCATAATCACCACCACCCCATGCGGTAGATGACATCAACACAGACCAAACAGCTGTTCAATGTATACAAACACTTCTACTAAAAACAAACAGCGTATAAATAAAGAAAAATTGCAGAAAATGCTGAAAATTATTCTTAAAACCAGAAGCATTGCATGTTTCTTTAATAAGAATAATAAAATAATTAAATGTGTAATAAATTTTGAGCTAAAAACGACATGAATTTGAATATTTTAAAAGCAACGAAAATCAAATGACACTCTGCAGTTGCATTTCGCCAGCCACATGTAAAGGACGTGCACACCTCACGAACAAAAAGAAAAAGAAGAAACACAAGAACTATAAGGAAAAAAATACCGTAAAAAATAATTTTTATTACAATTTAACGGAAATTAGACCTTAAGACGGCAAGCAGTGTTTGTTACGAAAACTTTATTTAGAAAACGCTAACAGTTTTTGGCCCAAGAATAGGGGGCTGGTCTCTTTAATCGTTTTGCATTGGCGGTGTTTCAAGCAACTGGTGGTTGCGACAAAATTTCCATTTCTTTACTCATTAGCAGCGGTACATGTTTGTTTGGAAGAGTGTGTGGTTTTCAAATAAAGCTCTTTAAAAAAACAATAACAACAACTACATTATTTGAAATCGATTTGGAAAAAGGAAAAAATGTCCGTTTATGCCTGGGTAAGTTTTATTAATTCACTTTTAATTATTTAATTTTAAAGCAGGTAAGCTAGTAAGAGTTAGACGAGCCTAGTTATTTAATAACCTACATAGCAATGTTAATTTTGGAATAAGTGATATGAAAAAAGATAGCGCCTCCGAAGTCTCCACAATAACCGATATTTGAGTTGCCTATTATATGTTTTTGCTAGTGTACCATTAATTAACTTAACCCTTACAAAGAAAAAATTATTATTTAAACAACGTAAAAATCTGCCAGAAGCTGTACGCGCAACGAAGTTCCAACATTAATGCCCCTATTGTCGTTCTCAACTCAACTATGACGACAATTTATTTGTCCGATCCCAATGGTTGAATCCTGCTTCAGACGACCAAACTGAGCTGAGTTGAGAACGACATAAAAGACAGAAGTAAGAGGATAACACAAGACCTTCCAACAATGACAATCCTCTTGAGAGAACTGCATTGAAAATAAATAGAGATTCGATATTATTTCACATGTATAAACATGGTTAAAAAGAGAACAGGTTTTGATTGGCCAAATATTCTACATAAAAGAAGTTACAACATGAGAAATTCACTGCATAGACAAAGACGATTTGAAACATACAATTTTTAAATATAAATTTTATTAGAATTAAAAGAATGTATATGGATTTACATACCACTTGACTATGTCAGTTCATGGTCTGCTAAACCAAATGGTAAAGATCCATAAAAAAATGTTCAGAATACTCAAAATTTATCGAAGAAATCATGGAGGAGAAAACAGCGTATCAAATAAAACTAGCGTCGAGCCAATAATCGTATAATAAACATGATGGAGGAAGAAGTGGGAAAATTCATGAAAATGAACATCACACCGAAATAATGTGAGAGCCGTCTTAAGGTGATGATTCCTGTGTATGACCACTATTTGTAGTGAGCTATCGTTACGTCTATGATAATAAAAGTTGTCAACAAACGCTGAACTGCCTGGGTATACAACACTCTTCTTGCATTATGTGTAGAGAAATTCTTGTCTTATTTTTATATTCCTAAACTTCCGGCAACACCTGAAGGTGTCCGCATCATCTTTTATGGTAATATTATACGGGCAACAGTATTGATTTTCTATGTGGCTAATTAAACATCTACCTTAGTGATCTTGCAACTTCTTCCGAACGCGAAATATTAAAATCACGTCTTCAAAATCATCAGCCGCTTTGTTCACAACCTGAACCATAAAGGTTGGGTTAGAATTGAATGAGACAGTCGACAGAGCACGAATTCTAACGGTCAAGCACAGAAAAATTACATATATTTCTTTTTTTGCTCATGCCACAGCAATCTGTGCAAAGATGTGAAGTAGAAACAAGGTCCTCAAGTCCCTAGCCGGCAGCACTTGGGGTATGAATAAAAAATTTCTTTGACTACATATAAAATGATACGCCGGTTAGTGGTGAAGTATATTGCGCCTATGGAGATACTAAGAGTCAGCGAAATGAAAAGGAACATTTTGCAGAGCTGCCAATATGCTGTCCTTAGATTTTGCAGAGCTGCCAATATGCTGTTCTTAGTACTGTAACCGGATGTGTTCAAATGACATCAGTTGAACACCTACATGAGGAAACGAAAATGATGACGGTCAAAGCACATCACTCTATGCTCTCGAAGTAATTTCTCCTGGAATGTCACAAGAGAAGTTAGAACCACCCTTAATGGAGATAGAACCTCCTCCGAGACATATCAGAAAAGACTTTTGCATATATGAAGAGGAAATCTAATAATACATGGTTTCCATTTCAGATCTCACCTCTTACATGATAGGTCTTAACGACATTCATAGGAAATCGTTGGAAAATATCATTCTCATCAGGGTTGGCAACCCACTGGGTAATCCACCTACACCCATCCGGGTTTTATTAGGTATTATATTTAAAAAAACCCAATCGAGGTTTTCTAAATTTAAAAGTTTTTGTAGTTTATCACAATTAATGTATTGGGACTACAAATTAATTCGATCCGTGTTTTTAGCTTAAATAAGATAATTAATTAACAAATTTATCAAAATAAAAATTAATCAAATCACTGCTTACATCTCTTTTCCACCTCTGAACCAATTTCTAAATTCTGTCTCACAAACACTTCTCGTCGTTAAGGAAATCGAATTTTAAAGCCAATTTTATATTTCGTTAAAAGAAGTGATTCGGTGACATACCAATAGATGTTGTATTCGTCGATCAACAATCAATAGTTAGAGGGAACAATGTTCGGAGAATACGGCGAGTGCGACAAGATATTTCAATTGGTCGTTACTAACAATTGTTTGGCAACCTTTGGGAAGTGAGGCTGAGCGTTGGCATGCAAAAAAATAACTCAATCATGTCTGTCTTTATATTTCCATCGTTTTTCTCATAATGCACAGTTGAAACGAAGTAATTGCTGCTCCGATCCCCAAGTTTTTGGCATTTTATAGTACACAAGAATGTGTATAATCGCAGTATAATTACTAAAACAACGTAATTGTACTACTGACAAAAAAAATATTGTTGAATTGAACGAAATTTACGATTTTTTATTTTTGTCATAATTTTTTTTCACAATTTCGCGTCGATTTTTTTTGCCGTTTGCAAACAGGGAGTTAAGTTATAGTACTTTATCATGAAATAATTTTCTGGGCTAAAATATTTAATTTTTTTGCTTGAAATGAAAATGGCAATCTTTCAGAACATTAAACATTTCTAACCTTTACGCGTATCACAAACCAACAAACAAAAATTAAAAATTAATTGAAGCTTTTAAACTATTGAATAACAGGTACACACTTTGCAAATTAAGGTTTCGGCCTTGCCCAGTCTACTTAAAAAAATGTTCTTTTAAATTACAATTACAGGTTCATGATTGCATTTAAAAACTTGTCACAACTATTGCTGCCATTAAACCACTACTTCTCTTACTTTAAGGCTTTTTAGAGTGCATAATAACTTTATGGTTTCCGTTTTTAATTATTTTTTAATTTCTAACTTTCTTAATGTTCATTTGTTGTTGCTTGTTAAGGGTGCCAACTCACATGGCCAACTTGGCCTTGGTTATGAATCGGAAATGTGTACAACGCCACAACAATTACGGAAATGCTCCTTCACACCAAGTAGTGTGCGTTCAATTAGAGGAGGTGGTGGTCATGTATTAATTTTAGATGCTTGTGGACGTGTATTTGCGTGCGGTTGGAATAATCGTGGCCAATTAGGATTAGATTCGATTAGAGATTGCATAAGTGAATTTAAGGCTATACCAGGAAAATTTTTTCAAGTAAGTATTAACGACGGCAGCATTTCACTTAAGATAAGAAATTATATTTTTTTATGTCTATTTTAAGGATGACTCTGTTGATCTTATAGCCTGCGGTTGGGATATATCAGGCTGCATAACCACCTCGCGTAAACTTTATGTCTGGGGCTCAAATGCCTTTCAACAGTTGGGTATATGTCAACGTGGTTTTACCTCTATACGCAAACCGTTTCATATGCAATTGCCCCGTAACGATACACCGTGGCGCATTAGTTTCGGTATGCGCCACACTGCAGTATTGACCGATGATTCAAAAATTTATGTTTATGGACGTTTAAGAATCTCAGATTCTTTACCCGATGAATTGAATGTGGTTAAAATTAGTCAAAGTTCTATTGTCATCAAACTATTACCACGTTTAAGTGGCGAATTGGCTATACAAAATATTGCAAGCGGACAAAATCATCTTATGATGCATTTAGCACCAGCTGAAGATCAAACTGAGAATAAGGCACCCACAAAACGTGTTTTAGTAGTGGGTGATAATAAGTTTGGCCAGGGCAACTCTTTTCAATTTGATGAAGAAATTATTGATATTGCAGCTGGCTGGACCCACAATGCGGTGCTGCTAAAAGATTACCGAGTGCTATTATGGGGACGTAATTGTTATGGTCAATTGGGTTTGGGAACTACCACCGAAAGTCATCCCACTCCCGTTGAATTGAATATGTCGAAAGCTATTATACCAATCGAATTACACTTTGGCTCTGAACATGGCCTATTTAGGTCAAAAGAAGGTGATATATTTACTTGGGGTTGGAATGAGCACGGCAATTGTGGTAATGATTCCACTCATAATGTGTAAGTCGAAAAGAAAGCGCTTTAAATTTTCCTTGAGAAATTATTTTATTTTTCTATATTTGTTTTTGTTGCAGTTGCAAGCCCAATCTTGTTGATTTGCCTACATCTTGTAGAATTGCTGGTTGTGGTGCTGGTTTCTCTATTGCCATTTGTGACTGCACTAATTAAAACTTTTTATTTGTTAACTGTATCTGATGTATTATATTTAGGCGGAAATAACATTTGGATACCAATTTAATAGTTTGCTACCATTTTTTGTTTTATTTTTGAAAATTGTATTTTTCTTGCAATGTCACTAGCTTTATTTTATAAAATGTATAGAGAGCTGTTTTCCAAAACCCAAAAACAAGTTGTTTGGTTTATATAAAAAAAAATTTGTTTGCATTTATTGTTTAATTTTGTAACTCCAAAATAATATGTGAAATAATTTGTATCAATTTGATTTTTTACTGGAGCAATGTGGTCGTTTATGATGATAATGCGTCAACAAGCACAAAGAGAATAAAAACAATCTACCACAGTCAAATACGATGCCATTAAACCCATAAAAATTTTAAGTGAACTGCCAACCAAAAGTGTTATCGATGCATATTACATTAAAATTTATGCATATTTCTTTCGCGTTTAACGTATGCACAATGGGGTAAACATTAACAACTTGTGGTTTCAACAGAATAAAGTTATTAGGCCCATACACCTTGTGACCTCTAATTAAATTCTGGTATCGAACAAGTTGCGATTGCATTTACATATATATTTTTGCCAAACAAAACTTGTGGACAACAGTGTTTCTTGTTGTGAATACATCGAACATCGTAAAAATGTTTCTAAGATAGCAAAAGAAAGGCTTGTAGTATCAACAACTGATTTGTATAATTCTCATTCTGGTATGCCCTTGCCTCAACTTAGTCGGTGTTTAAAGATTGTTGATCAGAGCTTAGCAAAAATAGCAGCAAGTGTATTAAAAACCATACTATGCACTTGCTAGGTTTTCACTATGTATACGACTGTGAATTTCTATTCTCAATAGCTCTTTCATTCCCTCGGATAAGCTTAATTCTCCTAAAATATTGAAGCACAGTAGCGAACAACTCTTTGACATAATTTCAAACTTGCTCCGCCCGTACCATGCTCTAGACTATATTTCCCAAACATAGCCTATTAGATATTCTTTCCACTAAAATCTTGGGAAATAGAACAAAATATGTTCCGCATTGTCAGGCCCGTTAATGCAGAAGGAACAAGTTAAGAATCTAGCTTATCACGCATGTAATGCTTGTAATGTCTGCGAACCTGAAAGCAAACGGCGTCGCGAAGACGAGGTTCTTTAGCATTGTGTTCAGTGCCCAGTTTATACCACTTGGGGTGGATAGTCGTGGTATTACCATATATATTCGCGATGAAGCTGTGTACCAATGCCACCAAACTCTTGGCATGTATGATGCGGAATTTAACTGTCTTTGGTTTAAATTCATAATCAGGGCACATCTTTGGTACTTCGGGTTTCTGTATAGAAGCCCAAACGCGGGAAAAGAAGCTCGATATTTCCGAACTAAGGCTTGATATTGTTGTCCACATTTCCTCGGCTAAACTAGATATTCTCCGGTCAGTATGGTGGTGCTTAATTTCGTTGGCGGCATGAGGGCACGAGCGGTATCGCCAGGCTCTACTGGATCGACTTCGATGAAAAGAGGACTAAATGTCTTCTCTCCCTAAGTCGCATGGCCATCCATCGCCTTCCCTCGAATGATTTTTGTTGTTCTGAAGAGGAGAAGGTGATTGTTTTTTATCTTATGTGTCAGTGTCTGGCTCTTGCTACTAGACGACAAACTTTGTTGTCCTCCTATTTCTTGCCATCCTTGACTGAACTTTCCAGAATAAGGGTCACCGCAGTTGCGAGAATTTGGACTCAAAATGGTTTCTTATAGGAGGGTCCACCACCCTGCCTAATCTAACCTATGTTTATTCCATCCAAACAGATTCCTATGAAATCAAGATATAAATCTTGATTTAATCAGACGTGAGTAGCGTGATTAGCGCTAGTTCGATCCCAGTGCTTTTAAAGAATCGCCCAAAAACCTTTTGGCTGAAATGTTCGCAAGTTCAACCACTACCCAAGCTTAAAAAATTATTAGTAACTATGCCTAGTATATGCTTTCGACCTCATGCTGTTACAATGGTTCTTGAAAATCTTAACGATAGAATACCAGCATTTGTCAAGTTATTGTCAATTCTCCTTAAGTTGCTGATAAATACAGAAAGTGTTCACTTCAGTTTTAAGTGTTTTGATTATACTAAGAATATAGGACTGCTATATCAGTGAACATCCAAAGATGTCATTTGCCTTTTTCTACCATTCTCTGGGTCAATGCTAAAGTCAATACATTTATATTTTGTATCCTAATAAATAATTAATATTAAAGGATAAATATAGTTTTAAAATACTATCAAAAGAAATTTAATGAGAATTTCCAGGATTTTTTATATCAAACAATTATTAGTAATTTTCCATTTGGTAATACTATTGCAGTCATGTTACCTAATAACCCAACTGAAAACCACTCGTTTGGATTTTTGATTTTTAATATCCACATAATGACAAATTAATTAATTAAAAAAAATAAATCAAAAATGGAAAATTAAAACAAACTTCAAATTGTAAATTGAAAAAAAAACAAATTAATTTTCGTTTATTGAAGTGTGTGTGTGAAAAAGAAAAAAAAATTAAAAGAAATTCTGAATGAAAAACCGTTAAAAATTTGTTAAAAAAAAAATCAAACACCTCGAAGAAAGTGGGAAAAAAACAGAAAATAGAGCAGTAGACACTTATAATGGATCATCAGCAGCAAACACAACAAACGGAGAAAATCATCATAGAAATGTTGGAATTTTTAGATTGTAAGACAAAAAATATATATTATAAGTAAAATAATTTTGACATTTATACTAAAGATTTTTTTATTTAAATAATTTTTTTTTTTTTTTTGTGAAAACACAAATACAAAAAATACTTAATTTTTTAGCAAGCAGTGAAGAAGGTGATGACCTTGAAAAGTTTGGTAAAAGTCAAACGCAGGATGACCAGCTACAAACGACGACGACGGTAAAAAAAGATTTCAACGATAATGTTTTGCCAGTTAAAAATGAGAAAATTTTAAATTTACAAGCCACCAGTGCAAAGAAAACAAAATCGTCTCTTATAAAAGAATTACAAAAATTAAAACAACAATTTCCAATATGGAATACCAAAGAAATTGGTAAGTTAAAGAGTGTTAATTCATTAAAAAAAAAAAAAAAACAAGAAATCAAAAAATTGTCTTATCAGTACAAGCTTCTCTTAATGATCTCTTGTATCGTAAAATATCTTCATCTATTTTGGATGCAGCAAACGGCCATATAGAGACTAATAACTACAGCAGTGATAATAATAATCTCGATTGGCACTTGAAATTGGAAACGAATTGCCGTCGCAATAGTACCAGTAATTCATATATACAAGAAGTTCAAAGAGCTATATACGGCGATAAGACTGGACATCCACCCAATGGTTCCGTCGAATATTATCAGGCAGCACAAAACTATTTGGAAACCATATTGAACGAGAAAAATGCGTGTGGCAGTGAAAGCTCAAATCTAATATCCAACTTAAATAGTGGACTTTATCCACTGAATCAAGGTCTGAGTGTTATAGGTGCCGGCGGTCATAGTAATATTGGGGTAAGTTTTTATCTATAATTAAAAAGTTGAAGTAATTTTTATATCCTATACTATTATTAGAAACATGAGTTGCAGTTTATAACGGCTAACTTGTTCAATCGTGATTAATTCTCTAATAATTTCGAATTTTATTTTGTACTTGAAATTTCTCTATACTGATAAATTCCAAAAGTTTATGCTCAGTGACTAATGTTTCAAAAGTAATGTGTTTACGAAATCTGAACACTCCCTGGGTCATCTTCCCTTTAACACGAATCAAGTGTGGTAGTAGTTTGTAGGAGGCAGAAGTGTCACCGCGTTTGATTAATATAAGTGGCCAAAGTGTTGACAATGAAATAATTCTCATACTTATGTATGTATTGGGTGTATAACTTAGAAATGCTTGATCCACCGCGGCCGGCTTTTTTCTTACACATGTCTTGTGTTTTTAATAACTTCTATAGCATTTTGAAGCGTAAATATCTGTCCCTTGATTTCACTTAGTTAGGAGGTAACGTGGTGTAGTGGTTAAGTGCTTGCATATAAAACAATTTTCTAAAAAATTGTTTCGAATTTTCATCTTTTCAGTTGATCCATCCAACAGGTGAAAGCTAATGGTAAAATTAATCCTTAAAATAAAAAAATCCGCATTTTCTACACGCAATAGGTCTAAGTGCTTCTCATGTTGTTCACATGACTCTTTGTGATGTCCTTTTTTCTTAAACTTTGTTTTCCAACAGTGGCATATTAAAATAACATGACAGTTTGGGACTTTCCTTGTTGACATGTCAGTAGTAGAAGCTTTGACAAGAGTTGCCATGGATTTATTTTCACTCGCTAATCACAATAAATTACTAAAAATTATCTCATGAAAATGGCAGAAAAAAATAATATCGTAGAATACTTGACAGTCTCGCTTCTCCCACCATTAAGAATTTGGTCAATCTTTTTGAGTCGATTGGCTTTGTTGCATAATATACCAACACCAGCACAATATTAAATAACAAACGCATAGAGAATTTTTTAGAAAAACAGTGTTCTTATTGAAAAACCCTTTATATTAATTTATTATATGTATTTCAAGAGATTTTAATTTTTAGGCGAAGTCTATTAAAATTCAATTTAATTTTTGTATGTGTTTTATCTTCCAGAAACTCAATACAACAAGCGCAGGTGTTATAGCTCCACCCAACTGTGCCCTTACATCGGGTAGTACTGCGTCCTCTGCAGCATACTATCAATTGTGTAATGGTATTAACAACCACTCTAGACCTACCATATCGAGCAATGCTATGAACTCTGCTACTTATGGCATATTTTTGGGCAATAAAGTAACCTATGTGGCTACAACTCCCACAGCACCATCATTACTTTATAATCAACATAGTAAAACAACAACGAATTTTATATCCAATAGTCTAGCTAATGCTGCTCTAGCCACATCACCTGCAATACTCTATACGAATCCAATGCTAACAACAACCACACAACAATATTTGAATACATTTTTTAAGGAGACACAATTTTTGGGTGCTGCTGGCCTGACAGCAAATTCCGCTGCACAAGCAACTGCATTAACATCGAATGGCACTACGGGCCTATACGAACGTTTAGTTTATGCTCAAATGTTGCAACAACAATTATATCATCAAACACAACAAGCTGCAGCTGTAGCAGCAATGTTTCAACATAAACAACGTGCCGCTGCGGTTGCTGCTGCAGCTGTTGCTGCCTCAAATCGTCAACAAACAAATGTTGCCGCTAATGTCAGTAGAACATCACCGCAACATTTTAACACAATAACAACGACTTCCAATGGTATTGGTCCGATAGGAGGAAATTCAAGTAATCGTCAGGTTACAAATGGTTCATCATCATCGGTATCATCAGATTTTATTAAAACGAAACAACAAACATCGACTGTTAACAACACCTCAGCAATTATTGCATCAGCCTCCTCAGCTAATATAGAGAGTGTTAGTGAGTGAATAAGTGATAGGGAAATATTTTTTTTCAACTTTTTCTATATCTAGTTTATATAAATAAGGAATTTTAAACTATTTGTACCACTTTCATTTCATAGCCAATTTTAATCCTTTCTTTATAATTTCTTTCACATATTTGTTGAATAAATTCTGTAAAAACTTTTTTATATCAAATTGATCGCTTTGATAGATCTAAGAGTCCTTGAAAAATAAAATAAAAAATTGATCGCTTTAATAGATCAAATTTAAGAGCCATTAAAAAATAATACTAATGATCAATCCAGATTTATATCGGGACATAGAATCGCTAAAAAGTTTTTTCAATTCATACTATATTTCAGCAAAACTCAAAATAATCGTTAACATACATGTGGTATATCCATACAAACATACATAATGAATATGTTTCGCTTGCCGAATGTGTGCGGAATAGAAAAATATCCAAAACGAAATTCGCAAAAATGCTCAAAAATCAGTTTGAGATCTGAAAAATATGTAATCTGGCATCACTGCATAGAATAACAGCATTAGCGTTTCAGCAGCCGTTTCTAAAATTGTGAAAAATCGCCAATACACAGAGATAGATGTACCCTTGGCTACATATGTTTTGCAAATGTCAAGCTATGACACTAGGATTTAGCGGGAATATCAAAAGCAGATGTACCAACTTAACAAAAAAAAAAAAAAAAAAACTCAAATCGAAACAGTGGGACCGTCACACGGAGGTTATTCCGAAAATATTTTGATGAAAGCAGTAGACTGATTTTCACTATGAGATTTGACATCTCTTGATTGTTTTCTCTGGAGATAAGCTACGTTCTTAGTTTATGCTAGCTACTACTTCAAATGAACTCTAGAATTGTATTTCAAAAGATTTGCTAAAATAGAGCCGCAGATATTGGAATGATAGCCTGAATGATTGCAAGTGAAGACAAGGCGGCTATTTAATATATATAATTGTAGGAGTTAGGTTAGATTGCGTGGGTTACCCGCAAATTAGTGAGTTCAATCGAAAGCCTTATGACCCAATATGATACCCCCTAAAACATATCAGTTATAATTTACACTAGACTTCGTCCCCAATCTGAACGAATAAGATATTTTCAAAATAGTCCAAACTATTACAAAATGTCTTGGATTTTGCTCAATTAGAGCAGGGCAGTCACATAAGAGTTGTCCTCTGTCGCGCCTAAACAGATTATAATACATACATAGGTATAATGTAGGTACAGTGCTCAAAAATTATATCTGTGAGATGCCTAATAGAATTCTCTTTAAGGATTAAGAGAGTTTTTTTCTTGTTTTGCTAGAGAAGACCAGTTGATTTTTATATCCTACAGCTGGTGATTTTAGAAAGCGATTTCAACAATTTTTCAAATTTTTTACATTAAACTCACGTGTACAAAATTGTATTATAATAGAAGCTCTCCTTCTATTTTCTACCAAAAAATTTATGAAGCCTTACCACAGTAGACGTGGCCGATTTTGATTAAACTTGCATCTTTTGCTTATTCTGGAAAACGTATTGTTACAAAAATGAAAATGCTGAAGATAGCATTATTATTGGCTTGTTTCAAGGCTCTGTAATTGCAATAATTGTTTGTGCCATTAAGAGTGCTACCTAACGATGCATGTCTAACGGTGTTGCCAGTTCGATACCTTTTTGTGTATTATAATTTTACACCATTTGAATTAACGTAGCTGAATAGAAGAAGGTTTTAGTATTTACTAGAATATTCGAAACTAATAACGAAATGCTATGAAAGATGGCGCATTGCGTTTGGTGTGAGTGCTTATCGTTCGGCTGTCATAAAGTCTTTGGGCAGAAATAAAAAGTGTTGCAAAGACGAATATTAAGTTGTTGTATTAAGTTAAACTGTATAAAAGATAAGTTAGAAAATAAAAACTGTAAAGAACAATAAAGTGGTGTTAATTTTATTTTAACGCAATTTAAGCGAACTCAAACGTACCAAATTTGAAGGCTTTTGCTTGGATGGAAAGCGTTTTGTACGAAAAAATCGATATGGATTGTGTGGGCGTGACCAATTTTTAACGTTCAGTCCTGCTAGAACGCTTATATTTGCACAAAAATGTATGAAGCCATACCACTGTGTGGTGTAGTGTCTTTATATAGGATTTATTTTTATTAAAAGTCATTAAACTCAATCAATTCTTAAGCATACTACCTCAATGGCAACGGCTAGGAGTAAAACTTAGCTTAAGTTTATTATAAGGAACTTAATGTTCTTATTTGACTTACATTCCTACAGGAAACCTATATCAAACAAGAAGTTTATTTTATATCTTAAATTACCGTCTCCCCTTATATCCCATTACGTTAAAAATAATTTACTAGAAATGGCGACAGAGTGTTGCATTGAATAATTAAACACCTTTTTCTATTAATTTTCACCATTAGAAGTTTAAGCACAGCTTAACATCTCTCGCTAAATATCACTTTCATCTCTTCTTCTTTTCATTCATATTTTTATCTTAGTTTTATTTCAAATTTCGCCCGGTAAGGATGTTATTTTTCAGTGATGGTAGTAAAGTTTCCAATAATTGAAAAAAAATTCCATAAAAATACGTAAAAGGTGTAAAAAACTAATGAAATTCTTTAATTAAAAGCTAGGGTGGAATAAAAAGAACAAATAATCGTGTTTTAAGTAATAACGAAAGCTAAAGCTTGTTCGCCTGTTCGGTTTTTTTTTTCGTTTTGTTTGCTTACTTCTTGAGGTAATTTGGTAGTTGTTGCTTTAATGTGTAAGCGCCATTATTTTTTGTTGGCGTAGCGAGTGTCGGAGATGTTAGTGTTTGTTATTGTGAAAAAAATAATATGTGAATGAAAATATGATAAAATATAAATTAATTCGTGTTGTTTATTGTTCGTTCACGTAGTGTTGAAAAAGTGATAAAATATTTAACGACTTGTGTTAACGATGTTCATGGCAAAAACAATATCTGAAAAGGGGTAAGTTTTGCTTCAGAATATATATTTTGTATAGGTATTTTTGTAAGTTTAAAGAATTACTGGTATAGTAATTTAAAAAGTATTAATGTATTGAATTTTCGAATTGATTTACATTATTAAAAATTAATTTTTAACAAATACTTACAGTATTGGACAAAACATTTACACTACCTTGCACTTACTATCATATATCTCCATAACATAGAAAAGCTCATTCGAATTTAAGTTTGATTTATTAATTTATAACGATAATATTCTCCTTTTACTAAAGACGAAAACAATAAAAAGAAATTTGTAACAGTAAAAATGTATGTTCCGCTATTTTGCATGCGTCAAAACAATAGCACGAAATAGTTAGATAGTTAAATTACCAACGACAAAAATCGTTCAATAATAAAAACAATCTTTTCAACATTAGAGCAATGATTAGAGAAAATTTGAACGTCTCTATGATCGTACCGAATCTATCAAACTCTGTTCCTAGCCAACAATATTTTGTAAAATTCTACAAAATTACTAAAAATAATTAATGGTTATAATAGAGATGAATCAGTGGCACCAATCGTAAACAAATTTGGTATTCAACACCAGGCGATACTCCGTTTAATAAAAAAGTATGTCTATATCAGGAAGGTATTTTACAAATCAATTAAAATTAAATTTTCGATTAGGTTCATCCAAACACGATCTGTAGACGATGGATTAGTATCATGTCGAAGTGCAAAAAGACCATTTACTACTGCCACAAGCAGAGTGATCAGAATTGAATTAACAAAGGAGCAAGTAAACTTGGGTATGCTTTTAATGGAAGACCGTATTCTTCTCTGATGAATTTAAGTTTAATGTGAGACGTTCTTATAGTTTTAATCTGTTAAGCTGAGTAAAAAGAACAACGTCTTAAGCCTCGGTATAACAAGACATGATAAAATATAAAGAAGAAAACGTTTTATCCTAGGAATGCATTTTTGGCTATAGAATTGAGCCAATACACAACACTAAGGCTGCAATGGATCGATTCGTCTACAAGGATATCGTGGAATACATACTGATACCGCATGCAGAGAAGAAAATGCCATTTGATTGGATATATCAAAAGGACAACAATTCAAAAAGCACAGATAATGAGTGAAAGGTGCCTTGTAAGCAAACAAATCAATGTTTTGAAATGTCTAGCGCAATCACCAGGTTTTAATCTCGAAGATTGTAGATTTCAAAATAAAATAAGTACCAACTTTATTGACAAGTGAAAATTGCATTGAATGAAATTTTTGGTGAAATATTAAAGAATCTAATAGAATCCATAAGATGAATATGTAAAGCGCTTTCAAAGAAATAAGGGCTAGGCGACTAAATAATAGTAAATTTAATATTTTAAGTGAGTTTATTGCATACGTGCTTTTGTTTTGTCGCATTCAAAAAACTGTGTTCAACGTACAAAATAATTTTTTCAAAGTTAAAAGGAATTTTATTTATTTTTTTTAGTAAATTTGGATGATTAACTTTATAAATAAATAAAATAGTTTATTGAGACTTTTTGTATAAACCAGAAGTTCGTGCATATGTCTTGTCAATTTTTGCGGCCGTTTAATGCGTTCCGTGTAGGTTTTTAATTACATCGCTTATAACATCTAAGGTTCGTCGGCTCCCTAATTCAAGACAGTCTTACAGATAAAACAACATCAAAGAGATCGCCATTAAATTGCTTCTCTATATCTCGACTGCAATCGAGCAGCACGCGGTCATAAATAGCAATTTTGTGCCCAATCTTTACGGAAGATGTAATAAATTGTGTTGATACATATATATAAAGTAAATAAATTAGTGGGTGGAGATTAGGGAGATAGAATAATTCCAAAAGCAGCAATTTTTGAAAAATCGGCTTTCGGTTAATAATTATTCAAATAACCGGTTAACCAGTTCTTTTATTTATATAAAATTGTTCTTAATTCTTGACGCGCAAAGCTGCCCACGTCGTTTTAAAAATAAGCAGAAGCTAACGGAGAGTTTAAAATTAAAGTGGCAGTTTATTATACAAAGTACTAAAAGATGTTAAAGTTTCGAACAGCTACTGAAGGAGCTAATTTCGTCTTTATTGGTGTATTACTTGGTAGGGAATGGAATTAAAAGTTTGTTATTATAGTTATAATTTAAGTGTCTAAGATAACAAGAATTAAATGTTTTACTTTAAATAAATCTATAAGTAGTATACAAGTCCTTAATTGCCTCGACAAGAAAAGTTGCTAAGGTTTCGAACAGCACTGTATGTAAATTCGTATACTACGTATTTAATAGTGTGTGTGTCGCTGTGCTATGTTAGGTAAGACAGTCACCTTCCGACCAAAAGGCCGTCGTTCAATCCCAGGCCACACCATCTGCAAATTTTCAACAGCAATATCACCACAGCATAACTTTAGCGACCGTTTGTGTATATTAACGTTGTGAAACACTTAACTAAATAAGTTCGGAGCTTGTGGGTCGCTTTCAATGAGTCTAGTTGATTATTCTTCATATATAAAAATCAATATTTATTTACGTACTTTAACTAAAACTTTGTTGCTCAAGTGTGCATATCTTTTTCGATCTACCTTGGTTTTTTATACAAAAATAATAACTAAATTTATACAAATAGTTATACGATGCGCATATTTGCAATAAAAACATATAAAAATTATACTAATTTAAATTAACCGGTTATTCGTGTTAAATCAACCGGTTTATTCGGTCGACAAAACCAAAAAAAAAACGGTTAAAACCGGTCGAATAATAACCACAGTCGCACTCTAAGAGTTCGAAAAGGAGTACCTTTAGTATCCGCATTATTCTCTGGATCTCGCACAGACGTATTAGCATATTTTTCGCTAACTGTCCAACCATTTGAAGGCGTTACCTGCGATACAAGGCCGGTCAATTTTTTGAAACGGTATTGATAATTGAATATATGAAACTTCACAAGCATGTCAAAATATCTCTATCAGATTTTCATATTGATTGTACCTTATATAACTGAGCCATGGAAACATTCTTGTAAACTTTGTATGAAGATTATGGTATCAAAACATGTAATTCAAATTATGACAATCAACCATTTCTTATTTCTATTAACGTGAAGTTATACGACCGAATATTACCAGTCTAATATTCCTAAGGTTTAGAAATGGGGTAGTTGTTTTATAAACTGAATAGAGTATTAAAATAGATACATTTTTTTTAGTAGTTTCCCATACAAAGACCCTACGCCATCTAACAGATGGTATGGTAAAGTTTAGCAGGGACATGACCCTAAAAGCACAAAGATGTTGTCTTTGCTAAATCTTACAATATCTACTTGTAGATGGCGTAGTAGGTTTTAATTTTGTTAGAAGTCATTAGTCTATTAAATTCAATTATTTCTTAAGTAAGCGACCTCCATGACAATGGCTAGAAGTAAAATGAAGCTTTATTTCTTGTAAAAAACTTGACGTCAATATTATGTGATACCTTAATTCACCATTTTCCTTTATAAGCCATTACATTAAAAACAATTTACACGAAAAGGCAACAGAGTGTTGCTATGAATAATAAAATCTTGATTATAACGCTTTCTACCATATAAGCACAGATTAATGTTTCTCTCTGAATATGACCTTCTTCTTTTCTTACTTTACTCGTAGTTTCTCTAAAAGTTCGCGAAATAAGGATGTTATTTTTCACTGATCGTAGTGATGTTTTAAATAATTAAAAAGAAGATACCATAAAAATTCATAAAAGTTGTAATAAACGAATGAAATTCTTAAATTAACAGCTAGAGTGGAATAAAAGAAAACGTGTTTGAACAACTAAGTCACATTTCAGGAAAAATGGAGTCAGATAAGTCCTAATGTGTGAAGAAAATTAATTGAACGCGTCCTAAGCAGACTGCAGGCTTTGAAAAATCAGAAAGGATATGCAAGAAAATAATAATTTGCATTTTATACATAAGTAAATATAAGGGTCTGCCTGACTTTCAATGTGAGCACAAACTTGTTTTGTTTATAAAATTTTATGTTACAGTTGGTTATTTCTTTTTTGTTGTTATTTAATAAGTGCTTCATAAAATAGAATAAAAAAATTATTGAAAAATTGAAATTGACTTTCGGTGTGAGCCACTGTATATCGCTTAGAACTTTTGTGGTTTATAGGTAATAATCTTGTCCCAATAATTTTTAGTGATTCTTTGGTTGGCCAACTCAAGACTGTTTTACAACGAATACTTCCATATCGCACTTTTGAAGGGGTACGGCAGCCAAACAAGTTGTGAATTGCCCAAAATATTAAACTGCAATCATTAATTTTTTGCTTTCATAAAAAATAAAAATTCTTTCAACTGTTTTATATAAAATTAGGTGAAACCCGGCATGTTTCGCTATCACAATTTCAATTATTATCTTATATTATCCCCTTCTGGTCCAAGTTCAAATATTAAAGAAAGGCACTGTAGGTTCTGCTTTGTAGCAGTACACAGTCTTCGGACAAGCATACCTTGATTTTTATGTAGTTTATATACATATTGTTACGAAACTTAAAATGCTGAAGACATAATTCAACACATCAGGGACTTATTATGAGATTTTAGCTATATATTATTGGCTTCTGTCAAGGCTTTATAACTGCCAAAATTACCTGTACTAATTAAGAGTGCTACCATCCGCATGCCTGACGGAGTTGACAGTTCGATTCCTTTTTGTGTTTATAAAGTTATTTTAGACTATTTGAATTAACGTAGATAATTCGAAGATTCGTGTCTGCACTAGAACATTCGAAACTAACGGCGAAATACTATAAGAAGTTTGCGCATTGCGGTTGGTGACTTAGTGATCATTTGGCTGTCAATAAGTAAAGTCGCGTTCAGGCGTAAGTAAAAAGTGTTGTGTAAGTGAATGTGCTGTATTAAGATATAGTGTATAAAAGTTATAGTGGAATTAATAAAGACCGCAAAAACAAGAACAAAGTTGAGCTTTACTTTATTTTAGCGTAATATAAACGAAATCAAACGTTTTTAAAAAGGTTAAAATGTAACAATATATATATATATATATATATATATATATATATATATATATATATATATATATATATATATATATATATATAAATAGCTTTAACTAGGTGCGCTTTGTGAAATACCTTCTTATACAATCTTCCAATATTTGTCTGGCAGATAACGAAGCTTTAGTTGTTATTCTCCACATATAAAAACTCTATATTAGTATGAAAAGAAAATGCTACGCTAATTTATCCCATCTCTCACATATATTGGCTTATTATGTGTATTGTCCACGTCGTTTCAACCAAATTTAACTGTTCTTAAGAAACACAAAAATCAATGTTTACCTTGTATGGGAATTACCATGCACAATTAAGCAATTCTGCCCACATTTTGACTAATGATTTGTTTTGACTATAAGGCTAATTAGACCAAATTTAGCACGAAGGTAACAAAATATTTGCATCATTTACGAGAAACAAAAAAATAAATGATTTTTTGACCAAATAACAACCCCGAAATTATGCTTCAACTACTACATTTACTAGATTTGGCAACCTACGGTTTTTAACTATTATCACAGATAATGACATGGTAGAAGACGGAGACCGAGGAAATAAAGTTTTAATTATAAATAAAGCTCAAATATAATGTGTTGACATTTTCGAGCAAAATTTATACATACGAGTACATATGTTTCCTTAAAAAAACAATTTTTGTTAAATATTTTCAAATTATATTTATTTTTTGAATTGACGTTAATACAAACAATTGAAGTGATATGTCTTACTCGTAACGTGATACTTTCGAAATACACGAGTTTTTTTTTTTTTTTTGTTTAAACAGCTAAAGCGAAACAAACACGTTTTTCTCAAATCGAAGGTTGTATAGTATTTACCAATGAAAACAACACCCAAAATCAATAAATTTTTGCCAGAATTTTCAAATGCAGTCGTACACTGACCTTCCGATTCGATAACGTATTCCTTAGGCTCTAAAGTGAATAAACCATTACCAATTTTGAAAGAACCATCAGGTAAGTTATCGATGGTAGCACAAAATATTCATAACTAGTAGCGTTGTAAGTGGCACCAACGGCGTTTTGAACGTTTTTGAATTGATCATATGAAACAGCAATAAGGAAGAGCCTGTATCAGCAATAGCTTGATAGTATTGACAAACACTGGTATCCTTAATATGAGCAGATTTCATTTCAAATTGCCAATAGGCTTTTTTAGATTCGGGTATATAATGGAATTCACCATGATAGTGATTAGGATCATTGCCACCCAAAACCATAACACCACCGTCTTTGGAAGAGCCATTACGAGCCAAGTAGAAGGAGAATTCCTGAGAGTTCAATAAGTCTTGAGAAACCAAATTTTAGAATGGTGGTACAACATTATTAACACCATTTTCTTGAAAAGCCATACCCATGATACCATCGAAATGCTCCTAGACAAATGTGTAGCCAGGTTCAATAGTGGCTGCAGCAAATACTTGATTTTTAATTGCTATGCCTTGAACTGTGACAGTATCCTGTACCAAACAGCCGGACAAACTGCCTTTTGTTGTGATTTTGGCAAGCCAAGTTGTCAGAGTTGCAAGGCGCTACTGGAACCCATAAGTTTGTGGAGCCGGTATCGAATAATACTAGAAATTCCTGTGGTGGTGTGCCAATCGTAATTTTACCGTTATACGAATCATCGAGGTAATTGAAGATTTTTTCTTGTGAATTGTGCAAGAGTCCTTTACATTTTATTTACTCGTAGCTCTAAGTTTCATCAATTCGTTGGCCTCGCTTTTTAGCACATTAACCTTCTTCAAAGGCACACTAACCAGAGTGGCCTCTGTTAGCAAGAATAAACTTATTACAGTTAAGCAAATGCTCAAACACTACCAGTTCGCTCAAATGTCAATATCACACAGATAACACATGAAATTCGTATAATTGATCGATTTAGGTGGCATTAATTGTAAGCTTAATAAAGTTCAATTACATTAATTAGTAAACAAAAGAAATGGCACTGATTAGAGTTCGTAATTTTGAACAAATTTGAAATAATAGTATGGTTTCTTTAAATTAAAATCACGTTTTGAAATCGAAATCAGAAGTAGGGGACTGATTCTATTGTTCTTAGAAAGCAATATAATGAATAAATATTTTCATTTGTCCTTTTAAACAATTTAGTACATCGCAAATCAGCGATATAAATCTAGGACATTAGTTTAAACCGGAATATATGATTACACAGGGTGGGCAAATTTGAGGTTAGAAAGTAAATGGGCTGTCAAATGATGAAATGCCAAGAATTGACCTATCAACCTTTGACACTTATTTAGTAGAATATGGGATATTTTAACTATGGAACGCTACACTCTTGAACAAAGAATATAAAGTATGAAAATTTACTATCAAAATGGTGAAAATTTTACTGTATCACTTCGAAAAATTCGAGCAGCTTTTCCTCGTAAGCAGGCTCCTTCTGTGAGTAATTTAATCGCTGATTTCGAGGCTTGCTATACTGTTGCTGACAAAAGATCAAAACAGTACGCTCGTAGTGGCCGTAGTAATCCAAATATAACCGCTGTACAGCAAAGTGTTGAGAATGAACCTGGAACATGAATTCGTCAACGTTCGCAACAATTGGGCATCAACACAGGAACTTTGCGCAGCAATTTGCATAAAGATCTCCATCTTCACGCTTATAAAGTTCAACTCGTTCTAGTAAGCCGACCATTTTTTGCTTCGAACGTTTGTGAATTGGCTGTTTGAAAAACTGAAACAACGCAGTCCTATTTTCAATTAGGCGGTTATGTAAACAAACAAAATTGTCCCATATTGTGCTCACAAAATCCACAAACAGTACTCCAAAAACCATTACATCCAAATAAAGTGACAGTATGGTGCAGTTTGTGGCCCGTATTTTTTAGAAAATGAGCAAGGAAAGGCCGTCACCGTCAATTCTCTGCGTTACCAAACCATAATAACCAATTTTTTATGGCTACAATAGGCTAATGTTAACATCAGTGACTTTTGGCATCAGCAGGACGGCGCCACAAGCCACACAGCCAGCCAAACAATTCAGTTATTGCATGATAAATTTCCTGGTCGCGTAATTCCTCGATTTGGCGATGTCAATTGGCCGCCTCGTTCTTGTGATTTAACGGCTCTGAATTATTTTCTCTGGGGCCATTGAAAGACCAGGTTTACGTGAACAAACCGGAAACAACTGACACTCTGAAGAATGCAGTTCGGCGCTACATTGACAAGATTAGCAAAGCTTTATTGAAAAATGTGGTTCAAAATTTTGTGAAAGAGTAGACGTCTGCCGGCGTGCTAGAAGTGGACATTTGCCTGACATCATATTCCATTATTAATTCCCATAATTCTATTTTATATTGGTATGAATAAAACTGAATTAAAAAAAATGTGTTTTTAGGTCAATTTACTACCTAACCTCAAATTTGCTCACCCTTTATTAGAATCTACAGTGGTGGACATTGGGTTAGCACATTAACTACGTGTACGTTTTCGAATCAAAATTTTTTTACGTGTTTGTTATTTTAATCATTTCAATGTCATAATGTATCACTCGTGGTTTAATGAATACGAAGCATTAGTTTACTTTGGTTCTGTTCGCTTCAATTCGTTCATTTTGTATAAAAATAGAGCAAAACCCAAAAAAAAAAAAAAATTTTGGACAGTCATATAGGACAAATTTAAAAAACTATTTTCAGCAAGAAGAAAAACATAATTACTTATTTATTTTATTTGAAACTAAGTACTTGCTAGGATAACCCTTTTCTTAATAACATCTTCACATCTCCTTGCCATACCGCCTATATGTAAGTCCCACGCAACGTTCCGTTACCATTTCCTTCACTTTCTGTCCATAAATCACTAACATTTTAAGGTTTAATGAGCTTCTCTTCATCATTCTATGTGCTCACTACAGAACTGAGATCTCGTGAATTAACCAACTTATTAAAAATGTCTAAGTCTTTCCTTCTAATCGTACTGATCCATTTGCGTACCTATTTTGATAATAGGAGCAACACCATGCCCAGACCATCACATTTACTGTGTGTACTGTACTGTGTGTACTGGTGTGTACCCGGAGTTGCGTTCCATGCTTGAAGAACGCCATATATAGCATTTTCCATCAGATTCATAGCGAAAATTTCTTTAAATGAAAACAAAAAAATTAATGCTGGTTAATAATGGTACAAAATTCACATCTTTAACACGATTAAGAGATATGATGTTGTTTGTTCACTGATTTGATGTATACTGAATACGAAAAAATTAAGGCTCGCTTACAATAAATGTTCCCTATGAAGACATTTGTATCTTAACGCTCATTTTATACCGGTACACCTGGTACAAGCACACATTTATTTTTATATTTAGGATTAGGTAAAATTCGATCTATATTTTATCTATGCAGTACATAGTATTAGTATAAAACTCTGTCTAAGCTAAGTTGTGCCAACCCGCACGTAAGTGCTTTAACCTGTGATAGAAATTTGGTCCACATGAAGTTTACAAAATATGTATACCATTTAGAAGAAACAAAAAAGGTTATTTTTTTTCAACTAGTAACACCAATATTATGCATCAACCGCTACATTTACTAGATTTGGCTTTCTACGTTTTCTTCCTACTTCCACAGCTAATAACATGGTAAAAGACGGAGATCGAGGAAATAAAGTATGAGTTATTAAGAAAGCTCAGGTATATTGTGAAGATCATTCTTTTTTCAAACAAAAGTAATAAAAAACAATTTTTGTTTTATATTTTCAAAACACATATATTTTTTCAATTGTCGTTAATACAAACAACTAAAGTGATATGTCTTACTCGTAACTTTCTACTTTCGAAATACACGAGTTGTTTGTTTTGCTTAAACGGCTAAAGCGAAACCAACACGTTTATTTCTCAAGTCGAAGGTTGTATAGTATTTACCAATGAAAACATCACCCAAAATCCACAAATTCATGCCGGAATCTTCAAAGGCTGTAGTACACTGACCTTCAGATTCGATAACATAATCCTTAGGCTCCAAAGTGAAGAAACCATCGCCAATGTGGAAAGAAACATCAGGTAAGCTATCGATGGTAGCACAATCCAGTAAATATTCATAGGTCGTTGCGTTGAAAGTGGCACCAATGGCGTTTTGAATGTTTTCGTATTGATCGCGTGGAACAGCGATAAGGGAAGTGCCTGTATCAGCAATAGCTTTACAGTAATGGCAAACACTGGTATCCTTAATATGGGCAGATCTCATTTCAAATTGCCAATAGCCCTTTTTAGATACGGGTACATAATGGAATTCACCTTGATAGTGATTAGGATCATTGCCACCCAAAACCATAACACCACCGTCTTTGGAAGTGCCATTACGAGCTAAGTAGAAGGAGAATACCTGAGAGTCCAATAAGTTTTGAGAAACCAAATTGTAGAATGGTGGCACAACATTATCAACAGAAATTTCTTGGAAAGCCATACCCATGATACCATCGAAATGCTCATAGACGAATGTGAAGCCAGGTTCATTAGTGGCTGCAGCAAATACTTGATTTTGAATTGCCATACCTTGAATTGTGACAGTATCCTGTACCAAATAGCCGGACAAACTGCCAGAACCATAATAAATAGCGAAACTCTCTCCATTATATTCATAAGTTGTCGAATTTTTTGGATAATATTTGTTATGGTTTTGGCAAGCCAGGTTGGTAGAGTTGCAAGGTGCTACAGGAACCCATAAGTTTGAAGAGCCGGTATCGAATAATACTAAAAATTCCTGTGGTGGTGTGCCAATTGTAATTTTACCGTAATAGGAAACATCAACATAATTGAAGAGTTTTTCCTTGTGAATTGTGCAAGAGTCCTTTACATTATATTTAGCTCTGAGTTTCATCAATTCATTGGCTTTGCTCTTCTGCACCTTAACTTTCTCCAAAGGCACACTAACCAGAGTGGCCTCTGTTAGCAAGAATAAACTTATTACGACAATAAATAACTTTAACATTTTCTTTTAATTACTGTTAAATAAATGCTCAAACACTTCCCGTTCGCTTTGATTTTTATACAAAATTTTATCGATTTTATTTTATGTTACTCAAATGTCACACAGATAACATTTCAAATTAGTATAATTGATCGATTTAGGTCGCATTAATTGTAAATTTAATAAAGTTTAATTACTTTAATTAGGGAACAAAAGAAATGGCATTGATTAGAGCTGAAAATATTGAACTATTTTTTTTGAAAATGCGTCCATTATTAACTGGAAATGATAGTATGTTTTCTGTAAATTAAGATCTCGTTCTAAAATCAAAATCAAGAGTAGAGGATAGACCAAAATGGCAGTATAATGATTTTATTGAAAGCAATATAATAAATATATTCATTTTAATATTTGCATATCATATCCAGAGTTGCCGCTATTGGTAGAATTCTATCAAAATTGGTAGAATATTTTTCATTTGTTATGATAGTAGGCTTAATAGGATTTTGGTAGATTTTTGCAGAAGTTTGAATCTCTATGTTATTAACATTTCTTAATTGCTTATATTGTGATACATATATAAACCTGAAGCAAAAAGACAATTATCAAAAAAAGCTACACAATTAGTTAAATGGTCTTAGTGTCAAATTAGTGTAGCGGTACTCTGTACACTCAAATTAAAACCAAAATATGAAAAATGGTGTGTGAACTTTATTTTGCCTCGCACAGTATATTAACACTTGTAAAAATGGTTTTTAACCCTTTAACGGATGGTTTGTATACAACATCACTATTTAAAAGCACATTTCTCATGTCTAATGATATTCTGTTTTTAAGCAATATGAAACTCTATACCTTAGAATAGATTTGCTGTAAATTTAGCAAAAACAAACAGTTTTTGAGCTTCAAACTATAATTTTCATTCTGTAAAGTACTGATTTTTTTATATATATTTTGTATAAAATGTGTACTTAAATTTTTTTTAAAAACTTAAGATGATTCAGGGAAAATTTCCGAAAAAAAAAATAATAATATTAAAATTATCAAAAAATATATACATATATTTTCTCTTTTTAAAAAAATTTACCTTTTTACCCCGTTTATGTGCCATGTTGCTTTTATACAATATTTTGTAATAACTATACTTCGTGTATAAATTAAATCTTCGTAAGTTTTTTACTTGGCCTAACAAAGTATAATGCATGAGTGGGTTAAAGGTTGGTAGATTTGTACCCAATTTGGTACCGATTTTGTTGGCAACACTGATCATATAGGTCTTCTTAACAATACTGTGTATCATTTTACAGATTATGGAATTAATTTGAATTAAAAAACTTAAGTCAGAGCAACAAGCATATATTAACTATTTGGTGATTTTTCAACCGTTTTGGTTTTGAAAATGGAAAAAAAATTGCGAAAGTGTATGAAATACTTACTTATACAGGGAAATAAATCTCTGCTATATACTTCTTAAAGATTATTTCATATAAATGTTGCTGGTCTATTCATGAGCTTCAATTTCGTCATACTTCATCCAGCATTTCGGCCAGTATCTGAATAATGGACTTAAAAAAAATGTCAAAATGAGTTTCGATGCTGCAGATAATTTTTTTATAGAAAAATGGATGTTCATCCAACTTTCCTAAGTCCCATTCAGTAAAAAAACTACGTTGTGGTACGTCACCTCGTTTCAGTTCTTACAGCAGTTGTACGGTTCCATGCCCAGATCCTTCTTTAAAATCTTTAAGGTGGTCGAATAACAACAGAAGCCCAATTGTTGACAACAGCGACGAATTGACGAATTGGATAAATTAATGTTCAATAAAGTGAAACTAATACGAAATTTGGTCACAAAATGAGGAAACACATTCCTCACACAGCACGAATTTTTATAATAAAATTCAACGATTTGCAAGTGTTGTTCGTTCGTTAATCTATTCATGGTGAAATGGCAAACCTTGAAAAACCAAATAGCAAAAAAGTCACCAGAAATCATAATACGGGATTTTCAGCCTAATGTAGATACCAATAAGTGATTCTTTATATGTAGCCTGGGCAGTTTCAAACCTGTCTCGTTCTTCGAGCTTCTAAATACAGCCAAATTTTCTTATTTTCAAGGCAAGTAAGTTCGTTCATCCAACGCTAATCAACAATAAAACAAATAGGTTTGAAATTTTGCCAAATTAATTTTGTTGTTGAGATGTATAATGGTTCCCGAAAATGAATGAAATGAAATATTATTTCATTCATATGGCCGCCGCTGAATTCACAGTACAAATACGAATGTTGACCTTTAAAGGTCGAAATGTCTCTGGTTTGTCGGTATAACACTTGTTTTAATGGCGCCCCATAGAAAATAGTCCAACGGTGTCAAATCGCAGCAACTTGGCGGCCAACTGACATCACCATTTCGGTTAATTAAACGGCCATCAAACGTTTGACGCAATAAATCGATTGTGGCATGATATGTGTGGCAAGGTGCACCATCCTGTTGAAACCAAACATTGTTCACATCAATACCATGAAGAGAGGGTACAAAAAAATTGTTTATCATGGCGCGATAATTGTCTCAGTTGCGTCATCCTCATTTTCAAAGAAATATAGGCCAATGGTGCTCCGCTCCACAAGCCGCATGAAACAGGCACTCGTAGTGGGTGCATTGGCTTCTGTAAGACCACGTTTGGGTTTTCTGAGCCCGAAATACAGCAATTCTGCTGATTAGCGTACTACCAAGATGAAAATAAGCTTTTTTTGTCTTTGTTTTGGAAATAAATTTCCAATAAATAAAAACGCTGCCTAAGTGTAAATCGATTAATTACTTTCAGTGGAAATAATATACTGAATTTCGTGACAGAATACAATGACATAAGTATTGTCAGGTTCGAAATAACCGCTAGTTCAAATTTAAGCCAATAGATATCCCACACGATTTATGAAAAAATTTCTGGGTTTCCTGCATAAAAATCACGTGAAAGCGGGAAATGAAATTAGTTGAAAAAGTCTATTTTCAACATGCTGAAAACAGATTTAACCAAATTTTTAAGGTTCATATACTTAATTTGAAATGTAAAATATAAATATTGTGTTGTAATATATTATTTGTATTAAAAAAATAATTAAAATATGTTTGAAATCTATTTTAAAAACATTTTGTATGAAAAATTTTAAACAAAATATAACCAATTCAAACTCATTTTCATTTTTATGAATATGAGGGTAAAATTAAAACACATGCATACGAGTATAATGTTTTTAAATTTTAAATATTGGTAACATGCTTGGCGCTTTTCACCGCAGGAGAATAACCCATAGATTATTTGATAGAAATGCCAATTAGGATGAAGAGTATTATTAATTTTGTTCTAGCTTTTGCTATCTTATATTATCTTTAAAAACCTTTTTTTCAAAATTTAGAAATTGTCGCTGATATAATACGTTTGGCATATCATTAATTGTTTTTGATTTTTGTATTATCTTTTCTTGGAATGATTAATAAAAAAGATTATTGGAATTTTTCAATTCAATTCATAACATTTTTCTGAAACTTTTACTGTTTAACTAGGCTAAAATATCAAGTTTAAAACAATTAAATTTTTTTTTAAGTTAATAGGGTGCAATGGCTGCAATATTAATATGTATAACATGATGCAGTATTTATTTTATTTATTTAGAATTATGTTATAATTATAATCAACAGGGTAACCAAGACCAAACTATTCGGCGTGGTGACCAGAGTCTCTGGTGAGAATTGAACCCACGACCCACGACCACGAGCTGACAGACTAGCATAGCACACTGCGTACTAGCCCACTCTATTGGACATACAATAAAACTAATAATTTCCAAAAATTAATTACATTTCTTTCTGATAATTGGATAACTTTTGAATGCATATTGTATTTATATTACAGACGCACTCCAACCATTCATTAATACAAATTAAGCTTTTCAGATTTATGTTATCAAAATTTTTGTGTATCAAAATTGAAAACACATGTATGGTATGTATATCATTACATTGCGGACTGTACAGAACCTACAAACTATTAAAGTCTTATCATTTATTAGACTTAAGAAAATCCCATTTATATTTAATTCAACTTGTTGTACTTGTCACATAATAAGTGGTCTATTGATACACTATTTGTTTTTGTAATTTCTTTTCTTTAAACTACCTATCAATAGAATGATAGATAAGAGATAGATATTGGTGTAAATCAAATTGTTTTTTGACTATAAAAGTGAGGTGATTTTAGCAAATAGCTCATAGTTAGAAAAAATGTTGAAGTTTGTAGTAACACTTTTGAGTTTGGCACTCTTGTCGGAGGCAGCTATTGTTGTGCCTTTGCACAAAGTAAAAGAGCCTAAAAGCGCTGCTAACGAATTGTACAAGTTGAAGAGCAAATACAGTGACTTGATCAAAATCAAAGCTAGAGATGGCGTCCAAGAAAGTTTAATGAACTACGTTGATGACTCTTACTATGGTAAAATCACCATTGGTACACCAGCTCAAGAATTCTCGGTTTTGTTTGATACTGGCTCCTCAAACTTGTGGGTACCTGTAGCTCCCTGTGCTTCCGGTGATAGCGCCTGCGAAAACCACAACACCTACGATCCCAGCGCCTCATCTACCTATGTTGCAAATGGTGAACAATTCTCTATTGCCTACGGTACTGGCAGTTTGTCTGGCTACTTGGTTCAAGATACAGTTACTGTTGAAGGTTTGGCTATTAAAAATCAAGTATTCGCTGCTGCCACCAACGAACCCGGCACCACCTTCACCTACTCTCCATTCGATGGTATTTTGGGTATGGGCTACCAAACCATTGCTCAAGACAATGTTGTTCCTCCATTCTACAACATGTACTCCCAAGGCTTGGTTGACAGCAATTTGTTCTCCTTCTACTTGGCTCGTCACGGTACCTCCAATGAGGGTGGTGTCCTTGTCTTGGGCGGTGTTGATCCTTCCCACTATACCGGTGAAATCACTTATGTTCCCATCTCCTCTGAAGGCTACTGGCAATTCGAAATGAACTCTGCTGAAATTAACGGTGTCAATGTATGCGACAGCTGCCAAGCTATTGCCGATACTGGTACCTCCCTCATTGCTGTACCCAACTCTCAATACGAAAACATTCAAAATGCCATCGGAGCCACTTTCAACTACGATGTCTACTCCTACACCGTTGATTGCTCAACTGTCGACAGTTTGCCTCCATTGACTTTGAACATTGGTGGTACTACTTTCACCATTGAAGCTAGCGATTACATTCTCAAATCCGACGGTATCTGCTCTTCTGCTTTCCAAAACATTGGTACCGATTTCTGGATCTTGGGTGATATCTTCCTTGGCAGATACTACTCCATCTATGATTTGGGCAACAACCGTGTTGGTTTCGCTACCGCTGTCTAAAATTTTAACAAGTGGATTTGATGTACACACAGGATTCTATGTCATTTTTTAATTTTTAATTAAATAAAAAATTGTTTTTTACAAGTATTCGAAAATAAAAACTAATTGTTTTACTTACTTTTCTTATCTGTATTTGGAATCAGTAAGGAGATTTTTTCACAAATTCTGTAATTCACGAAAAAAGGGAACAAAGGGAACTTGCCAGAATAAATATCATAAAATCCATGGCATTGTTCAGATGTACAGATGGCTATTCTGGCAAATGCACATACATGTACTTATGCGCTCCTAACATACATATCTAAGAAACCTAAATATGGCTGTCCCTTGATTTTTGATGAGGGTGCGTAATAAAGAGTAGAACGATTCTACTTAACATTTTATTTGCAATTGCCCGGCATTTGAGAATTTGGCCAATCTTGTTTGATTGGAGAAATTTGCAAGACAAAACATTCTTTCAACCAGGCGATATGGACAAAGTCTACGCCTTCATAAGATCGACTGGGTGACTAAAGAAAAATGGCCACGATAGGTTATGATGGCATAACAGAACCTACACCTGAGTGAGGTGTACCGCATAAAGTTGAGGAACGAACATAGTCTATATACAAGATTTTCATTTAAGCATTAACGGATGGATTAACTCTTAAACTGATTCAGATTTATTTTAAAGATTAAGGATTTATTATATCGGGTGTTTTTTAGAGGTTCATAACTTTGAGTTAGCAACACTGCCTTATTAAATCGATTGTCAAGATTTAACAGCGGATAGTAGCTTTTTGTTTATTTTGATTTGACATTTGATTGGGGATAGACTTACACCTGAGCAACGCTTGCGAATTGTTGAAATTTTTTAATCAAGGTAATGGTTCTGTTTATCAAACTTCATAATTCAAAATTTTTTTTCTCCGATTAAGTCTATTTTTGATTGAGTGGGTACGTAAATAAGCAGAACTGTCGCATTACATATACAGCATATTACTATTTGGTGCGCTTTATCAAAGAAACTTTTGATGAAAGAGTAATTTCGAATAATGGTCCAATCAAGATCATGTGTTTAACCCCATTGAATTGTTTTCTTTAAAGTTTTGTAAAGTCACTTGCCTATGTCGATAAACCAGAGACAAGTAAGCATTGAACACATAACACATAAGCAAGCAGCTGACAACAAAATGTCAAAATTAGAATACATACGTTTATATAAAAACAGTTATTTTAAAGGAAGTACAGCAAAAGCCTAGACAACAACCTTTGCTGCTGCTGCTAAACATTAAATAATTTCTATTTTTTTAGACAGCAAACCAGAAATTAGTGATACCAATACAATATTAAATTTTAAATAAAAACGTAAATATATTTTTCTTATTTATTAGAAAGTAACAATATAAAATTAAAATATTGTATGAAACAACATATATGTTAATAATTAAAAAGTTTTAAACACATAATTCCATTAATTTTTATATTTTTATGTAATATTTTAAAAAACCGATTCTATTTTGGTGGATTTGAAAAGCTTGAGTGTCACCACAAAAAAAATATTTTTGTATAACAAATATTCTCATGACAAATAAAACAGATGACAATGAAACCTAATTTTATTACTGCTGCTGCTTTAAAAATAATTATTAGCTTGAAAGTATAGCAGCAAATTCTGCCAGCAAATTGCTATCGGTTATGTGTTTAATGCTTTAAACACCTGAAAATCAATATTCGAAGAATTATTGGCAAAATACGACCGAATATGCAAAGAGTTTGTGAAAATTGGTGTTCCAGATTGCGCCTTTTACATACACGCCAGCCATGGCGGATGCATTGCCAAAATCTTTTTAAACATTATTGTTTTACAGTTTTCTATCCAATAAAGCCCATTTCGTTGATATTGAAAATATATTTCATTGTTTTATTATTATTTAAGCGGGTTAAAGGGTAAGTTAATATATAAAGTGGTGAAGAAATAATAGAGACACATCAAAATTTTCTTCAATTTTTATTTATCATTACAAAAATCAAATAAAGAATTCATTGTAATTGAAAGAAGTTCGTACATACGATTTTCAATCTGACCCAAATAAATCCATTTTCGCTTCTTCAGACCATTTCACTTTGTTCTAGTTATTCGACACAAATAAAAGTGTCCCTATTATTTCTTTCACCACTGTATATTTAAAGGGAGATCGATTATTCGACTTTTTTCAAAAACCGGTTTTCGGAAGTAGCACTCGAAAAGTAGCACTTTAAAAAAACAGGTTTTCGGTTAATAATAATTCAAATAACCGGTTAACCGGTTCATTTATTTAAATAAAATTAATCTTAATTCTTGAAACGCAGAGCTGAACCATGTCGCTTTAAAAATCAGCAGAAGCTGATGGAGAGCTTAAAATAAAAGTGACAATCAATACTAACAATTATTCTAACAAATATCATAAAAACTATGCCAAAACGGTGTGCGGAGGCCATAAAAACCAAAGTTTATTACACAAAGTACTGAAGGAGCTAACTTCGTTTTTATTGTATTATTTGGTAGTAAATGGCATTAAAGGTTTGTTATTATAGTTGTAATTTAGGTGCCTAAGATAACAAAAATTAAATGTTTTACTTTGAGTAAATCTATTAGTAATATACGGGTCCTTAATTTCCTCGACAAGAAAATTTACTTAGATTTCGAGCAGCACTGTATATAAATTTATGCAGCACCTTTTTAATATTGTGTGTGTCACTGTGGTATGTTAGGTAAGAACCCACCTTCCAACCAAGAAGTCATCGGTTCCATCCCAGGCCGCACCATCTGCCAATTTTCAATAGCGATATCACCTCACAACATTACTAGCGATTGGTTATGTATATTTACGCTGAGAAAAACAAAAATAATTAATTTATACAAATAATTAAAAGATGAGCATATTTTCAACAAAAAAAAATATTGAAATGTGTAAAAATTGTACTTATTTAAAATAAGCGGCTATTCGTGTTAAATTACCCGGTTTATTCGGTATTCGAAAGATGAAGAATTTGAAAAAAAGGTATTCGACCAAATCAAAACAACCGGTTAAAACCGGTCGAATAATAACCGTCCGATCTCCCTAATATATACATATATATGTACATATATATTAAGTTTGTGTATGTACGTATATGTATTTATATAATTTTTATAGATATATTTATATTTTATATAACTGTATATGTTTGTATATTTTTAAATTCACAAAAATATATAATCTTTAATGTAACAATTTGTTGTAATTTTTTAGTGTTAATTTTTCAAATTTTACTTTACTTTAATTTAATTATTGAGTTTTATTTAAATTATTTAAATACAGTAGCCGCTCGGTTATGTGAACTAACTCAAACAAATCTTGTTCACTAAATGGAGAAGTTCACTAAATCGAGAGAATATAAAATAAGTAATTCATATAATTTTTATTAAGTTAAGTATGTAATTTTAAATAATAATTAATGAACATGAAAGTAGTCGGTTAATAATTAATGAACATGAAAGTAGTCGGTTATATTTTTTTGGACTTTTTGTGCTTCAAGAGACTTCTGTAGTGCCTTGTCCCTTCATTTTCGCAATACCAAAATATCATTAACATCAGATATATTATTTTCACTCCAAGCAATAACTTTATTGAATGCTTCTATTGCCTCTGTTGTACCAATTTCAGCAGTTGTTGCTATGCACTGATCTTCGTCATCATCTTCAACTTCGCTAGCTATATCTTCGTGACCAATGTCTTGATTCCACGTCTGAATCTCTTCTCGTGAAAGCTGTATTCCATTCGATAATTCTTTGACTAGATCGATGACTTCATTCAAAGGTGCTTCAATGTCGTTTTGATATTTTTCTTTTAAAATACTGAGTGGATTGTCCTCTTCCGGATCATGTTCTTCCGCAAAACTTAAAATGTTCTTTTGTATTGTGCATGCATCAACTTTATTCCATGCCAAACTAAAGTTTATAACCGCATCTTTTATGCTCAAATTCTTCAAAATGTTTGAAGCATTTTCAAAATTTGCTGACACTATTGATGCTAGCAAAGTGGATCTAGAATGTAAGACGTGCTTTTTTGGCATTTCGTCCAGGTGCACTTTTTTCACTTCTTAAAACGTATGTCTTGTCTGGAAGCAGTTTCCAAAATAGGCCACTTTCATCCGCATTGTATATTTGATCATATATTAAATTGTGTTCTGCTATTAAGGAATGAAGTTCATTTTTAAAAGGTTCTGCAAGCTCCGGATTGGACGATAATTTTTCACCGGATATGTTTAAAAGCCGTATTCCAAATCGTCGCTTAAATTTCTGCAGCCACCCATCACTTGCAGTAAAAGAACTTTTTTCTTTCAATTGGTCGTTAAAATATTTTGCTTTTGCTTTAATTCACTTGTAATGGGTAAATTTTTAATTCTCTGTTGATTGAACCAATGATGTAGTTTCGCCTCCACCAACGGCATTTCACCTTTTCTCAATGCTTTTCTTTTAATTTTCCCCTCACTTTTTGCAGTCACTGCCAAAATTGGCTTTTTATTTTTCTTAATAGCACAAATTGTTGACTTGGTCACTTCATATCTATGTGCAAGAGAAGTAACGCTTGCACCTTTGTCCAAGCTTGTCAAAATGTCACTTTTTTCGGATAACGTTAACACCTTGCGTTTCATCTTCGATGCACTATGTAACAAACACTAATGACTTCAAAAAGCTTTTTTTATTCGTACGCGCACGCTTGCTTATCTCGAGGAAGAACCAATTTTTTATATGTAAGGCAATCACTCAAAACTAATAACATTAATAAAATCAACAGTTTAAAGCAACATTGGCCAAATGGCAACATTGGCCAGTTGGCTCAATCTTAAAATGTACAACAACAATTTACAGTGTAAATTATTGTTTTTGCCAAGCATATAATGAAGAACATACTTTCAATTAGACAAAAATTTAAAAAAAAATTAACGATTGAAAGCTGATCACATAATAGAGATTGGTTGTGTTCACCCTTTAGAACCCCATGTGTTTACATTTTGTTGTTTAATATTCTGGATGTTCACTATTTTGGATGTTCATATAACCGAACGGCTACTGTATTACAATTATTATTGGTATGCTTTTATAATACTACGATTTATTTGATTTTAATGTCTGAACTGAGCAAGGTTTGTAATAACCTGACTTTATACAAATATGTTGTGTTTTCGTTATAACCCAACTGTGTATTGTTGGGGCATTGTTGTGGCAGTGGTACCAAATTTTATTCACTGTGTGATTAATTTTAATTTAAGCTTGTGCAAATTAAAAAATAAAAAACATCAGAAATTTTAGATTGCTGTACATGTTTTTGTAAGCTATACAGTTTTTAAACTTTAACGCACGCATGTACACAAGTGCCTAAATTAAAAACTCATTATCAAAAAATGCAAAAATAGAATTGATAAACCACTACTTCAAATATATGAATGAATGGCAGGCACACTCTAAATATGTATTGTTTAATCGGTTAAAGTATAGATAAGTTAACAATATAAATACTATTTTACCATATACTTGATTATACAGGTCATATGGCTTACTTCCTTATCTGCAACTCTGTATTTTATTACAGTTAAACAGTTTTTATTATAACAAGTCTTTAAATAAGGACTTATGCTATATTTTAAAAAGGCCAAAACTTTAAAAAAGTTTTAAAGCCAATGTGACTTTCTTTTGGATTTTATTTAATACAATACTTTGTTGGTCTCTCACGCCATAGATCCCTCAGCTAAGTATGACAGTTCTGATTACTTTGTTTAATATTTTGTAGGTTAATTATGAAGTACAAAATTAATTAAATTACTTTCTAATAATTTATAAACTCACATTGTAATTATATTACAGACCACTCCAACTATTCGTTAAGCCTTTTAGATTCTTTCTGTTATCAAGTTTTTTAATACATTTAATATGTACATATGTCATTACATTCCGGACTGTACAGAGCCTATTAACTATTAAAGTCTTATCATTTATTAGACTTAAGAAAATCCCATTTATATTTAATTCAGCTTGTTGTACTTGTCACATAATAAGTGGTTCATTGATACACTATTTGTTTTTGTAATTTCTTTTCTTTAAACTATCTATCAATAGAATGATAGATAAGAGATAGATATTAGCGTAAATCAAAATTTTTTTTGACTATAAAAGTGAGGTGATTTTGGCAAATAGCTCATAGTTATAAAAAATGTTGAAGTTTGTAGTAACACTTTTGAGTTTGGCCCTCTTGTCGGAGGCAGCTATTGTTGTGCCTTTGCACAAAGTAAAAGAGCCTAAAAGCGCTGCTAACGAATTGTACAAGTTGAAGAGCAAATACAGTGACTTGATCAAAATTCAAGCTAGAGATGGCGTCCAAGAAAGTTTAATGAACTACGTTGATGACTCTTACTATGGTAAAATCACCATTGGTACACCAGCTCAAGAATTCTCAGTTTTGTTTGATACTGGCTCCTCCAACTTGTGGGTACCTGTAGCTCCCTGTGCTTCCGGTGATAGCGCCTGTGAAAACCACAACACCTACGATCCCAGCGCCTCATCTACCTATGTTGCAAATGGTGAACAATTCTCTATTGCCTACGGTACTGGCAGTTTGTCTGGCTACTTGGTTCAAGATACTGTTACTGTTGAAGGTTTGGCTATTAAAAATCAAGTATTCGCTGCTGCCACCAACGAACCCGGCACCACCTTCACCTACGCTCCATTCGATGGTATTTTGGGTATGGGCTACCAAACCATTGCTCAAGACAATGTTGTTCCTCCATTCTACAACATGTACTCCCAAGGCTTGGTTGACAGCAATTTGTTCTCCTTCTACTTGGCTCGTCACGGTACCTCCAATGAGGGTGGTGTCCTTGTCTTGGGCGGTGTTGATCCTTCCCACTATACCGGTGAAATCACTTATGTTCCCATCTCCTCTGAAGGCTACTGGCAATTCGAAATGAACTCTGCTGAAATTAACGGTGTCAATGTATGCGACAGCTGCCAAGCTATTGCCGATACTGGTACCTCCCTCATTGCTGTACCCAACTCTCAATACGAAAACATTCTAAATGCCATCGGAGCCACTTTCAACTACGATGTCTACTCCTACACCGTTGATTGCTCAACTGTCGACAGCTTGCCTCCATTGACTTTGAACATTGGTGGTACTACTTTCACCATTGAAGCTAGCGATTACATTCTCCAATCCGACGGTATCTGCTCTTCTGCTTTCCAAAGCATTGGTACCGATTTCTGGATCTTGGGTGATATCTTCCTTGGCAGATACTACTCCATCTTTGATTTGGGCAACAACCGTGTTGGTTTCGCTACCGCTGTCTAAAATTTTAACAAGTGGATTTGATGTACACATAGGATTCTATGTCATTTTTTAACTTCTAATGAAATAAAAAATTTTTTGTACAAGTATTCGAAAATAAAAAACTAATTGTTTTACTTACTTTTCTTATTTGTATTTGGAATCAGTAAGGAGACTTTTTCACAAATTCTGTAATTAGCGAAAAAGGGGAACAAAGGGAATTTGCCAGAATAAATATCATAAAATCCAGGGCATTGTTCAGATGTACAGATGTCTATTTTGGCAAATGCACATACATGTACTTATGCGCTCCTAACATACATATCTAAGAAACCTAAATATGGCTGTCCCTTGATTTTTGATGAGGGTGCGTAATAAAGAGTAGAACGATTCTACTTAACATTTTATTTGCAATTGCCCGGCATTTGAGAATTTGGCCAATCTTGTTTGATTGGAGAAATTTGCAAGACAAAACATTCTTTCAACCAGGCGATATGGACAAAGTCTACGCCTTCATAAGATCGACTGGATGGCTAAAGAAAAGTGGTCACGATAGGTTATGATGGCATAACAGAATCTACACCTGAGTGAGGTGTACCGCATAAAGTTGACAAACGAACATAGTCTTATATACAAGATTTTCATTTAAGCATTAACGGATGGATTAAACTGATTCAAATTCAAAAGACTAATTTTAAAGATTAAGGATTTATTATATCGGGTGTTTTTTTAGAGGTTCATAATTTTGAGTTGGCAACACCGTCTTATTTGACAATCTATTTAACAGCCGAAAGTAGCTTTTTGTTTATTTTGATTTGACATTTCATTGTGGATAGACTTACACCTGAGCAAGGCTTGCGAATTGTTGAAATTTTTTTAATCAAAGTAATGGTTCTGTTCATCGAGCTTCATAATTCAAAATTTTTGTTCTCCGATGAAGCCTATTTTTGATTTTTTGATGGGTACGTAAGTAAGCAGAACTGTCGCATAACATCCACAGAATATTACTATTTGGTGCGCTTTATTGGCTAGCGCACGCCACAATTGATTTACTCAAAGAAAGTTTTGATGAAAGAGTAATTTCAAATAATGGTCCAATTAATTGGCCACCAAGATCATGTGATTTAACCCAATTGAATTGTTTTCTTTGAAGTTTTGTAAAGTCACTTGCCTATGTCGATAAACCAGAGACAAGTAAGCATTGAACACATAACTGACAGCAAGCAGCTGACAACAAAATGTCGAAATTAGAATACATACGTTTATCTAAAAACAGTTATTTTAAAGGAAGTACAGCAAAAGCCTAGACAACAATCTTTGCTGCTGCTGCTAAACATTAAATAATTTATATTTTTTTAGACAGCAAACCAGAAATTAGTGATACCAATACAATATTAAATTTTAAATAAAAACGTAAATATATTTTTCTTATTTATTAGAAAGTAACAATATAAAATTAAAATATTGTATGAAACAACATATATGTTAATAATTAAAAAGTTTTAAACACATAATTCCATTAATTTTTATATTTTTATGTAATATTTTAAAAAACCGATTCTATTTTGGTGGATTTGAAAAGCTTGAGTGTCACCACAAAAAAAATATTTTTGTATAACAAATATTCTCATGACAAATAAAACAGATGACAATGAAACCTAATTTTATTGCTGCTGCTGCTTTAAAAATAATTATTAGCTTGAAAGTATAGCAGCAAATTCTGCCAGCAAATTGCTATCGGTTATGTGTTTAATGCTTTAAACACCTGAAAATCAATATTCTTAGAATTATTGGCAAAATACGACCGAATATGCAAAGAGTTTGTGAAAATTGGTGTTCCAGATTGCGCCTTTTACATACACCCCAGCCATGGCGGATGCATTACCAAAATCTTTTTAAACATTATTGTTTTACGATTTTCTATCTAATAAAGCCCGTTTCATTTATATTGAAACTATATTTCATTGTTTTATTATTGTGTAAGCGGGTTAAAGGGTAAGTTAATACATAAAGTGGTGAAGAAATAATAGAGACACATCAAAATTTTCTTCAATTTTTATTTATCATTACAAAAATCAAATAAAGAATTCATTGTAATTGAAAGAAGTTCGTACATACGATTTTCAATCTGACCCAAATAAATTCATTTTCGCTTCTTCAGACCATTTCACTTTCTTCTAGTTATTCGACACAAATGAAAGTGTCCCTATTATTTCTTCACCACTGTATATTTATTAAGGAGATCGATTATTCGACTTTTTTCAAAAACCGGATTTCGGATAATTCGAAAAGTAGCGCTTTAAAAAAACCGGCTTCCGGTTAATAATAATTCAAATAACCGGTTAACCGGTTCATTTATTTAAATAAAATTAATCTTAATTCTTGAAACGCAGAGCTGAACCATGTCGTTTTAAAAATTAGCAGAAGCTGATGGAGAGCTTAAAATAAAAGTGACATTCAATACTAACAATTATTCTAACAAATATCATAAAAACTATGCCAAAACGGTGTGCGGAGGCCATAAAAACCAAAGTTTATTACACAAAGTACTGAAAAATGATTAAGTTTCGAACAGCTACTCAAGGAGCTAACTTCGTTTTTATTGTATTATTTGGTAGTGAATGGCATTAAAGGTTTGTTTTTAAAGTTGTAATTTAGGTGCCTAAGATAACAAAAATTAAATGTTTTACTTTGAGTAAATCTATTAGTAATATACGAGTCCTTAATTGTCACGACAAGAAAATTTACTTATATTTCGAGCAGTACTGTATATAAATTTATGCAGCACCTGTTTAATAGTGTGTGTGTCACTGCGGTATGTTAGGTAAGAACCCCCCTTCCAACCAAGAAGTCGTCGGTTCAATACCAGGCCACACCATCGGACAATTTTCAACAGCGAAAAACATTACTAGCGACTGGTTATGTATATTTACGCTGTGAAAAACTTCACTAACTGATATATCTGCCGTTAGAAACCGGCGTTTGTTGGCTTGTGGGCTTCAAATGAGTCTAGTTGATCATTCTCCATATATAAAAATCAATATTTATTTACAGGAGATGAGTAAAGGTTATTTTTGCTCAAGAGTGCATATCTTTTCCAATCTACCTTGGTTTTTACGTTCTTTGTGAAAGAACGTGAACATTTTGTATAAGATGTGTACTTAAATTTTTTTTAAAAACTTAAGATGATTCAGGGAAAACTTTCGAAAAAAAATAATATTAAATTTAAAATTACCAAAAAATATATACATCTATTTTCTCATTTTAAAAAAATTTACCCTTTTACCCCGTTTATGTGCCATGTTGCTTTTATACAATATTTTGTAATAACTACACTTCGAGTATAAATTAAAATTTTTTACTTGGCCTAACAAAGTATGATGCATGAGTGGGTTAAAGGTTGGTAGATTTGTACCCATTTTGGTACCGATTTTGTTGGCAACACTGATCATATAGGTCTTTTTAACAATACTGTATATCATTTTACAGATTAAGGAATTAATTTGAATTAAAAAACTTAAGTCAGAGCAACAAGCATATATTAACTATTTGGTGATTTTTCAACCGTTTTGGTTTTGAAAATGGAAAAAAAATTGCGAAAGTGTATGAAATACTTACTTATACAGGGAAATAAATCTCTGCTATATACTTCTTAAAGATTATTTCATATAAATGTTGCTGGTCTATTCATGAGCTTCAATTTCGTCATACTTCATCCAGCATTTCGGCCAGTATCTGAATAATGGACTTAAAAAAAATGTCAAAATGAGTTTCGATGCTGCAGATAATTTTTTGATAGAAAAATGGATGTTCATCCAACTTTCCTAAGTCCCATTCAGTAAAAAAACTACGTTGTGGTACGTCACCTCGTTTCAGTTCTTACAGCAGTTGTACGGTTCCATGCCCAGATCCTTCTTTAAAATCTTTAAGGTGGTCGAATAACAACAGAAGCCCAATTGTTGACAACAGCGACGAATTGACGAATTGGATAAATTAATGTTCAATAAAGTGAAACTAATACGAAATTTGGTCACAAAATGAGGAAACACATTCCTCACACAGCACGAATTTTTATAATAAAATTCAACGATTTGCAAGTGTTGTTCGTTCGTTAATCTATTCATGGTGAAATGGCAAACCTTGAAAAACCAAATAGCAAAAAAGTCACCAGAAATCATAATACGGGATTTTCAGCCTAATGTAGATACCAATAAGTGATTCTTTATATGTAGCCTGGGCAGTTTCAAACCTGTCTCGTTCTTCGAGCTTCTAAATACAGCCAAATTTTCTTATTTTCAAGGCAAGTAAGTTCGTTCATCCAACGCTAATCAGCAATAAAACAAATAGGTTTGAAATTTTGCCAAATTAATTTTGTTGTTGAGATGTATAATGGTTCCCGAAAATGAATGAAATGAAATATTATTTCATTCATATGGCCGCCGCTGAATTCACAGTACAAATACGAATGTTGACCTTTAAATGTTGAAATGTCTCTGGTTTGTCGGCATAACACTTGTTTTAATGGCGACCCATAGAAAATAGTCCAACGGTGTCAAATCGCAGCAACTTGGCGGCCAACTGACATCACCATTTCGGTTAATTAAACGGCCATCAAACGTTTGACGCAATAAATCGATTGTGGCATGGTATGTGTGACAAGGTGCACCATCCTGTTGAAACCAAACATCGTTCACATCAATACCATGAAGAGAGGGTACAAAAAAATTGTTTATCATGGCGCGATAATTGTCTCAGTTGCGTCATCCTCATTTTCAAAGAAATATAGGCCAATGGTGCTCCGCTCCACAAGCCGCATGAAACAGGCACTCGTAGTGGTTGCATTGGCTTCTGTAAGACCACGTTTGGGTTTTCTGAGCCCGAAATACAGCAATTCTGCTGATTAGCGTACTACCAAGATGAAAATAAGCTTTTTTTGTCTTTGTTTTGGAAATAAATTTCCAATAAATAAAAACGCTGCCTAAGTGTAAATCGATTAATTACTTTCAGTGGAAATAATATACTGAATTTCGTGACAGAATACAATGACATAAGTATTGTCAGGTTCGAAATAACCGCTAGTTCAAATTTAAGCCAATAGATATCCCACACGATTTATGAAAAAATTGCTGGGTTTCCTGCATAAAAATCACGTGAAAGCGGGAAATGAAATTAGTTGAAAAAAGTCTATTTTCAACATGCTGAAAACAGATTTAACCAAATTTTTAGGTTCATATACTTAATTTGAAATGTAAAATATAAATATTGTGTTGTAATATATTATTTGTATTAAAAAAATAATTAAAATATGTTTGAAATCTATTTTAAAAACATTTTGTATGAAAAATTTTAAACAAAATATAACCAATTCAAACTCATTTTCATTTTTATGAATATGAGGGTAAAATTAAAACACATGCATACGAGTATAATGTTTTTAAATTTTAAATATTGGTAACATGCTTAGCGCTTTTCACCGCAGGAGAATAACCCATAGATTATTTGATAGAAATGCCAATTAGGATGAAGAGTATTATTAATTTTGTTCTAGCTTTTGCTATCTTATATTATCTTTAAAAACCTTTTTTTCAAAATTTAGAAATTGACGCTGATATAATACGTTTGGCATATCATTAATTGTTTTTGATTTTTGTATTATCTTTTCTTGGAATGATTAATAAAAAAGATTATTGGAATTTTTCAATTCAATTCATAACATTTTTCTGAAACTTTTACTGTTTAACTAGGCTAAAATATCAAGTTTAAAACAATTAAATTTTTTTTTAAGTTAATAGGGTGCAATGGCTTCAATATTAATATGTATAACATGATGCAGTATTTATTTTATTTATTTAGAATTATGTTATAATTATAATCAACAGGGTAACCAAGACCAAACTATTCGGCGTGGTGACCAGAGTCTCTGGTGAGAATTGAACCCACGACCCACGACCACGAGCTGACAGACTAGCATAGCACACTGCGTACTAGCCCACTCTATTGGACATACAATAAAACTAATAATTTCCAAAAATTAATTACATTTCTTTCTGATAATTGGATAACTTTTGAATGCATATTGTATTTATATTACAGACGCACTCCAACCATTCATTAATACAAATTAAGCTTTTCAGATTTATGTTATCAAAATTTTTGTGTATCAAAATTGAAAACACATGTATGGTATGTATATCATTACATTGCGGACTGTACAGAACCTACAAACTATTAAAGTCTTATCATTTATTAGACTTAAGAAAATCCCATTTATATTTAATTCAACTTGTACTTGTCACATAATAAGTGGTCTATTGATACACTATTTGTTTTTGTAATTTCTTTTCTTTAAACTACCTATCAATAGAATGATAGATGAGAGATAGATATTGGTGTAAATCAAATTGTTTTTTGACTATAAAAGTGAGGTGATTTTAGCAAATAGCTCATAGTTAGAAAAAATGTTGAAGTTTGTAGTAACACTTTTGAGTTTGGCACTCTTGTCGGAGGCAGCTATTGTTGTGCCTTTGCACAAAGTAAAAGAGCCTAAAAGCGCTGCTAACGAATTGTACAAGTTGAAGAGCAAATACAGTGACTTGATCAAAATCCAAGCTAGAGATGGCGTCCAAGAAAGTTTAATGAACTACGTTGATGACTCTTACTATGGTAAAATCACCATTGGTACACCAGCTCAAGAATTCTCGGTTTTGTTTGATACTGGCTCCTCAAACTTGTGGGTACCTGTAGCTCCCTGTGCTTCCGGTGATAGCGCCTGCGAAAACCACAACACCTACGATCCCAGCGCCTCATCTACCTATGTTGCAAATGGTGAACAATTCTCTATTGCCTACGGTACTGGCAGTTTGTCTGGCTACTTGGTTCAAGATACTGTTACTGTTGAAGGTTTGGCTATTCAAAATCAAGTATTCGCTGCTGCCACCAACGAACCCGGCACCACCTTCACCTACTCTCCATTCGATGGTATTTTGGGTATGGGCTACCAAACCATTGCTCAAGACAATGTTGTTCCTCCATTCTACAACATGTACTCCCAAGGCTTGGTTGACAGCAATTTGTTCTCCTTCTACTTGGCTCGTCACGGTACCTCCAATGAGGGTGGTGTCCTTGTCTTGGGCGGTGTTGATCCTTCCCACTATACTGGTGAAATCACTTATGTTCCCATCTCCTCTGAAGGCTACTGGCAATTCGAAATGAACTCTGCTGAAATTAACGGTGTCAATGTATGCGACAGCTGCCAAGCTATTGCCGATACTGGTACCTCCCTCATTGCTGTACCCAACTCTCAATACGAAAACATTCAAAATGCCATCGGAGCCACTTTCAACTACGATGTCTACTCCTACACCGTTGATTGCTCAACTGTCGACAGTTTGCCTCCATTGACTTTGAACATTGGTGGTACTACTTTCACCATTGAAGCTAGCGATTACATTCTCAAATCCGACGGTATCTGCTCTTCTGCTTTCCAAAACATTGGCACCGATTTCTGGATCTTGGGTGATATCTTCCTTGGCAGATACTACTCCATCTATGATTTGGGCAACAACCGTGTTGGTTTCGCTACCGCTGTCTAAAATTTTAACAAGTGGATTTGATGTACACACAGGATTCTATGTCATTTTTTAATTTTTAATTAAATAAAAAATTGTTTTTTACAAGTATTCGAAAATAAAAACTAATTGTTTTACTTACTTTTCTTATCTGTATTTGGAATCAGTAAGGAGATTTTTTCACAAATTCTGTAATTCACGAAAAAAGGGAACAAAGGGAACTTGCCAGAATAAATATCATAAAATCCATGGCATTGTTCAGATGTACAGATGGCTATTCTGGCAAATGCACATACATGTACTTATGAGCTCTTAAATACATATCTAAGAAACCTAAATATGGCTGTCCCTTGATTTTTGATGAGGGTGCGTAATAAAGAGTAGAACGATTCTACTTAACATTTTATTTGCAATTGCCCGGCATTTGAGAATTTGGCCAATCTTGTTTGATTGGAGAAATTTGCAAGACAAAACATTCTTTCAACCAGGCGATATGGACAAAGTCTACGCCTTCATAAGATCGACTGGGTGACTAAAGAAAAATGGCCACGATAGGTTATGATGGCATAACAGAACCTACACCTGAGTGAGGTGTACCGCATAAAGTTGAGGAACGAACATAGTCTATATACAAGATTTTCATTTAAGCATTAACGGATGGATTAACTCTTAAACTGATTCAGATTTATTTTAAAGATTAAGGATTTATTATATCGGGTGTTTTTTAGAGGTTCATAACTTTGAGTTAGCAACGCTGCCTTATTAAATCGATTGTCAAGATTTAACAGCGGATAGTAGCTTTTTGTTTATTTTGATTTGACATTTGATTGGGGATAGACTTACACCTGAGCAACGCTTGCGAATTGTTGAAATTTTTTAATCAAGGTAATGGTTCTGTTTATCAAACTTCATAATTCAAAATTTTTTTTCTCCGATTAAGTCTATTTTTGATTGAGTGGGTACGTAAATAAGCAGAACTGTCGCATTACATATACAGCATATTACTATTTGGTGCGCTTTATCAAAGAAACTTTTGATGAAAGAGTAATTTCGAATAATGGTCCAATCAAGATCATGTGTTTAACCCCATTGAATTGTTTTCTTTAAAGTTTTGTAAAGTCACTTGCCTATGTCGATAAACCAGAGACAAGTAAGCATTGAACACATAACACATAAGCAAGCAGCTGACAACAAAATGTCAAAATTAGAATACATACGTTTATATAAAAACAGTTATTTTAAAGGAAGTACAGCAAAAGCCTAGACAACAACCTTTGCTGCTGCTGCTAAACATTAAATAATTTCTATTTTTTTAGACAGCAAACCAGAAATTAGTGATACCAATACAATATTAAATTTTAAATAAAAACGTAAATATATTTTTCTTATTTATTAGAAAGTAACAATATAAAATTAAAATATTGTATGAAACAACATATATGTTAATAATTAAAAAGTTTTAAACACATAATTCCATTAATTTTTATATTTTTATGTAATATTTTAAAAAACCGATTCTATTTTGGTGGATTTGAAAAGCTTGAGTGTCACCACAAAAAAAATATTTTTGTATAACAAATATTCTCATGACAAATAAAACAGATGACAATGAAACCTAATTTTATTGCTGCTGCTGCTTTAAAAATAATTATTAGCTTGAAAGTATAGCAGCAAATTCTGCCAGCAAATTGCTATCGGTTATGTGTTTAATGCTTTAAACACCTGAAAATCAATATTCGAAGAATTATTGGCAAAATACGACCGAATATGCAAAGAGTTTGTGAAAATTGGTGTTCCAGATTGCGCCTTTTACATACACGCCAGCCATGGCGGATGCATTGCCAAAATCTTTTTAAACATTATTGTTTTACAGTTTTCTATCCAATAAAGCCCATTTCGTTGATATTGAAAATATATTTCATTGTTTTATTATTATTTAAGCGGGTTAAAGGGTAAGTTAATATATAAAGTGGTGAAGAAATAATAGAGACACATCAAAATTTTCTTCAATTTTTATTTATCATTACAAAAATCAAATAAAGAATTCATTGTAATTGAAAGAAGTTCGTACATACGATTTTCAATCTGACCCAAATAAATCCATTTTCGCTTCTTCAGACCATTTCACTTTGTTCTAGTTATTCGACACAAATAAAAGTGTCCCTATTATTTCTTTCACCACTGTATATTTAAAGGGAGATCGATTATTCGACTTTTTTCAAAAACCGGTTTTCGGAAGTAGCACTCGAAAAGTAGCACTTTAAAAAAACAGGTTTTCGGTTAATTATAATTCAAATAACCGGTTAACCGGTTCATTTATTTAAATAAAATTAATCTTAATTCTTGAAACGCAGAGCTGAACCATGTCGCTTTAAAAATCAGCAGAAGCTGATGGAGAGCTTAAAATAAAAGTGACAATCAATACTAACAATTATTCTAACAAATATCATAAAAACTATGCCAAAACGGTGTGCGGAGGCCATAAAAACCAAAGTTTATTACACAAAGTACTGAAGGAGCTAACTTCGTTTTTATTGTATTATTTGGTAGTAAATGGCATTAAAGGTTTGTTATTATAGTTGTAATTTAGGTGCCTAAGATAACAAAAATTAAATGTTTTACTTTGAGTAAATCTATTAGTAATATACGGGTCCTTAATTTCCTCGACAAGAAAATTTACTTAGATTTCGAGCAGCACTGTATATAAATTTATGCAGCACCTTTTTAATATTGTGTGTGTCACTGTGGTATGTTAGGTAAGAACCCACCTTCCAACCAAGAAGTCATCGGTTCCATCCCAGGCCGCACCATCTGCCAATTTTCAATAGCGATATCACCTCACAACATTACTAGCGATTGGTTATGTATATTTACGCTGAGAAAAACAAAAATAATTAATTTATACAAATAATTAAAAGATGAGCATATTTTCAACAAAAAAAAATATTGAAATGTGTAAAAATTGTACTTATTTAAAATAAGCGGCTATTCGTGTTAAATTACCCGGTTTATTCGGTATTCGAAAGATGAAGAATTTGAAAAAAAGGTATTCGACCAAATCAAAACAACCGGTTAAAACCGGTCGAATAATAACCGTCCGATCTCCCTAATATATACATATATATGTACATATATATTAAGTTTGTGTATGTACGTATATGTATTTATATAATTTTTATAGATATATTTATATTTTATATAACTGTATATGTTTGTATATTTTTAAATTCACAAAAATATATAATCTTTAATGTAACAATTTGTTGTAATTTTTTAGTGTTAATTTTTCAAATTTTACTTTACTTTAATTTAATTATTGAGTTTTATTTAAATTATTTAAATACAGTAGCCGCTCGGTTATGTGAACTAACTCAAACAAATCTTGTTCACTAAATGGAGAAGTTCACTAAATCGAGAGAATATAAAATAAGTAATTCATATAATTTTTATTAAGTTAAGTATGTAATTTTAAATAATAATTAATGAACATGAAAGTAGTCGGTTAATAATTAATGAACATGAAAGTAGTCGGTTATATTTTTTTGGACTTTTTGTGCTTCAAGAGACTTCTGTAGTGCCTTGTCCCTTCATTTTCGCAATACCAAAATATCATTAACATCAGATATATTATTTTCACTCCAAGCAATAACTTTATTGAATGCTTCTATTGCCTCTGTTGTACCAATTTCAGCAGTTGTTGCTATGCACTGATCTTCGTCATCATCTTCAACTTCGCTAGCTATATCTTCGTGACCAATGTCTTGATTCCACGTCTGAATCTCTTCTCGTGAAAGCTGTATTCCATTCGATAATTCTTTGACTAGATCGATGACTTCATTCAAAGGTGCTTCAATGTCGTTTTGATATTTTTCTTTTAAAATACTGAGTGGATTGTCCTCTTCCGGATCATGTTCTTCCGCAAAACTTAAAATGTTCTTTTGTATTGTGCATGCATCAACTTTATTCCATGCCAAACTAAAGTTTATAACCGCATCTTTTATGCTCAAATTCTTCAAAATGTTTGAAGCATTTTCAAAATTTGCTGACACTATTGATGCTAGCAAAGTGGATCTAGAATGTAAGACGTGCTTTTTTGGCATTTCGTCCAGGTGCACTTTTTTCACTTCTTAAAACGTATGTCTTGTCTGGAAGCAGTTTCCAAAATAGGCCACTTTCATCCGCATTGTATATTTGATCATATATTAAATTGTGTTCTGCTATTAAGGAATGAAGTTCATTTTTAAAAGGTTCTGCAAGCTCCGGATTGGACGATAATTTTTCACCGGATATGTTTAAAAGCCGTATTCCAAATCGTCGCTTAAATTTCTGCAGCCACCCATCACTTGCAGTAAAAGAACTTTTTTCTTTCAATTGGTCGTTAAAATATTTTGCTTTTGCTTTAATTCACTTGTAATGGGTAAATTTTTAATTCTCTGTTGATTGAACCAATGATGTAGTTTCGCCTCCACCAACGGCATTTCACCTTTTCTCAATGCTTTTCTTTTAATTTTCCCCTCACTTTTTGCAGTCACTGCCAAAATTGGCTTTTTATTTTTCTTAATAGCACAAATTGTTGACTTGGTCACTTCATATCTATGTGCAAGAGAAGTAACGCTTGCACCTTTGTCCAAGCTTGTCAAAATGTCACTTTTTTCGGATAACGTTAACACCTTGCGTTTCATCTTCGATGCACTATGTAACAAACACTAATGACTTCAAAAAGCTTTTTTTATTCGTACGCGCACGCTTGCTTATCTCGAGGAAGAACCAATTTTTTATATGTAAGGCAATCACTCAAAACTAATAACATTAATAAAATCAACAGTTTAAAGCAACATTGGCCAAATGGCAACATTGGCCAGTTGGCTCAATCTTAAAATGTACAACAACAATTTACAGTGTAAATTATTGTTTTTGCCAAGCATATAATGAAGAACATACTTTCAATTAGACAAAAATTTAAAAAAAAATTAACGATTGAAAGCTGATCACATAATAGAGATTGGTTGTGTTCACCCTTTAGAACCCCATGTGTTTACATTTTGTTGTTTAATATTCTGGATGTTCACTATTTTGGATGTTCATATAACCGAACGGCTACTGTATTACAATTATTATTGGTATGCTTTTATAATACTACGATTTATTTGATTTTAATGTCTGAACTGAGCAAGGTTTGTAATAACCTGACTATACAAATATGTTGTGTTTTCGTTATAACCCAACTGTGTATTGTTGGGGCATTGTTGTGGCAGTGGTACCAAATTTTATTCACTGTGTGATTAATTTTAATTTAAGCTTGTGCAAATTAAAAAATAAAAAACATCAGAAATTTTAGATTGCTGTACATGTTTTTGTAAGCTATACAGTTTTTAAACTTTAACGCACGCATGTACACAAGTGCCTAAATTAAAAACTCATTATCAAAAAATGCAAAAATAGAATTGATAAACCACTACTTCAAATATATGAATGAATGGCAGGCACACTCTAAATATGTATTGTTTAATCGGTTAAAGTATAGATAAGTTAACAATATAAATACTATTTTACCATATACTTGATTATACAGGTCATATGGCTTACTTCCTTATCTGCAACTCTGTATTTTATTACAGTTAAACAGTTTTTATTATAACAAGTCTTTAAATAAGGACTTATGCTATATTTTAAAAAGGCCAAAACTTTAAAAAAGTTTTAAAGCCAATGTGACTTTCTTTTGGATTTTATTTAATACAATACTTTGTTGGTCTCTCACGCCATAGATCCCTCAGCTAAGTATGACAGTTCTGATTACTTTGTTTAATATTTTGTAGGTTAATTATGAAGTACAAAATTAATTAAATTACTTTCTAATAATTTATAAACTCACATTGTAATTATATTACAGACCACTCCAACTATTCGTTAAGCCTTTTAGATTCTTTCTGTTATCAAGTTTTTTAATACATTTAATATGTACATATGTCATTACATTCCGGACTGTACAGAGCCTATTAACTATTAAAGTCTTATCATTTATTAGACTTAAGAAAATCCCATTTATATTTAATTCAGCTTGTTGTACTTGTCACATAATAAGTGGTTCATTGATACACTATTTGTTTTTGTAATTTCTTTTCTTTAAACTATCTATCAATAGAATGATAGATAAGAGATAGATATTAGCGTAAATCAAAATTTTTTTTGACTATAAAAGTGAGGTGATTTTGGCAAATAGCTCATAGTTATAAAAAATGTTGAAGTTTGTAGTAACACTTTTGAGTTTGGCCCTCTTGTCGGAGGCAGCTATTGTTGTGCCTTTGCACAAAGTAAAAGAGCCTAAAAGCGCTGCTAACGAATTGTATAAGTTGAAGAGCAAATACAGTGACTTGATCAAAATCCAAGCTAGAGATGGCGTCCAAGAAAGTTTAATGAACTACGTTGATGACTCTTACTATGGTAAAATCACCATTGGTACACCAGCTCAAGAATTCTCAGTTTTGTTTGATACTGGCTCCTCCAACTTGTGGGTACCTGTAGCTCCCTGTGCTTCCGGTGATAGCGCCTGTGAAAACCACAACACCTACGATCCCAGCGCCTCATCTACCTATGTTGCAAATGGTGAACAATTCTCTATTGCCTACGGTACTGGCAGTTTGTCTGGCTACTTGGTTCAAGATACTGTTACTGTTGAAGGTTTGGCTATTAAAAATCAAGTATTCGCTGCTGCCACCAACGAACCCGGCACCACCTTCACCTACGCTCCATTCGATGGTATTTTGGGTATGGGCTACCAAACCATTGCTCAAGACAATGTTGTTCCTCCATTCTACAACATGTACTCCCAAGGCTTGGTTGACAGCAATTTGTTCTCCTTCTACTTGGCTCGTCACGGTACCTCCAATGAGGGTGGTGTCCTTGTTTTGGGCGGTGTTGATCCTTCCCACTATACCGGTGAAATCACTTATGTTCCCATCTCCTCTGAAGGCTACTGGCAATTCGAAATGAACTCTGCTGAAATTAACGGTGTCAATGTATGCGACAGCTGCCAAGCTATTGCCGATACTGGTACCTCCCTCATTGCTGTACCCAACTCTCAATACGAAAACATTCTAAATGCCATCGGAGCCACTTTCAACTACGATGTCTACTCCTACACCGTTGATTGCTCAACTGTCGACAGCTTGCCTCCATTGACTTTGAACATTGGTGGTACTACTTTCACCATTGAAGCTAGCGATTACATTCTCCAATCCGACGGTATCTGCTCTTCTGCTTTCCAAAGCATTGGTACCGATTTCTGGATCTTGGGTGATATCTTCCTTGGCAGATACTACTCCATCTTTGATTTGGGCAACAACCGTGTTGGTTTCGCTACCGCTGTCTAAAATTTTAACAAGTGGATTTGATGTACACATAGGCTGCTATATGAACATGTGTATATCTGTCTCTTAACTTTTAATAAAATAAAAAAATTATTTTATATGATTATTCGAAAATAACAATATAGTTGTTTTAATAATTTTAAAGAGCGTTAAAGAAAAGCTTTTTATTCAACATAAAAGTTGTCTTACGAAATATTAAATAGTCTGTTAGCATTTTAATATCATTAGTAGCTAGTGAACTCCTTAGAAGATCTTTCCGCAAATTTTGGAATTAGAGATACCAGAATTTCTTAGAATTACAGACAAAATAGGTACAGAGGAAAGTATTTTATTTTTTTTTTTATTTTCTTGAAGCTGGGAAACAAAAGCATAAGACGCATATATATGCAAAAGATTGTCAGAACATACACATTTTTTTTCAAAAGAGCCCCTTCAAACCAAGGATTTAAGAAGCAAATGATTGGGTGATTAGATAAGATTAAAATGTAATATAATAAAAGTTAAATAAAGCAACAATTTTGTTAAAAAAATTAGTTTTGAATTTATTTTCAGACAAATTTACGCAATTATGTATGTATGAAGTAGCCCGTTCAATGGTGGTTCAAGTGATCGATAAAATTTTTGATGAATCGTCACTACATTTGCGCGAATACTCAGGCCGTTAAAGTCGGCTTTAAACTTGTTGAAAAGACAACTGAATGTGGCCTCATTCTTGCCGTAAGGTGATCAAATTGTCAAATTTATTTTTAAAACTTTAACGAATTTTAAATGTACTGGCGTAACTTCGGAAAGCGATAATTTTTCTTGTATATACAGATATAAATGGACTTTGACCGAGAATTTAATTTTTTGTGCTTTTAAAGTTAAGCATTTATAACTGAGGTGGAAGTTCTGTAATACATTCTTTACACATAAAATTATATAAAGAGTCAAGGACAATTTTGTTTTTTAAAACAAAGGATTCGTTGTATTCGACATAATAAAGTTAGAGAATTATACATAATTAAAGAAAATATTATAGCGGGTAGATGTGCATCACTATCACAGATAAAGGTTATGGTAAAATGACCGATCTATTTTATCAAGAACGTCAGAGATTACAAGTTTATGGCTGTAACCGACTTGATTGACAATACACACATCTATTTACATTCTTGGGTCGCCCAATTCTTGAATACGGATCTATTATATGGGATCCTTACTTCAATACGTACAGCAACACTATTGAATCAGTTCAAAAAGAGTTTGTTTTATTTTGTTTGAGAGGACTTGGATGGAGCTCGTATATACCTCCTGCATATTAAAGCACGATCGCGCTTATTAAATTACCTACTTTTAAAAGCCGACGAACTATGCTGAGTATTTCCTTTCTATGGGGTTTAATTCAAGATGAAATCGATTCGGAGTTTTCATATAGCTGTATTATACTTAATGTTCCTACTAGACCATCCCGAAACTTTTAACTATTAACCTTGATGTGCTATCGATCAGTTTATCATTTAATTGATATCTGTGATTCTATTAACGTTGCAAAGAGAAAAATTATTTTATATTTGAATTAACGATTACGAATTCTTAATACTTGTTTTTATACTTGAGTCTGTAAGGATATGCAATCCATAGACCAGAATTAAATAAATAAAAAGACTCTATCTATAACTAACCTCTTATAGATTAACCTACTCGTAGTTGCGAGGCTTAAAGCCAAATCGTTTCTCAAAATTTGTTATGTAGTCATTATTTGGTACGTTGTTGTTTACCCATGATAGTGAAATTACGTTAACCACGTTGAAACTTTAGCATATTTTTCATAGGAAAGCTTGTAGTTCTTTTGTAGTTTCGTGGAATAGTACCAACCTAAAATAACCTTACGTCCTAAAGCACACCACTAATCGGTTACGCTAGTTTAATAGTTGTCGTAATAAGCAACAATATTTCGAAATCTTGGCCTTTCTCTTATGTAGTAGACTTAATGTTACATTGACTAAAGGTAGGATTTCTGAATCAGTTGGAATTGGTTTGTAAATTTCAAACTTATAAGCGTATCCAGTTTTATCACTCAAAACGAACTGCTTAAAGCCCAATTTTTGGAGTTTATTGGACAAATAATATAGCCCAGTATTGCATTACATACGAGAGTAATTGTCTTGCATCAGTGTAATGTTTAAATGACATACTTGCTATTTACTGATTATCTATACTATGGTATTCCATATTTTCAATGATGAGACATAACTGAGGTTCAATACCGTTAATGTGCCGAAATATCTCTTGAATTATTCTTAGCTTGTTAACGCCATCCTGTTGGAACCACATATCGTCCAGGTCCATATCTTCAATTTCTGGCCACAAGAAGTCCGTTATTATCCCGCGATTGAGTACACCATTCTCGATAACCGCTTGGGCAACTTCACTTTCGATGACGCCGCCAGCCCATAAATTGCACCAAACAGTCACTCTTTGTGGATGTATCGGCCTTTAAACAAACACTCTTGGATTCTGATTTGCTTAAATGCGGCAATTCTGCTTGTTAACGAATCCACTAAGGTGATAGTCTGCCTCGTCGCTTAAGAAAAATCACAAAGTGCATGAAATGAATTGTGATTTGAATGCCCAAGGTTTCAACAATCTTAACGTGCTGCTCATTTGTGTACCTCTCCATGGTTGAATTTGTCAATCACTGAAACAAAGAGATGTCAAATTAAGTTGGGCAAAGGACGTTAAGGTGTTTACACACAATTAAAATAGTGCATTATGGTTGGACATCCTTTTATATGCTGAAGGGTATTTTATGGTCGATAACGACATGCAATTGCCAAATTTGTAAAGCCTATGGACGTTTTATAGTTATCAATGTATTCTAAAGATTATGAAAAAATGTTTTGACAGGTTTTTCCTTTTACTTCTAAACATCTACTTATAATGGCTAACAATGCCTTGAAATGCTTATCAAATCAAGATAGGAGTGCAAAACAAATGTTTCATTTTTTTAAATTTAGTTTCGCAATTTATTTGGATTTATGGTAAACTAAAAATTCTATTCATAGAAGCACATATAAGAAGAACATAGCTTAGTTTGTTAGTTTACATACTAAATTTGGTGGGGGCTTGTTCATTCGCAATACAAGCATTCAATTAGTATTATATAAGCACTCATTGCATTAACAATTAGGTTTCATGTGGTTCCTGACTGTTCTAGTATATAGTAGTGCCGGGCACAAAAATACATACATCAAAACAACTGTGGCATTAATTATGTAGAAAATTATGTCATTCATTACCTTACAACTTTGCCCTTAAATTTTATCAATTTTCTATATGAATTAAATTATTATTAATTGTCTACATATCCGTATTTGTTTTTTACTTGCAAACAGATAACAAAGTCCATACACGTCTTTTATAAATGATGGAAAATTAAAAAAAAAATAGATTAGTTTTCATTAAAAAAATCTTTATCGCAAACAGCGGTCCCATCATAGAAACGTGTGCTATTCTTGATGAAACTATTTATCTAAAAAACGCTTCCCAAGCGAAAAAAAAAGAAAACAAAAAATTGCGACGTTATAATTTTCAGACATGTGTGCTGAAGTGCTAAAGTGTGATAATATTGTTTGCAAATCTTAACGTACTGAAATTAAACGTTATATACATACTTGAGTTAATCTAGATATTTATGCGAATAGTTTAAACTTTAAAGAAGGCATTATAATACCGATAAACTCAAATTAGGGTTTTCCAAACACATTAAGTCAATAGCCTATTTCTATGGCTTAAGAGCAAGTCATAGCCAGTACGGTCCCACTTTGAAATTTTTGTTTCTTCTTTCTACTTAAATACCCGAAAGCTAAACTTCAAGTTCTAATAGGTCAACTGGGCTATAATTATGAACTTTCGTTTTCCTTTTTTTTCACTCTTGCATATTTATCTGGCAATTCTTATTAAAATCTGTCAGCCAACACGCGTTTTAAAGGTGATATTTTAGGTTACATTATGGCAGTTATTGGCTGAATTCCAAAACGCCAAAATACTTTGTAGCGATACCGTTTTACTACCGTATCGATGCAAAGCAAACTACATTGTTTGTTGCTTTGTAAAAAAGAACTTTGTACAGTTTTATATTTGGAAACGCTTTTTGTTGCAGTCAACATTTTTCCCAGAAATCAATCCTTTTTGATTTTTTTTTTTTTTTGAAGGCGAAATCATCCTCATTTTGTAAACAATTGCTGTTTCCATAAAAAACACTATTATTAATTCAATGTAAACAAAATTATTTCAATTTGTAAACAAAAAGCATCGACAAAAATTATACTACACAGTTTACTTTTGTTTGCGCAGTTAAAATTTTTACAATACATTTAGGAATGGATGACTTTATAAAAGTTTGCATGGTTGCGTTTAAGAACGAATGACATTGTTCAGTTGCTTTGCAAATGACGTTTTGGCACTCAGCCATTTATTCATTGCTAGTATTAGAAGTTATATTGTTGGTTAAAAAATTATAGTTTTATGTCCGCAGACATACACCTAAATCAAAGTTTGGCATGTTGTGGACTCGCTATACAAGTCCAGAAAAAATTTATCAGAACTCCGTACTGTTGATATAAATATTTCTTTAGTGTCTTCCATTCGAAATCCTTTAGGTAAGGTGAGGCAAGGAATAGAACGTCCTGAACCTTTTGGTTCCCAAGAAACTGTGACAATTTAGCAATATCTAAAATGAAGTTACACTATAAGTGAGCAATAAATTCTTTAGAGGAATAGGCGTTCATGAACATTTTATAGGTGCCAAGACAACATGGAGTCACAGAGAACGAAAGGGCTAATTAACAAGTGATGAAATCAGATAAGCACCCAAAGGCTCCTGGGGCAATAAAATCCGAGCTAAGGAATTGGATCCATATCTCACTTTGGAAGGGAAAACAAAAAAATTATACAAATTTGAAATGAGTTAAATACCTAAAGAAATAGGCTGGAATGCTTTTTTACTATCGGGTGCTTTTTGGACGTTCATAGCTTTGAGTTGGCAACATTGCTTTTCCTGACAATCGATTTAACAGTTGACAGTTGCTTTTTGCTTAGTTTGGTTGAACATTTTGTTATAGATAGACTTACAATATTTAATTTTTTAATTTTATTTTTTTTTTTTTTTTTTTTTTTTTGAAGTTTGTTCTTAATAACAACTTAGATTCAAAATCAAAGTGAAGACAACTTTGATTTCAAATTGTTTGTTCAAGTTTTTACATTGGTTTCAGAATGCAAGAGAATGGGTCTCGGTAAAATCCGAAAACGCATGGAGTGTTAGGAGTAATTGCGGGATATAAGGCCTGTGGATCAAGCTGAATGAATCGAAAAATCAGTTGCTCTTGGAAAAACAGGAGAACCATTAGGAATGTGAAAATTATAATAACGGGGCACTATCCTTTACAGAATGCATTTACTTACCTTGTGATATCGGTAACAGTATAAATAAATTAATAAATTTAATTAAAGATGTTAATTTTTTTATTGGACTGGCTGTGATTTCAGTATCACCAAAACAAGTTTTTTTCTTAGAAATACAGAACAGCTTTCAATTTTTTATGTTTTTACATCTGGTTTGTATAACTTTATTCTAAAATGTTGAACACTATTTTAAGGGCGCACAAATTTAAACTGAAGTACCGCAAAGTTAAAACAAAGACAAGTCACCTTAAATCACTGACTTTTGAATTTAAGCATAGACCAATGTTAATTTAAAGTTGTTTGACCATTTAAATATATTCAAAAATATTTTTCCATTGAATCGAAAATGTCCTTTTTAATTTAAAAACGTTCGCCTTTAAATTTATGTTTTAGCATTTTAAAGTCGACATTGCGGTTGTTGTCTTCGATAATAAATTAATTCAGAAATCCAACATTTTTATGTTGAATTCAATGTTGAGCGTTTTCAAATAAACAAAAACATTTTTGTCTTAAAAATGAATACAAGTACTTGTACTGATAATTAAACCTTCAAAAATATGGTATACACATGTTTGAAATGCAGTTGACGTCTGGTACAAACATCTTATCTTCCTAAACCCCTTGCTTCAAATTCAACAGACCTAATCACAAAATCTGTTCAACTCTCATTATGATTTCTTTTCCCATATTTTAAATTTATATATATATTTTTTAATCCAGAAATTATTTGACAAAGTACTTGAGATAACAATGTTTTACGGCAAATAATATGATAAAGAAAAACAGAAGTATCGCGTAATAAAAAATATTATGAATTTTATTGAAAAAAAAAAAAAAAAAATCAAAATAGAAAACTCATTAAATTGTTTATTTGTTAATAAAAAGCTTAACGGAATTTATGAGGTATTATAAATTATTTTATATGCATGAGTAATTATTGCTGATTATTTATGGACATTTTTAACCTTAATAAAACACTTTTGTGAACATTATTCTAAATTCAAAATTTGTATATCATGTTTGATTTTCTAAAATATAATTTCAGTAATTAATGTTATCACCTTATGCTTGTCATTTTTCTCTTGTCATTATTTCCTTAGTATGGCCTTGTTTACACACAATAAATATATGTATATCGTAATTCCAGACTAGATAGAAAAGAATCCCTACTTTCATTATACCCTGAGTTTTAAGAAGAATTTCTTGCTTTTTCCTTGAAGGCAACTACATGACAATGTAATGTAATATCGTGCAATAAAAGTACTTCTGCTAAAAAGAAGAATTCAATTTAAAAAGCAATTTTACATAAGTATATAGCCTTCAGAAAGGCAAGAAAATGGGTCTCGGTAAAATCCGAAAACGCATGGAGTGTTAGGAGTAATTGCGGGATATCTAAGGCCTGTGGATCAAGCTGAATGAATCGAGAAATCAGTTGCTCTTGGAATAACAGGATAACCATTAAGAATCGGAAAATTATAATAACGGGGCACTGTCCTTTACAGAATGCATTTACTTACCTTGTGATATCGGTAACAGTATAAATAAATTAATAAATTTAATTAAAGATGTTAATTTTTTTATTGGACTGGCTGTGATTTCAGTACCACCAAAACTAATTTTTTTCTTAGAAATACAGAACAGCTTTTACTTTTTTCTATTTTTACATCTGGTTTATGTAACTTTATTCTAAAATGTTAAACACTATTTTAAGGACGCGCAAATTTAAACTGAAGTACCACAAAGTTAAAACGAAGACGAGTCACCTCAAATCACTGACTTTAGAGTTTAAGGATAGACCAATGTTTATTTAATGTTGTTTGACCATTAAAATATATTCAAAGTGTTTTTCGTTGAATCGAAAATGTCCCTTTTTATTTTAAGAACGTACGCCTTTAAATTTATGTTTTAGCATTTTAAAATCGACATTGCGGTTGTTGTCTTTGATAATAAACTTGTACTGATAACTAAACCTTCAAAAATATGGTATACATATGTATGAAATGCAGTTTACGTCTGGTACAAACGTCTTAACCGCCTAAACCCATTTCTTTAAATTCAACAGACCTAATCATAAAATCTGTTCAACTCTCGTTTTGATTTCTTTTCCCATATTTTAAATTTATATATATATTTTTTAATCAAGAAATTATTTGACAAAGTACTTGAGATAACAGGGTTTTACGGCAAATAATATGATAAAGAAAAACAGAAGTATCGCGTAATAAAAAGTATTATGAATTTTATTAAAAAAAAAATCAAAATAGAAAACTCATTAAATTGTTTATTTGTAAATAAAAAGCTTAACGGAATTTATGATGTATTATTATAAATTATTTTATATGAATGAGTAATTATTGCTGATTATTTGTGGACATTTTTAACCTTAAAAAAACACTTTTCTGAACATTATTCTAATTTCAAAATTTATATATCATGTCTGATTTTCTAAAATATAATTTCAGTATTTAATGTTATCACCTTATGCTTGTCATTTTTCTCTTGTCATTATTTCCTTAGTATGGCCTTGTTTACACACAATAAATATATGTATATCGTAATTCCAGACTAGATAGAAAAGAATCCCTACTTTCATTATACCCTGAGTTTTAAGAAGTTCTTGCTTTTTTTCTTGAAAGCAACTACATGACAATGTAATGGCATTTTGAGTATTGCGAGATATCGGATTTACCACGGAGTATCTGCCCGCATTTTTTATTTTAGATCACTTCCTATCTTACGTTATTATGGCATAAGTTATATTTTCTTCCAGTTGCTTAAAGGTTGTTCGTTTGTTGGCATAACACGTAGATTCTATTTAGCTTGCAAAAATATCCAGAGGTGTCAAATAGCACGATATTGGAAGAGAAGTAAAATATATATTTTGTGACTTTTTTTCACCAAAATGACGCTTCAGTAATTCTATGATGTATGGCAGATAACATTATTTTGAAAAAACATGTAGATAATAAAGGTTGGTCCAACCAACGCGTATGATGTTAATTGTAAATAAAACAACAAATTTTCAGAGAATTATCTCAATATTTTTTATTACAATAGAAGGAAAACTGATCTAATTGCGTTTTTCTGTTAATAAATTCTGATCGTTCTAATTAAACCGCTTGCTTCAATCTCGTTAATTGGTGATAGCAGTGATCAGAATCAATCATTTAACCAGTTTGTAGCAGCTCATAATAAACAGTTATCTTCCAATTCCACCAGACACACCACATTCCTCTTGATACTTTTCATTGCCCGAAAGTTCGCGTGAGAAACGGTTCGATTTCGTTCCGTTTTAGCAGTGAATAACAATTTAATCCATTAAATTTTTCACAGCTATTCATGTGGCACCCAAACATTGGGCTTTCTTTAAATGGTTTACAGCTGTTTGGTGGTGAATGTCTACTTATCTAGCGAATAACAATTTAATCCATTAAATTTTTCACTGCTATTCATGTGGCACCCAAACATTGGGCTTTCTTTAAATGGTTTACAGCTGTTTGGTGGTGAATGTCTACTTATCTAGCGACGTTTGTGCTGCTTATATGTCTCTCAAAATTTTTTCCATGATTTCATCGAATTTTTTAGCGATTGATTGACCAACGCGTGGTGCATCGAAATTATCAGATTGAAAACGAGCAAACAATTTGCCTTTTTTTCTGTTTACGGCATTGTTTGAGCAGCCTGCTACTCTTTCTTACATTTTCTATAACGAAAAACTTACAAAATCTTATTTTGAACTGGTGGCATTCAGTTTAGAAAAATTAACCGAATTTTTTCCTGTCAAATACAAGATTACGCCGTGATGGGTGCCGTGCACACATGAAATCGGCTGGACAGGATACAATTTCATTACTTATGGGTCATTTTTCGCATCAAGCTGCTTGCTTTTATATAAAAATTCAAGACACAAGTTTGTTTATTTAGACGCAAAAAATTTGCAATAAAAATCGTTGATAAGTAAATACACCTTTCTACGAGCTAGTATGCAGAAACCTAATTTTAAGCAGAGTATGAGTGCTCGAATTGAATTCATTTGTAAAGAACGATTCTTCTTAAGAGCCGTATATAAAGTTCTTTTAAAATTTTAAGAGGACGAGAGAATTTTTAAATTCTCTTAAAATTCGGCTCGTGCAAAAAAGAAAAATGAAAATAGTTATAAAATAAAATTTGGAACCGAGTCGAAAAACATTAAAACGTTATACATTATACATACATACACACATACAAATGTACTGGTATTACGCATTTAACCTGACACAAACAACATGCACTCAAATTAATTCCTCGTTTTAAATTCTTTTTTGCTCATTTTTAATTCGTTCGTAGTATAAAATTCTTGCTCACGAGTTTTATTTTTTTAACAAATTTAAAATTTTTAGAATTTTAAACATTTTTTAAAAAATATTTTAAGCAAAATAATTGATCTCGCTCACGAATTAAAAATAAAACTTACATAAAACCAGCGAACCAAAAAAAGTTCTGCTCACGAACTAAGTTTTACGGTCTATGAAAATAAACAGCTGATGAGAAATTTTCAACATGCGCTTTTGAAGCAGCAGATAGCAAAAACAAGATTAATGGGTTAGAAAAACAACGTTTCCAACCCTCTGCACAAATACATTGGTAAAACTTCTTACAACTTTCAATAAAAGATGTCTGGTGGGCCAGGAGGTTATAATAAAAATTTTCCGAATTTTCACTCACTTTTAAATGTAGATAACTATTTACAGAATAGTGCCATTTTCAGTCATGTCTTCCAACAAAGTTAAGCTTAAAATATTATCTTTGAAACAAGCTAGAGTGCTGCCTGATGAAATTAATATTACCGTAGATATTACTTTTTAGAGCCATCTACCGACAATTTCTAGCTTAAGTTTTTCGTACACCGAATACTTTTGCGTTTTATAAGGTTATTGCTCTATGGTGGCGCGGTGTAGTGGTTAGAGTGCTCGCATGCAACCAAGGGTCCAGTTTCAAATCCACATTAGAGGATATGACAAAATAATTTAATAACGGTTTCGAGTTTTTAGTTAATAAGAGATTTCAACCGTCGCCCATCTAAAGAAGCATCAACCCTGATGTTGCACCTTACTTCCGAAAGATGGAAATGTTGAGTAATAATCAACATCACCCTTTGGCAAGGATCTTCACCACTACACAATTATATGGAGGCGAGCTATAGTAGACTAATGACTAATCATCTACTCAGATCAAAAAATCAACTGGAACAAAGCAATGCTTTGTAATGCAATGCTTACCTAAGTTTTACTAAGTTTAACTTAAAATTTTTGATAATCCAAATTATAGAAGTTTGAATGTAAGAATAGGAATAGTCTGCATTATTCCTGAATCTTTTTTTAAAGCGCATTTATCACAACAAGTGCAACTGTTAGGCTAAGAACTTTCACATGAAATGGAAATACCAGTTAAACATTTTGTTCGTTGTTCCTTGCAAATTATTTGCACCGCAATGTTATTTTGTTTTAATTTCTATTATGACATAACGACGTTGCCATTTTGATTGAGTAATAGAATTTAGGTATTTAAAAAAAATCAATTTTATTATCAAAGCTTTATATCTTATAAAATAAATAAGATAAAGTGTTTGCAAGTTTGTAAAAAAAACATTATTTTTTTTTATTATATTTGTTTTGGATTTACCTCTTAAATCAAATCTTAATACTTAATATTAATTAATTAATACTTAAAAACATAAAAATTTGCTTGGCAAGATTAATAGGTTATTCAAAAAAACAAGATCAACAATATTAGTGGGATTATTCGAACAACCCATTATAAATATATGAGAATTTGTAAGAATAAAAATAGTCATTGTGTTGTTCTTTAAGAAAAACACAGCATAAAAAAGGTAAAATTAGAGAAAAAGGACTCGAGAAAAATTTTCATATATATATTCATCGTTTTTCCTTTTTAGTTTTTTATTTTCACCACATGTTTAAATTCGTAGCAGTTTTAGCTGTATTAGCCGCATTGGCAAGCGCCGAATTGGTTCATGTGCCTATACGCAAACGTAAGAATTTTGTTAAAACCAGCCAGAATGTACGCGCTGAAAACTCTGTGTTGCGCACAAAATACAATTTGCCCACCAACTACGATTTGCCAGAGGAATAATTATCGAACTCTTTGAATATGGCCTACTATGGTGACATAACCATTGGAGCACAAACCCAAAAGATTGTTGTACTTTTCGATTCGGTTCTTCGAATTTATGGATACCCTCTAGCCATTGTTGGCTTTGAGATATTGCTTTCAAAAAACACAATCAATATGATCATGACAAGTCGGGCATATACGTATGTGAGGAATCTTGAACTTATTTACTTTGCACTGGCAGTATGAGCGATTTCTTGTCCCAAGATGATATCACTATTGAAGGTTTAACTTTTAAAAAAGAAGTATTTGCTGAAGCCATGAATGAACCCGGCAATAGCTTTACTGATGCCTATTTTGATGGTATTTTTGGTATGGCTTATCAATCGTTGGCCGAAGATAATGTTGTGCCACCTTTCTATATTATGTTCGCTCAAGGTTTAGTTAATGCTGATATGTTCTCATTCTACTTGAAACGTGAAGGTTCATTCAGTGATGGTGGCGAATTGATATTGGGTGGTGTTTACTGGTGATATCACTTATATAGCCGTCTCCGGAAATTCGAAGTCTCCTCGGGTAACATTAATGGCCAAATCATCTGTGATAATTGCCAAGCTATTGCTAATACTGGTACCAGTTTGATTGTTTGCCCAGAAGCCGCTTACAATACCTTGAATAGTGAAATTAGAGCTACCTTTAATATTCTTGAAGGCAGCCCCGACTCTCTGCCTGTTGTGTCTTTCGTAATTGGTGGTAAAACTTTCACTTTGGAACCAAGTGACTACATTGTTGAAATTGATGTCAAGTGTATGTCTAGTTTCACTACTATGGGTACCGATCTCTGGATTTTGGGTTATGTTTTCATTGGCCGTTACTATACTGTTTTTGATTTGGGTAACAATCGTGTGGATTTTGCTCCAGTTGCTTAAAAAAATATGATAATTAATAATAATAAAAAAATAATAGCGTATATAAAAATTGTTATTTCTCTGTTTTGTTGAAAGTAGCATGCAAGTACTGAAATATTGCTTCTATTTGATCGTTTAAGTCAAATTCCCAAATTAAATCCTGCTTTCAGACATAGATTTTAAAAGTTCAGTAAGTGAGTGCTCAATTTATTGGCTAAGTAAACAAAAAAACTTGTTGTTGACATAAAGCCCTTTTTGGCGCTACGGCTAGATAAAATATCCAAAAATATGGACTGCTACAGACGTTGTGTGCATCTCAAGAACACTCAATGGACGTCTATAGACGTCATTTATCTCAATTTGTTATATCAGATTGAGCTCTCCAAGTATGGCGATGAAGAACTGGTTAGATGGATGCATTATCTTCTTTGAACAGTATGACAGAATAACAATATGTCAAAAGATTGAAATGTCGGAGTAAAAATCAGATCGACACATACCATATTTTTGTTAATTATAAGGCCGAACTTAATAGGGCGATGCGCAGCAAACTTTTTTAAAGAATGTTTAAGCCATACCGAATTATTCTATATCAAACGATGCCTTAGACAAGGTGACTAAGGTGACAAGGTCTCTCGTGTACTCTACCGTATATGACATTGTAATGAAATAAATTATGAGAAAATCAGTAATCACGACTGGGACTTGTACTAAAAGTCATTTGATTCTTGCATATGCTGATGGTTTCGATATTATTGGTCGAAGTGCAAAAGATATAATATCAGTGTTTTCAAGAATTGAGAAGAAATCGGCAAAAATGGATTTAGTGGGGAATGACGATAATGGTTTCAACAGGTAGGTACACTGAATGTCTGGGACAACCCGTTTATAAGTTAAATATAACTTCGAAATCAATTTCAAATAAGCAAAACATCTGTTGTATAAGACATTAATTTTACCTATGCTTACGTACCAAGCAAAATCTGAAATATTGAGCAGTCAGACTTAGCAGTTTTGGGAGTTTTAAAAGGAAAGATATTGTTTACCGCTGTGGTATGGTAGGTAAGACACCCGCCCACCAACCAAGAGATTCTATGAAAAATTTTTCTAACTAATGCATCTGCCGTTTGGAGCCGACGTTAAACTGTAGATACTTTTCAATGAGATTAAAAATAGAATCGGGAGCAGTCAATTGCACTCTTGTTTGACTTGAGGTGTTGCGAGGATTATGTATGTATGTATGTATATATGCATGTATTGTTGTAAACAGCGAGTATCACCGCATTAACTAACAGATATACTTGTTATACAAACACATCGACCTGGTAAAATGTGCAAAGATAAAAAGTTTGCGATGGTTAGGAGATGTTGCAAGAATGTCCAAAATAGTTCCAGCAAAGCTTGGAGTTTCCGTCGAGAGAAGGCGCACAGAACACCGAATCGCCTGGGACTTATTACTTAATGGTATCAATAATCGTGTATCAATATAAGGCACATATATTCAAGAGGGTCATTTGAGTAAAATAAAGCGGATTGACCATGAACTATGACTTTCATCAATTTTTTTTTTATTATTTTTTGTCTATATCAAGTTCTTTGTCTACGTAAACAAGTTTTATTCAGAATTTCATTGTACATAATAAATTCGAATCGGCTAATTAAGTAACGTCATAATTTAAACTCAAATTAGTCTTTTTTTTATTTAATTTTCATTTATTGCATGCTCAATTGGTCACCCTATATGAATCTTTATTCAATACAACAATCATTTCGAAAAACACTCTTGGGCGTTTCTACACAAACATCAAAGACAAGAACCGTATCAAAATATTTGTATTCCATTTTGAGCCAAGTCTATAACCATTAGCGGCTGTGTTCATTTGGTAACACGAAATTCCTATGAAAAGAATCTGATACTACAGTCCGATGTAATGAATGAATATTGAGTACTATCTGATCTGACAATAAAGTCAGAAATATGTACAGAAAATGTTTTACAACAGTGGGAACTTACAATTTTTATCTATGAACATTGTCATATGCCAGAGTTTTTAACATCTGACAACGACATTATTGTCAGAAAGTTCATATGTATTGCGACAAATGTCTTACAATCTTGTGAACTGACTAAATACAATGTGGTAGCAGTTTTCGATTAACTGGTCGTTGTCAGCAAATTGATAGGTCTGACCATATTGTTAGATCTGACAATCGTCTGAATAGAGCTTTCGATGTTCACTGATTCACTTGTAAATGGTTTTAATTGAGTTCCTTTACAATATACAATTAAAAAGCGTATAGATTTGGAATCAATGTTATATAGTTGTATCTATTTGCCAGGGAGCTTACATTGTAGAGTGAGGAAGACTACTAACAGGAAGCTGTACATATTGTATATAAAAATTCAAAGTACCTACACTAATAATTTTTTTTATTTCTTTCTTGTCACTAATAAACTTTCTAAACGTTGAATAATTTTTAAATTTAAAACAATTAAAATTAAATTAGATTATTCTTCGCATTAATCTACTACATGTGGTTTTCATACGTCATTGCCATAGTAATAGATTGTTTTTAATTTTTTTTTTTTTTTTTTTTTTTTTGATTCGTCTACCAGTTTCTAATCTAAACTTTTTTAAACTCCATTTTTTCGCTATTATTAACATCACTTTCAGTTATTGTAGACAAAATCTTTGATTTTGTTTTTCTCTATTTTTCTCTATCAAGAAACTATTTTTTTTTTTTTTTTTTTGAGAATATTTTCTTATCATTAATTTAGTTGTCGATTTTGGTAATTGAATTTTCAAAGAAATTTCTTTTTATTTATTTTTCTTGAGGAAGAAAAAATATCCCGAAAATATTGGCAATATAAACCTAGTGAAACGAAGGGTAGAAAGAGAGAAATAGAGAGCTGGAAAAAATAAAAACTTGTAATTTTTTTAATTTTATTTTTGATTTTTTAAGAATTGTCTACCACAATTCTAATTTCGTGCATTTAGTACAGGCGCAGGTGCGTAGTTAAATTAGTCTGTCTGGGGTAATTTAAGCAAAAGTCTAAATATTTTGCAAACAGAAACTATTAACACAAAATCCACTGCTATTCTAAACCTATTTATTCCTACCGTGGGTGGATATTTGACCCCTTATAAAATAAACGTTAGTTCTAAAAAACAAATGGCTATTTTTATCAATAAAATAATGATAAAAGTAAATTTGTTTACAGATAATGGTAGTTTTATTACCATTATTAATCCGAAATAACCCACAGTTACCATATGGTAACGCAAAATATGCCATTACATTTACACGATTAAATCCAAAACAACAATACAAAATTAGAAAAGAATAACATTATTTGATGCAAAACATATGTGACTTCCCAAACATATAAAGCTTTCGCTTTTCTGAATTCAATTAGCCAAGTTATCCAAGGTGGCGAAATAAAAAGCGTTAAAAATTTCAAGTTTTCGATGTAGCACGTCAGTAAGTGTAGTAATTACACTTATTGCCAGTTAATAAAAAAATGTTGAAATGCTTATATCTTTATAAAAAATTGTGTCCAAAAATATTTGAGCTTTCATAAAAAACATGCACCCTAGGCGACCTATAGTTACCATACGGAATCGTTAGTTTTTAGCGTTTTTCACAAAAATGTAACAACGTATTGAAAAATGTACTTTACTTTCGTGCTCAGGAGAACGATGTATTTAATACATCTTTTGAACAAAATATAAGACAAAAAGAAAGTTCTGAACATTACTGGGTTAACATTTTCTACATCAGTGAATGTTAGAAAAATCCGCTCCTTGTCAAACTTGATTTGTTGTAACCTTTTGTTTCTGACATCCAGTGGAAGACTTCGTATTTTTTTTATTGTGTAAGAGTTTGGAAAGAAAAAAAGATTAAGAGAAATTGGGTAATAAGATATTGTTACCAAAATAAAAATGCCCAAAAAAAGAAAATCCACCACATTAGGGATTATATTGTGGGGTTTTAGTCTATTGGTTTGCCTCAAGGTTTTGAATGTGTTAATGGTGTTACGGTACCGATTATGCGTGTTACATTTAGAATTAACGGAAATATGAATCGAATGTTGTGGTAAGAACAAGAACATTCGGAAGTAATATCAATTAGTTCAGTTCAGTTATTGTTTTCTATAAACGAATATTAAGTGCAAGATAAACAAGTTGGAGACTATATAGTTATAATTGTATACTAAAAAAGTGAGGAAATAAAAACTGTAAAACAACAATTAAGTGGTGTTTATTTTATTTAAAAAAATTTTTTTTCTTTTTTCTTTTTAATTAAAAAGAACTTAAAGGTTTTAAAAAGGTGAAAACGTAACAATATAATAAAAACTAAAAATAAATCAAACAAACGAAGGCAATAACATTGGTTGTAATTCTAATGCAAAAATTTAAAACGGTTAATTTGACCCCCCCTGGGGTCAACTGAATAATATGTTTATAACCTTAAGCGATATAGATTTCATATAATCTACTGTGAGGCATTTGTTTACTTCTCCTAAAAAGAATACCCTACTCAATTATATACAAATATTTATATATATATATATATATACGCCCCTGTCACTAAATAAGAAACTGTGTATTTAGTCGGCAATTTACGGGGTATATTCCTTTTTTTTAAAACTTCATTTTTTTCTTAACATTTTACGCTTTCTTTTCTGTTAGATACTTAAGGGACTTTACTGAACAAAAGATAAACAAATAATAAGTTTACAAGTAGTCAAGTTTAACTACAAGTTACCCTACGTGTTAATGCACTTTATAAATTTTATAAGCGAAGACTAGAGATAATTATTGAGCGGTTTAATAGGTAATTGTGATTGTTGGTGCCATATTATCGATTTTTGTTCAAAATTTTGTATGACAGTTGACACAAATTTTTAGCCTACATCAATTGGAACTAAAAGGAGAAATAAATTTGTGTAGTAGTTTAAGTGAACAAATAAACAATCCAACTGACATATTCTAATTTTCCGTAAAATTTTGCGTAGTTGTTGTTAATTTTGATTTTGTATCAATGGAATCCTTCCACCAACATCTGAATACGTTTACTTGAGACACCTGATTGTCTTTGACGAATATCTTAATACATATTGTATCATTAGGAGCGTTATCGGAATACAACATTGAATTAGCATCTGTCTGCAAATTACTGCCGCCACATGTTATTGCCGGAATGAAACAAAACTTAGGTTCTCTTAGGTGCTTTATTTACTATTCGGGCTTCAGGCTAAACAGGGAAAGATAGCTCTTAACTATGATGGTAGTTTAAACCTAAGATGTGGATATACGTTAGGTTAGGTTAAAACCGGCATCTGGTCCACTAAGGCCAAAAAGATCCATTGTGATGCCGCATTCTACTATGATTCTGGAAGAATAAGATCAAAATAAAATCAAGACAACGCGACCATCGATTCCAAGCCGGTTTCAATAAAGAAGCGATTTTTTTGTTGTCCTCTTCGGAAGATCGATATCAAATGTAAAGTTTTTATATACAAAAGTTGTCACTACAAGATTGTATGGTCGTAAAATAATAAAGAAAGGTCCAACCATAGTGCACGATGTGAGTCACATCTTAACGTCAAGTTTTTGCCAAACTTAATTTGACATTGAGTTTGAGTCTTTTTTGCAAAGAAATACTTAAACCACAACTCAGTTAATAAATTCTTCGAATCTGGCTAGTAAAGATGTTTTCATAATCTCAAAACTGAATTACTCTTAAAGGTATGAAGAAGTGCTTCCAGGAAAACTTCCCGGTGAATCGTCATGAGTCGTCGTGACAAAGGCTGAAAGTTGTAAATAATTTGTGGTTGACGCTGTATTTTCTTTGGTGCCATATATGAATTTATAAAGTACCATAGTGCACGATGTGAGTCACATCTTAACGTCAAGTTTTTGCCAAACTTAATTTGACATTTCTTTGTTTCAGTGTTTGACAAATTCAATCACCCTTTACTTTACTTACAACAAGTTTCTACAATATTGGAAAGCATCTTCTCAATTGTATGCTTGAGTTTGAGTCTTTTTTGCAAAGGAATACTTAAACCACAACTCAGTTAATAAATTCTTCGAATCTGGCTAGTAAAGATGTTTTCATAATCTCAAAACTGAATTACTCTTAAAGGTATGAAGAAGTGCTTCCAGGAAAACTTCCCGGTGAATCGTCATGAGTCGTCGTGACAAAGGCTGAAAGTTGTAAATAATTTGTGGTTGAGGCTGTATTTGCTTTGGTGCCATACATGAATTTATAAAGTAATTGTCGAAATTTTCATTTTCAGAAGTTGACTTAATCTTACACGTGTCAGTAATGAGTCCTAAACGACAATATTATCGGTAGTCTTTAGTCTTTTATTCGTTAACGGGGAGACAAAAGTGCGTAGTTCAGCATGTAGTCAACTCATAACAGACAATGTCACTAAATCTAAAGATGTAGTCGAGCTATGATAGAGAATAATTATAATTTTCAGCTTTCTTTAGTATGGTGACATTATAATGAAATTTTGCATTAATGATAAATTCATACAAATTTTGTCTTATTACTGATATTGTGATATTGGTGATTCATTGATGACAATATCATAGGACGAATGTCACCGAAATACTCCATAGGGGTGTTGTATGGTTCTGATCTGACACTTTATTATTTATTTATTATTATCATCCTCATCTGACTTTTGCAGGATACTCAACCCTTAGGATTTATTGTGTCTTTTCCGGTCTATAGTTTGTTCAATAGATCTGCTGCCTTCCTTATGAACACCAGCAGATCTGAAACCATAATCAATGACAGTCATCCTCCTCAAATGCTTAGTACGGAACCTGAGAACGTCAGAGCGACACCCAACTTGCGGACTGATCGCCACCCTACAGCCTTTGAGCAAGTACCCAAAACAACTTAACTCGAAAAAAAAGTACAAATTCTGTTAAATAGTAGAAGCAAAAGTTGGCCTTGGACGTTACAAACGTTAGCTCAAACCGATATTAAAACCTACTGCTCTTCAAGTGATGATGGGAATCAACCGAAGATTGTAATTTACCATTAACTTTATTTGAAAACATTGCCAACTTATACAACTGCTTACATACATACGCACACGTATAGTAGACATATGTGTCTGTTGATGTCTATTTCGATAATGTCTCGAAGAACATTTAAAGTGGTACTCGCAAAACTTTTTCTACTCACTTTCAATGTTTTTCATGTTGAAAAACGTTTGTTCTTTTTTCTAATATTTTTTTTTTCGTCGGTTTGTATGTATGTTTTGTTACCCTTATTGAAGATGTCCTTAAACTAAACACACACCGCGTACACATGAGTACATATGTGGCAATCGAATACTTATGTACGATGTTCAATTGTGGTTTTTCCAATACTTGAAAGTGTGAGTTAAACTTGTGTGTTGTGTGGAGAATGCAAGTATGCAAGTGTATGTGTGTAATAATTCACATATACACATACAGGCTTATGTATATATATATGTATGCGGTGTATGTTTACGACATCATGCACACGTATGCAATCAGGCATTAAATTAGCAGGGATTTCCTTTACTTTCTTTATTTGCGAAAAGAAAAGTTTGTCTCTTTAGTGTTTGTTCTTTCTTTTCTTTTTCTCCACTTACAAAAGTACGATGGAAATTAAAAAAAGCAATAATGCTTTTCTAATTTGTAGTCTATTTGAAAGCTATAAGGACTTATTATAGGAGTATGAAAAAAAATCTCTTATTGTTATTGGAAAGATTTTTAATTAAATTAAAATAAAAAGTTAAAATTATAAAAAAAAAGTAAAAGACAGTTGATATAAATTATGGTTCTAATAACTTGTAATATCTTAATTTCTAAGATCTCCATAAATGGCGGGTCGAATTCAATCAAATCTGAATTGTATATTGTGTTATTCAAGGTATGGACTGAAATTTAGCATGATATATTGGAACTAACAGATAGTATGTGGTTATCTTTATTAACAATCTTGTAGAAGCTTTTGTCATAGAATATAACAGTCAGATATGCCTGCTGCTTATTGTTTTTACCATATTTATGTATTTCTCATAAGTGTATTAAAATCTAGAACTATTTAAACTAAATTTAAAATAAAATTTAATTTTGGTGTAACAATAAAAACAAATTTTAATTGCAATAAATCCTTCCTATATAAGTATATCTCCATATACACGTTGTGGGAAGTGGTGACAATAATGACGACAATTCAGTTATTGTAATATAAAGGGTCCGCATCCTACGTTGTTTTCTTCAACTAGTGCTTATTTCGTGAATGGTAATACTTAGCTCATGTCTGATTTGACAGATAATTAGTTTTATCCTCCCGCTGAACGAATATGGTTGTGTATGCGCTTGAACAACGCTGAGAAATATTGCGACATTACTTGAAAATCATGGTAATGTTGCAAAATGTGTGCGAAAATTGCGTACGGATTTTGGAAGAAGAGAAGCATCGCCAGCTCCATATGTTCGTTATCTTGTGAAAAAAGTGAAAGAAACTGGCATCCTCATCGATAAGCCAAAAACAGTGCGTATACCCGAGAATATTGCAGGTGTGGCAGAAAGTGTGCATGAAGCGCCATCAACATCAATTCACCGTCGTTCTCAACAATTGAACATTTCGGAGACATCATTGACGCGAATTTTGCATAAAGACCTTGGTATGACGCCATAAAAAGTGCAATTGGTTCAGGAGTTGAAGCCAACTGACCATCCAATGCGTCTTCGCTTCGCTAAGTGGCCCTGCGATCGACTTACAGAAGATGCCGATTTTGCCAAAAAAAAATCATCTTTTCTGATGAAGCTCATTTTGATCTTGGCGGGTATGTAAACAAGCAAAATTTGTCGCATTCGTGGCACAGAGAACCCGCACGCATACATCGAAAAGCCGACACACCCAAGACGAGTCACTGTTTGGTGCGGATTTTGGTTCAGAGGCATAATTGGGCCATTTTTCTTCGAAAATGAGCAAGGAGTGGCCGTTACAGTCAATGGCGATCGTTATCGGGCCATGTTGAACGAATTTTTGTTCACAAAAATTGAAGAGGAGAATATTAGCAACATTCGATGTTTTGCGCCCTGTTTTTGAAGATTGCATTATCAGCCGCAGAGCTGATGTTGTTTGGCCACCTCGGAGCTGAGACTTGACACCGTTGGACTATTATTTGTGGAGTGCCGTCAAAGATAAGTGTTACGCCAACAAGCCAGAGACAATTGACGCTTTAAAAGACAATATTCGTGAAGCCATTGGTGAAATACAGCTGCACACAATCGATAATGTAATTAAAAATTGGACCGATATGTGTAGGCTACTGCATGGCCAGCCTAGGCAGCCATTTGAGTGAAATTATTTTCCATTATTAACCGGAAGGATTGTACTTTCAAATAAAAAAAGAAATTTGAGAAAATATTCAGTAGTTTTTTTTTGATAGCATTTAAAAAAAAATTAGTTGCGGACCCTATATATGAAGTTTAATTATAATAATGATGAAAACTAATTTGTTTATATTTATCATTTAAATATTGGAAATAATATGAGTACGATACACAGAACATTTTTTAACATTTTAATATTTTACAATTTTAGTATTACTTAACTACTTGTTTGTTCTCGTATTTGCTTTAGTTTTGCATTATTTATTATCTAAAAATACCATATATTTGCATTGGGACATTATTCCTTTCAATAATAATTAAATCCCTATTTAATGATGTTATTTAAACAAGCAAATGATTTGAAAACAATTGTTAATATTATTCTTTTAAATAAATAATTAGATACTAATAAATATACCATATTTGTTACATATTTATATGAATGACAAATACGAAATTTAATAATGTATTGTTACGAAAATAAACAATGTCTAAAGAAGCTACAGAAAACATCGGTGCATTTAAAACTGTATTGATTCTAGTCTATTGGTTTGTGTCAATGCTGCAAATATGCCACCCTGGTAATGCCATACTTAATTTGTGTTATTAACAGTGCTACCAATTGCGTATTGAACGGTGTTGCCGTACCGTTTTTGGGTATTACGTTTGAATTAACGAAAATGATTTGAATATTGTAGTAAGTACAAGAATGTTTGGAAGTTATGTCAATTGTATATAAAAGGTGGCAGATTATGCATTTGTTATAGTTTGGCAGCCATTGTGTAAAATTTTAATCAAAAAGTCATAAAGTAAAGTCGTATTAAGGCGTTCGTAAAAATGTTGAGTAATTGTGCATTTAGTGGAAGTTGATTAAGTTGTTGTATGAAGTAAAAGTGTGAAAATAAATAGATCTGTATAAAACAACAATTACGTGTTATTTGTTTTATTTAACGCAATTAAAAAAAACTCAAACGTTTTAAAAAGGTTAAAACGTATCAATATTTTTCATCTAATTATATATCTATATAATTAACCCTTTCATGCATTTGTTGCTTGTATATATATCACTGTTTGAGAGCCATTTCTCATGTCAAGCTATATTCTATTCTAATCTAAAACGAAGTTCTATGCCTTTAGATTAGATTTACTCCTAATTTAGCTGAAGTAAAAATTTTTTGTTTTTCAAATTATAATTTTAGTTCGGTCAAGTCTGCAAATTTTTTTGATACTTATTTTGCCTAACTTTTTTTTGAAAAAATTAAGATAATTCAGTGAAAATTTAAAATTAAAATTATTAAAAAATATATACAGTCATGTGAAAAATAATAGGGACACTTATATCAAAGTAGTTATGTGCAAACATTTATCTAAGAGATCTTATAAACTGTCTGCTGAAATTTCGACGATATAAGAAATCGTTATTTGACAAACAAATTTTGTTTGTTTCTGAGTTGTAGCTCATTTTCCTCTTAAGCTTTTAAGGAAAATCGCAATGTTGTGTCCCTATTATTTTTTACATGACTATAAATCTATTATTTTCTTTTATTAAAAAAAATGATTTTTTGTTCCGTTTATACGAAATGTTGTCTGTGTACAATATTTACAAAAATAATTACAGTTTAGAATTTTATATGTACATAGTAGGTAGTTTTACTCAGAGTATAATAATCAGAACTTAGTAGCTCTACCTATATTAAATATGACCTCACAAAGTCTTTTAGGTATACTTGAAGTCAAGTTTTTCAAAAACTTTTATAGGAATCTCTCTCAAATCGGCATGCTTTTTTTCCAAAATGTTTAATGTTAGTCCGATATTCCATTACAATATTGCTATTTAATTTTGTCTACAAGACTCCTATGGCGTACAGATCGGAGTTCTAGCCGGTCATTCCAGTCATTCGGTATAGTTTCTTGAAAGTAGTTCTTTGCGACATTGCTTGTATGTTTTGGGTCATTATTTTGTTGGAATATATATCGCTACTCTTAACACAATGCTCACCCGTCATTTGTGTTTCAATTCTGACTATTCGACCCACTCCCAAGAAAAAAAAACCAGACTTCCTCTAACATGTTTTATGCTTAGATTTAATGTGTTTAGATTTAAGTTTTTTGAGGGCTTACACCGTACTTTTTTTACATGTTTTAATTTTTTTTAGTTTATATTTTGGCTCATCTGACCAAATAACTCGATTCAAACATGATTTTGGCACAATTAGACACATTTGGTAAAGGACAAAGGCTTACTATACGATCATCTTTACGCTTTGTAGTCTTCAGCTTTCTCTCAGATATTTTTTAAGCTTCATTTCGGGTCTTGCAGAGCTATTTTTGCTTCTGAACATGTTCTTTGTATTGGTCAATTCTTTGGATTTCATTTAATTTTCCCATTTTTTACTAACAGATTCCTAATAGTTTTCTACAACGGCTTTAGATTGATGTCCTATGGAGATGTCTGAGAAAATGGTAATATTTTTGACAATTTCGTCAAAGACTAAAATATTTTGTGAGGTCATATTTAATAAGGGGAAAGGGTTTAAGTACTGGTTATTATAATATCCCTTCATATTTCTGTGCATTTGGACTTTATTTTGTCCAACCGTTGGCAGGGAGCATTTTAATTTATGTTGTTTTGCTGAAAAAGCTTAAATAATATAAATAATATATTTAAGCTTAAATAATATAAATAATATATTTAAGCTTAAATAATATAAATAATAATATAAATAATATATTTAAGCTTTTATGATTTTTACACTGAAATGTAAACGAAATTAATAAATTAATTAATTTATTTAACAGTAATATTGAGTTTGGCTCTTTTTTTCTATGACAAAATATAACAAAGGTAATTTGCACCTTATTTTGTTCAATAGTGTGTAAACCTACATACAGTGGCTGGAAAAAATAAGTTGTCAAGACCTATGGTTCAGTAATGGTACACAGTAGATTTTATTTTAGTGTTGACTATTATTATTTTAATTTGTGTCATCGTAGTTTTAAACTAAAATATATTTTATAACAAAAGCAAATCAAATTTCAGTTTTGAAAAATAAACAAAAATATACCATCGAAATTCATGTTGAAAAAGTAAGTTGTCCATAAATTAATATCCGCAATATCCAAAAGTTTAAGTAACCTCTTTGCCTAGTCTGTGTTTTACGGAGTCCATGAATTTGCAACACATACTTATGCTGCAAAAGATTATCGAATGTCAAAATATATAGGGTCTTCCATCTAACGTATTTTTTTCAACTAGTGCTTATTTCGTAACACTTAGCTCATGTCTGATTTCACAGATAATTAGTTTTATCCTTCCGCTGAACGAATATGGTTGTGTATACGCTTCGCTAAGTAGGCCTGCGATCGACTTACAGAAGATGCCGATTTTGCCAAAAAAAATCATCTTTTCTGATGAAGCTCATTTTGATCTTGGCGGGTATGTAAACAAGCAAACTTTGTCGCATTCGTGGCACAGAGAACCCGCACGCATACATCGAAAAGCCGACACACCCAAGACGAGTCTCTGTTTGGTGCGGATTTCGGTCCAGAGGCATAATTGGGCCATTTTTCTTCAAAAATGAGCAAGGAGTGGCCGTTACAGTCAATGGCGATCATTATCGGGCCATATTTAATGAATTTTTGCTCACAAAAATTGAAGAGGAGGATATTAGCAACATTTGGTTTCAACAGGACGGCGCTACGTGCGACACAGCCGAAGCTACACTCGATGTTTGTCGCCCTGTTTTTAAAGATCGCATTATCAGCTGATGTCATTTGGCCACCTCGAAGCTACGATTTGACAACGTTGGGCAATTATTTGTGGGGTGCCGTCAAAGATAAGTGTTACGCCAACAAGCCAGAGACAATTGACGCTTTAAAGGACAATATTCGTGAAGCCATTGGTGAAATACAGCTGCACACAGTCGATAATGTGCTTAAAAATTGGACCGATCATGTAGGCTACTGCATGGCCAGCCGAGGCAGCCATTTGAATGAAATTATTTTCCATTATTAACCGGAAGGATTGTACTTTCAAAAAAATATTCAGTAGTTTTTTTTTAGGCGGACCCTTTACAATCATTCATATTTTCTAGTTTTTGAGCCTTATCCTTAAAAATTTGAATTTTTAAACTTCACTAAGCATTTTGTTATGGTAGACAATCTTTGCTCTGCTAAGCAAAGCATTTATATCTTCTGTACGAATACGGTTTTTGTTATCCAATATGTGAATACTCCGCCATCTAGCGGTCGATTTAAATGATACCTACATATTATTTGCATTTTGTCATAAAAACAATAAATATACTCGAAATTTTCTAAAATTTGCTTATGCGTTAAATATATTGTAAATTTTCTTATTTTTATTGGGTGTACGAATATGAGTTTTACATACTGTATATAAATTTTTCAAGTTGACGACTCTACTGTTAGTGTTTAGAAGTGGGTTATTATTTTCTATTTATTTTCAATACAAAACCCTTCACAATTGAAGATCTTTTAATACTCCGAAAAATTCAAGCATGATTTCAAATTTGTGAAAAAAGGTTCTTTATTAACCCGACCTCGGGGTAGAAATTTAACAAAACACCTAAATGCGTGCTACCAGACCAATTAAAGATGAAATATTACTGCGACTAAATATTTCTTACCCTTATTCGCCGCTGTAAACATAAATTGTCTTCAACCTTTTGTATAGACTTATATGGTTGTCCTTAACCAATTAAAACTTTCTAACTTCATTTTCAAATAATAAAATTGCTACTGAATATCCTTAATGATATGTTTTCTTTAATTACTCATTGATTCATTACAAATTTTGGCAATAATAACCCAAAAAAATAAGTAAATTATTTATCAATATGTGGTGGAAACGGTTTGTTTATGTTTGTGGCCAAAAATGGATTTTGTTTTCCTATTGTTGTTCCTAAAATAATAATAATAAAATAAAATTAAATAAAAGTGTTTTTGTACTATATAGTATGTGTTGGAAATTGTTTAACCACAACAAATCTGTGAATTTTGACATCTGACAAAATATTGAAACACTATAGTTGTGGATATAAAATTATTTTCTATAAAACGTGTGGTGATGTTTTTTGTTTTATTTGGATAACCAAAATAGTGAAAAAATCGAAAGAATTTATAGAATAAATTTAAAGTAAATTTTAAAAATCTATGCGTTCGGCAAAAAAGTTATTAACAAATTATTTATATGTTCCAACTCAGCTTTTTTAATAATTCTAGTTTTGCTCGGTTACTGATTGGTCTATAGATTGGCTTGATTTTATTTATTAATTTTAAGTTTTAAAAGGGTTTATATTTAATAAATAATGTGTAATACTGTTCTCCATTGTTTTATTATTATTTAATTATTTATTAATTATTTAAAATTTCTGTAAGCAATTAAAATTACAACGATTTAAATAATATTAAAGCTTATTAATATTTTTATAAGACAAATATATGTCATCATCATCACCTCTTTAAAAATTCCTCTTCTAAATACCGCTGTCATTTTTGGCACCCTCAATTGACATTGACACAACAAGCAGGAATATAATAATAAACGTTAACATCTGACATGTGGTATCTTCTCATATCGCTATTTTACAATACAAACAATAGCATTCTGTGTTTGCATAAACACATCTGCGATAATATTATAATTTTTCGGTGAATGAATTCCCCCAAAAAAACCCCAACTCCTATGAATGGACAGACTTTTATATGGATATGTCAAACAAAGAACCAAAGCTTTTATAACATAATTTGTATACGAATTTGAGAATTAAATTTGTATAAAGGATTTTGGGTATCTTATTTGTTATGTGTGTATGTGCAAACGCGATAATGCCACAGGTTGTTGGTCAGGGTTTTATGTCTGTCACAATAATAAAATGAATGTGTCTCCAAAACAATGACACAAAAATTGGGATACACACACAGACATACTAATGTTTATACAAACTTATTAAAAATACAAAAAAAAAAGAAAAAAATATATACATACACCGAAAACAAACGTAAAAGTCATTTTTTTAATTCATAATTTTGAAAGATTAAAAAAATGGTTTTTGGTATCTGCTTTTCACAATTAAAAAAATATTTAGATATGTACATATGTATATTATATATGGTATATTTTGATCAGACAAGAATGAATTTTTGAATAAAACACAGGTTTATGTATAAAAAATCACTTCATGGAAAAAAAACTCAATCATGTTTTTCAACATAATCTCCTTTGAGCTCTAAGCGCTTAGTCTAAAGTTTCTTTAACTCTCATATCCCTTCCAAAAAAATGAAATTTGTCGAGGTCATCGAAATTGGAATTTGTTTGAGCGTTGATTTGATCGTTGGACTCAAATCTCTTTCGGCAGATACATTTTTTCAGGTTAGAAAACCGGAAATAGTAACTGGGCGCTAAGTCTGCAAAATAGGGCGGATAAGGAAAGAATTCGTAATTTATGAACTTTTGCCATGAAAATTGCCCACGTGTGAACTCTTGCATTTCCCTGGTAAAAAACAACTTTTTTTTACCAAATGCGGTCCAACCCAATAAGTTGGCATAATACACGCTATTGTTTTCGCCTTTTGAAATTAATCAATGTAAGTTATACCGAGTGTATCCCGAAAAAGGCCGCCATGATTTCATTAGCTAAGAGAAACCCACTGTCTTGACAGCTGTTTAGTGTCTGGTTTGTTGTAGAGAATACACGTTTCGTTCATTGCTAGGAAACGTTCATATTGCGGTTGTACATCTCCAAGCACTCCTGCGAAGTGTTTGTGGTCGATTGTGAGAAAAGGAGATACTCATCTTGTGATAAGCTTTCTAATATCCAAGTGATCATTCAAAATTGAAACTATTCAATTGAAGCTATATGCGATGCCTTAGACTCCCAAAATCTCTCGCTTCGTTAATTTTTTCAATTACTTTGAGTGCAGGGATCTGAACTGGGCGTTCAGAATGTTCGGTATTTTCCATGCTTCTATGACGACAATGTAGTTCACTAAAACTTTTGTTGATCGAAATCGATGGTTCAGAGTTCTCATAGTATTTATTAAGCTTAGCCTTCGTTTGCGTAATGCTTATTGAGCACATGAAATTCACTCTTTCCATTTCCTCCTCAAATTATGCAGTAATCTGTTCAAAGAAAGTGTCTTTTCGGATAAGAGGGTGGAAATTTAAAAATTGACGGACCTATTGATTCGTCTTGGTAATAAAACTTCGCTTTGAAATTTATCTTAAAGCCTTCACCTATGGAGATCTGTAATAATAAGTTAAAAGCATTGTGCGTATAGTAAGTAAACAGAAAAGTATAACACTCGCTGGTAATAAAAATAAGTATAACTCTCTGCTATTAAGAAACAATTAGGCTGTTAGCGTAAGAAATCAAATATCGACAAATCTGCCAATGTGTTCTATGAAAAAAGCCACACAAAAATCACAAGAAAATTGAAAATTAAGAGGCTCTGATAACTCATCTCCAGAACTCTTGGTGGTGCTCTCAGTAGTTATACGGCAAGTCTGCATAACAACACAAATGTCTGATATACGGAAAGAAGAAGTAGTCATTACGCAAAAAAGACTTTTTAAACGAATGTAAGAACTGGAAAGGCATTATATTTAGAGTTGGGTGGTTCATGAACGAGCTAGTTCAATTGAACTACACTGGTCAGAAAAAGTTTGCGTACAAAACTTTGTACTTCATTCAGGACTCTGTATTTCTAAGAATTCGCAGCAAAGCTTAAACTTTTTGGTCTTGTGATATGTCTTAGATTCCTGTAATATATTATAGCCAAAATTTGTATTTTAAAAGCAAGTAGTTTCATTGCTAGGCATCATAATTAAGAAAAAGTGCAGTTATTTAATCAGGAAAAGCCTTCATACACATAAAGTATTAACCTATTAATCATTGTTTTTTAATTTATAGCTGTTGATTTCGTTGAATTTGAAGTTAAATATATGTATTTGCTGTAAGAAAATTAATTTAAGTTTGTAAAATAACTTTTGTTTTGAAATGGGTTCAAATAGAAAAGCATTTATCTTGCCGAAAGAATTTTTTTTTTCTCAGAAAGCAAGGAAAAACCTTTAAAGAAGTTACAGAAAAGATACATAAAATGCGTTCCTCTATCTATAAAACCATCAACTTTTACAAAGTAACTGCAGGCTTTGTATGAAAACCTTGTTCTGGCTGTCCTTCAGAATTAATTTTGAGAAAAGGATACATCTCGTCAACTTTGAGCAGCAAAATCCCAAAATAATAGCGTCAAAAATAGCTGAAAGCTTTAATTTAAAATTGAACAGGAGTATATGTGATTATAATTTCAGAAATATCTTATATCGAAACAGTTATCAAAGAGTCAAAAAAGAATGCTGTTAGGTAGAGAGCTGTTAAATAAACCATTCCAATTCTGGAAAGGGTTATATTTTTGGATGAGAGTAAGTATTGCATTTTTATAATAAAAAGTCGTTTACTCGCGTTGAGAAAATTCGGTATAGCACTACATAAAGCTAATTTTTGCGACACGGTCATACACGATGGTGGAGGTACAATGGTTAGGTGGTATGTGCCAGTTAACGGGGTATATAATTTACAGGTTTGCGGCCAAGAAAGCTTACCTAAACACTTTAAAGGTCAACTGGAAACAAAATTTTACGAAACTGGAGTTTTGTAGCAATGTTTTATTTGAATAAGGTAACGGTTCTAAGAATGCAGCCGATGTTGTAAAGCTTTAGATGCTTTATAACGTTCCAAAACAGTTCAGTGTGCCACCAAAGTCTTCAGATCTCAATTCCATTGATTATTTACATCATGTTATAATGTCCAAAATTATTTTAAAATAATAATGGGAGGAAATATTACTGGAAGTTACTACAAAGTGATTTATTCCATGCAAAAAAGATTTGCTGTGGGTCTCAAAAGAACAGACCATCCAACTAAACAATAATTTATTGTTAATGCTGTCGTAAATATCCAAAAATAAGATTTTCTTAACACAATCTTACTTTTTTGTAATTAATTTGTATATAATTAATTTTATTTACTGGATTTTAATATATATTAAAACTATGCAACACAATTTAATAAAAAAAAAAAATAATTTTATATTCTTAAGACCTGTTGCTGTGTAATTTTTTTGTATTATCTTGGACATAATGGTTTTGCACGCAGACTTTTTCTGACTAGTGTATTCACACGAGAGATCTGCAGTTCGTGTTTCATAGTTCTTGTTCGTTTATGTTTTTTTGTTTAAGTTGGCAACCCTGCTTTATTTGACAATCGATTTAACAGCTGATAGTCGCTTTTTAGTTTGGTTTGACATTTCATTATGAATAGACTTACACTAGAGCAACGCTTGTAAATCATTGAAATTTTTGAATTGAATTTCCATTAAAAATTTTCCTTGAATGGGTACGTAAATAAGCAGAATTCTCGCATTTTAAGTGAGGATAATCTGTAAGCTTTTGTCGAAATACCATTTCATCCACAGAAAATTACTGTTTGGTGCGCTTTATGCGCTGGCGGAGACATTGCTCAATATGCCTTCAAAATGGATGTTGATCAGAATGTCACTGTTAATGGTGTACGGTATAGGGACATGATTAGACATTTTTTCGTATCTAAATTAGCTATTATCATCTTTTTGACACGTGGTTCCAACAGGAGGCGACAATTGATTTACTCAAAGAAACTATTGACGAAATTAATGGTCTACTTAATTGGTTACCAAGATTGTGTAATTTAACCCTATTGGATTATTTTCTTTCACTAGACTAGATCAATAAACCAGAAGCAATTGAATACAATTGAATACATTCTAAGAGTTATTGGCGAAATACGACCGTATATGCTGCTAAAAGTTTATGGTGTTCCAGATTGCGTCCTGTTCGCGCCTCTTCGTTCATATTTTTTGTTCATATTGTTAGGTTTTAACCCTTTTTAAAACGTTTGATTTCTTTTTAATTGCGTCAAAATAAAATTAACAACACGTTGTTGTTGTTAACAATTTTTATTTCCTCACTTTATCTTTATGCAGCTAATCTTAATACGGCAAATTATTTATCTGCAACTTAATATTCGTTTATACAACATTTTTATTTACGCTTAAACACGACTTTACTTTATGACTGCAAAACGATAACTATATCACCAAACGCAATGCGTCACCTTTTATAGCAGTTCATTATCAATTTCGAATATTCTGGACCTACTGCAAATTTGTATTTACGTTAAATTCAAAAGATGTAAAATTATATTCCACAAAAAGGAATCGTACTATCAACACCGTTAAGCACACAAATGGTAGCATTCTTAACAGTATATACAATTATGGCAGCAAGAGATACAGAAGAGCCTTGACACAAACCAATAAAGTTTGTAGCTAAAATCTCACCATACAGCTCCTGATGTGGTGTATTTTCGTAACAATATATTTTCTATTTGGAAAAAGAAAAACATTGACAATGCCACCCATAGCAGTGTTGTCAGAATGGAAAGCTAATGAACCAAACTCTAATCATCTTACCAACCTTTAATGTTTATTATTATGAATATTTACATATATTTGTTAATAACAAAGAACTATTTTAAAATAAACCTAAACTTTTTAGTAATTCTCCAAGTCTTATAAAAAGTTTGCTAAACGTGACTTTTAATATAAAGCATTAATTACCGTATAGTATATTGTTTCTTATTTTTTCTTTTAAATTCATGTTCAATCTGTGTAATTAAATGCAAATATAAGAACATATGAAATCTTTTACATTGGAACTAATAATGTCACCCACTAAATGTAATTATAACAGCATAGAAAAGCGTGTGTTGAATTTCAAATATACGCTTTATGAATAAGGTCAACAAATATACAGCATTTTATGTATTAAATAAATATTCAGCATGTGAAAAACCACATATTTGGGTTAATGAAGTTTATTATAAAAAGCATTAATTAATTCCAATACAGTCCATGAGTAGGTTGAGATTTGTAAAAGGATTAAACGGAATGTATAACAAATAAATTTTTAAATATTTCTTTTAAATAAATATTAAAATCCTTTAAATATATTTTATATTCAACTTTTGATGCGTTCCTAAAACTATACCTCACTTTTTTCTTTGTTTTCAATTATATTACTTTATTACTTTATTTTGTTTGTTTTTCTAAGATTCAATAATAAAATATTTTGTAAAAAATATGTTTATTATATTATATTTTGTAAAAAAATATGTTTATTATACAGTCTGTAAGAGTATAAAGATATATTATTAGATTGATATTTTCTGCATACAAATGCATCTCCTTTTAATTAACTTTATTCGTCACCTTGGCAACATCACAATAATAAATGAAAACGGAGCTTCTATTGTTATTTTTTGTCCAATAACACAACATGATATGATTTATATTAAAAAGTTTCGTATGGAATTTCAAAAGAAGAATAAAATGAAATTCCTTTTTTCCTTTTTATAAATTAAAGCAACTAAACAACAACTAAAGTATATTTAGAGGAATGAATTTGAAATCTATTCAAAGAGTGGTAATTGTTTTAGGCAAAACAGAAAAGAGGGAGTAAAGAAAATAATAATTGGTAAAGCTCTTGTATTTGATACTCTACACCAAGGGTGGCCAAGAAGAGAAGTTAGTGGTGTAGTAGCCTTAGTGAATTTTTGCTGTGTGTGTGCGTTGAAGAGAAAAACAGAAGAGGTAAAGAGCAACACAAACAAACATTTTTTAAAGCAAAGCAACATACGTCTGCTTACGTTGACATCTATTCCACAACTAAATATTATTTGTTGCTTTATTTATCTTATAATATTATCTGCTCATTTCCGTTCGGTTGTGTACATATACGCTATAGATAGTCCTCAGCCAGAGAAGGCTCAAAAGAGCTTATCTGTTCAACTATGCTCTACACCATACTTTTATTTATACAATTATATGCAAAGTAGAATATTGTTACGAAAATGAAAATGCTGAAGAGAAAATACACCACATCAGGGACTTTTTGTGAGATTTTAGCTATAAACTTTATCGGTTTGTGTCAAGGCTCCATAATTGCCATAATTGTCTGTACTATTAAGAATACTGCCATCTTCACGTATAATGGTCTTACCAGTACGATTCTTTTTGTGTATTCTAATTTTACACCATTTGAATTAACGTAGCTGAATAAAAGGTTTCAGTACTTACTGGAACATTCGAAACTAATAATGTAAAGCTATAAAAGATGGAACGTCGCGTTTGTAGAGAGTAGTTATCGTTTGGCTGTCATAAAGGAAAGTCTGTTTAGGATAAATAAAAGTGTTGTATAAACGTATCTTAATTTGCTGTATTAGGACAAACTGTATAAATGTATAGTGAGGAAATAAAAACTGTAAAACAATAACAAAGTGGTGGTTAATTTTATTTTAACGCAATTAAAAAGAACGTGAATGTTTTAAAACGTTACAACATATTTATTTAAAATTGTTCTTTTGTAAATAAAAATCTCCCTACGATGAAATTCAAACAACCTAATCAAAATCAATGTTTGTTAATATGGGCTGATTTTAACTAAGTTCGGTATGGTAACAAATTTTTTACGGCGACAGATATGGCACTTATTTTAGTTGCATTTAAAGTTACGACAGCTTCAAAGTCATAAATTCTACTAAAGTGTACAATTTATTTTGAGTTTCTATTTTTTATTTTGAAGAAATATCCAAATATTAACCGATTTTAAGCAAATATATAATTTTGGCCAAAAATTTTTATCATCAAAAGAGTTTTGCAGATACCGAAATAAAAGGTATTCAGCCTGCGCAAGATTTAGAATATACGAAAGGTACATCAATACTGTCCTGCTAAGTGCAGTTAATTTATTGCGCGGCTTCACAGATTTGAATGGAATATCACTGTCACAACAATTTTTCTGTTTGCCAATTGTGTTCTTTCTTTCTTCATCTGAATTGAACGTTCTCTTAAATTCCCTTTCAATCCTTTATAAGACTTAGGGTCACTGAACTTTGACAGTGATTTTTATTAATGTTTATTAATCTTGCGCTGAAACCATTATTTTCTTTGATTACATTTCAGCCGCATGTTATTGAAGGTAGTTAAGTCAAGTTCACAAGCTGCTAGGCGCGGTGTTTACTTACATCATTCTCATTCTTTACTCACATCATTTTTTGTCTAAGACAATCTTGCCGATGCTATCGGAACTCTTTCGTGGCCAAAAAATACATAGCGTATATCTTCGGACATTGAACTTTTTACGTAAGCAACGACCAAAAGAATTGTCTTCAGCAAAAATATAACTAGAAATGCCACCTTTTAAACACGTGCTCGCTTGATCGATTCGTATTAATATTGTCTGATATATGGCAGTGCTGGTGTGTTTATTGGGATTCGGCAAAACTTAAAGCATGACAACCCAACGTATGACTATTATTAATGTCGTATGATTTTTTTCGCAACTAACTGTTGAATATACACAAAAAATTTATTGAGGTGATTTATAGAAAATTTTGTTCCTAAGCTTTTGCTGGTACTTGCATTAAATCGGTCAAGTCGTTTTCAAGTTATGATGAAATATATTGACATAACTACCATATTATTGGTGAAAAATTTGTCACGCCCATAAAAAAATTCGAGCCCGATGGAAAAACTCTGAAGACGGATTTGAATTCAGCGTATCAAAATCATTATATTCCATATAGTTTTATTTAAAGGCTTTTTTTTGCTGTAGACCAGTGTTACTTGCTCACTAAACTCGCCTCTCAATAATTTCATGGTATCGGGTGCCAAGTGGTATGTGGCACCGCTTTGTTAAAACCACATTTAAATTAAGCCCAATTATATCATTTCGGGTAAAAAAAGTTGGTATTCATCGCACGGTACATTGTTCCATTGACAGTTATGTTGCGATTTTTGTCGTTATTGAAGAAGTATGGCTCAATGACGCCGCCGGTTCATAAACTTCGCCAAACAGTTCACAATTCAGCGCGCATTGGCGGCTCTCGAACTGTATCTGGCTGTTTTTCACACTAAATTCGACAATTCTGTTACTCATTAAACCAAAAATGAGCTTCGTCGCAGAAGGTTTTTTTTTTTTTTTTTGATAATTACGTTATTAACATAGTACGAATTTGATAATAAAATTCAATGGTTTGCAAGCGTTGTTCGTTCTTAAGTCTATTTATTGTATGTCACGGTTTTTTTTTACAATGAAAAACCAAATTGTAATAAATCATCCGTTATATGCTATAGCTATAGTTATGAGCTACTAGAGTAACCCTTCCCACGTTGATGGGAGCCTTTGTGTTGTATACCTATAAAATGTATTCCTCAAAAGAAACATTTTAAGGAATGCTTAAAATTATTAACTTGTACTGATTACCAAGTCATTTAACCCAAGTTCAGAAACTGCCATTCTAAATGTTGTCTAGATATAAAAAATCAGTATTTACTTTGTGTTTGCTGACATTTTGGCTGATGATCAGAAATATTGAAAAATATTTTTCTATAACAAATATCTTTATCACAAATGAAACAGATGGTAATGAAGCCTAATTTTATTGCTGCTGCTGCTTTCTAAATATTTATGAAGTCGATAGCATAGCATCAAATACTGTCAACAACAATTTGATGCTTGCTTTCATGCTGCTTGCTGTCGCTTATGTGTTTAATGCTTAAGTATATAGAGTAGTAGTAGTAGTAAATTTATATTGCATTACAAACATACTTTAATTAGTCAATAATAATTATTTAAAAATTTGTTATCGATATATTTTCTAATTGTTTTTTTTTTAATTTTTTCAATATTTTATAGCTATTATTTAATAATTTTCCTATCATTTATGCTTTCATTTAAAATGCACATAGTAAACTTCTCTACATGTATGTATACACCTATGCATAATACTTATCTCTCATTAAAATACAACAACAAGCCCTATTATTTTCATAATTTTCACCTTCCTTATCCTTTGTATGTACATACTCCCTCTCTTTTACCACATTACCATTTTTTCATGTGCCTCAAAATGTTATCATGGCAGCCAGCAACGTTTTTGTGTAATATGTGTGTGCCATTGTATTCGTATTTAATTCGAACATTGTAAAATTTAATCTTCTTATGAGGCAGTCGAAGTAATGGCGGTGATGGTGGTGGAAGCATACAAACGATAGATTTCATGCAATTCAATATTCAAAAAGCTAAGTGAGTGAATATGTGTATGAATGTATTAATGAATGAATAAATGAATATTTTTCATTAAACATATAAATGTATTTGTGATTTTCATTTTATCCTGTTGATTTTGTTACTTTTTTTGGAGGAGGGGAGAAATTTCATTCTGTTGACATTAATTCCACAGATAAAATATACCTTTTGTTTGTCCGTCTACCTGTCGGTATGTACCTGGTTGTAATAAATTAATATTTAACAAAATAATTATTATATGCATCCGGTTTTTATATAAAAAATTGTGTATTGAAATGTATTTTGAACAAATGTAATTATTGTTCTACAACACAATTAAAAACGTTCGTATTATTTTGTATACTAACTTATAATGTTAAAGGGTTGTTAAACAATTTTTAGGTTTTAAAAGTTTAGGTTTATTTTATTGTATATATTTTTATAAAATTTTTAAATCTTTCATATTGTATATCTGTGTCTGCATCTGATAAAATTTGTTAAAGTTTTCAGTTTGAATGAGAGCTCACCTTTACTGAACTTTTATGAAAACTGATGGCCTTATTTAAAGCGCTCTCGTCGAAGAGCCGCTGTTTGATACAACACTATTCTCAATATGTCGTGATGGTCTCTTTATTTTTATAAATATTTATGAATTTATTAGAGGTATTTATTATTTATTATTCTACTGAATAATACTGGTGTAGTGCTTAAAGCGAGAGCATACAACATAAACGGCCCAGGTTCAAATCGCAGCAGAGGACATGACAACAAAAAGTTTATTTGCAGTTTCAAGTGTTTAATAAAAGAGTATTTAAAAAAAGCCACCCACTGAGAAATAATGACGATGCTAAGTAAGGATTTACCACCACTTAGCAAGGATCTTTGCCACTACACACGATCATATGGAGACGAGCTACAGTTGATTAATCATCTACTTAGCTTGAAAATAAACTTGATTGCTTAAACTGAAACAAAGTAATGAATGCTCTGTTAAAAGCCAATATAATATGCTCGAAGAGTGACAGAGAAAAAAAAAATTCTACTGAATAGTCAGGAAGTAGGTCGAACTTATTGAACTTTAGGTGCATTGCAAAACTTCTATTATACTAAACTGCTACTCCTAAGCTTATGGAGAAGATTGTGATTGAGTTTCTCCCTTTTCGTGTTAAATCTATAATATTCCCTTTCCAGGAAGGTTTTTTAAAGGGTAGGTCGACTGCCACTAAATTTAATGAATTTACTAAGCGTGTTTGTTGGATGTTATACTGATTTCAGTAAGGCCCTTGATCGAATTGATCATGGCATTTTGCTTTACAAACTTGGGCTGATAGACCACATCGCTGGATTCATTACTTCCTTTTCTACAGGATAAAATGTATTATCCAAAACTATTTTTGCCACTTCTGGGGTTGCACAGGATATCCATTTAGATAGCCATTTCCTCACGTTTACAATTACAACTATATAGTCTCTAACTTAATTATCTTGCACTTAATATTCGCTTATACCACACTTTTATTTACGCCTAAACACGACTTTATGACTGCTAAACGATAACTATATCGACATAAGGAGAGCTTTATATACCTGACTGCCTACAGTTGGAAAGCTGGTTGAATTTTCAATACCGGCAAATATACAAATCAGTACGGCATTATCAGCATAACACATTCACAACGTTGACACAAACCAATAGACCAAAATCCCACAATACAGTCCATGATGTGGTGTATTTTCTTTTTAGGCATTTTTATTTTCGTAACGGGGACTGCTCTCAGTTAATTAACTGCACCCAATTCTATTCTATTTAGACTCATTGAAAGTGACCTACAGTTTAATTCCGGCTCCAAACGGCGAATCCATTTGAGAAGTTTTCAATAGTAGTACTAATACTCATAACAAGTTACTCGCTAATGTTATGAAGCGATACCGTTGTAAAAGTTTTTTTTTTATTTTTTCTGATGGTCTTGTTTGGGATTAAACCGAGTACCTCATGGTTGGGGTGGGTGGGTGTTTCACCTACCATACCAAAGTGGCACACTTTTCGTTGTTGGGTGTAATGTTAATTTGATAGATCCTAACTTGGAAAACTGTTAGCATATGATATTTTTCCGCAAGAGCGGGATTGTGTCAGGTTAAATTAAAAACCGGCAGCCGATCCAAAGACCAGCCTACTTAGGCCAAAGAGGCCCATTGTGATGCCGCATAAGGTAATGATCCTGGACTACGTCTCCACCAAGTCCCAGGCGGCTTCGATAAAGAAGCTGCCGATACAACCCACCGGAATATCCAGCAGCAATTCAGAGTCCATATTACGTCTTCTCAGCACTGTTATCTTCAATATCGATAGCGCCGGATATTTCATGAATATTCTCTCAGTAACCCAATCCTCCTTAGAGCAATAATTGCACAACGTTGACTCAACGTACAATGTTCTCTATATTCAAGATGAACCACATGTCTGCCCACTAGACAATGACCAGAGAACATTCCTATCGCAATCCGCAATCTTAGTACGTTCACTAAATGGCTCATCCTCCTCCAATCAACATCTGACCATAGTTCTCGAATGCTTACAGGAAAATATCTGTACCCATCTACTGGAGAACATATTTCTATGCATACTAATTCTTTCTTTTGTCTGAAGCAACTGTGCCGTTGTGGCTCATCTAGCCATTGGATCTGCTACACAGTTCGCCGGAATATCACTGATGTCGAAATATTCCACGATTACCATTATTGACGAGTAACATTTGCACACCGTCTGGAAGTTAGCGAACACAGACACCAGAAACTTGGTTGCCGCCTGACTACTGGTATAAATCCAGACCCTTCCAATTGTGGTTATGTTCCTTTCAACCCAATAAGTAACTTCCAGAATGGTCGTCACCTCCTCCTAAAAGACGAAGCAGTGATCAGGCAGTCAGTGTAAGTCCGTAATGTGAATATCCGGAGAGAAAATACGATACCTCTTTTAGAACCATCAGTAAAGAAGCAAAAGATTGTTCTGCCTCCCTACAACGAATTCTGTCAGGACTTTCTCCTAATGATGAGCGTCTTGTATTTGACAACTGGTTGTGGAGATGAAGTGTAGAAGTCCGTTCTGCTCGACATTCGATCGATTTGTCGCAAAAGAACCGGTGAGCGTGGACGTTAACTGTCCAGATAACCTAACTATGGCTGACCCTTGAACCTTTTTCAATTCCTTCAACACATAACCTTGGTACAATGACACTATAGTTATGTATAGGTCTTAATATTATGGTATAGATTCACATCATAGATGACGAGAAGAGTCCCAAGCGCTTGCCAACTCCTCCCTTGCTGCAGTAGAGTGCGCGCGCCGCCTTATTGACTCTTTCCTCAATATTTGTCTTCCAAGAAAGCTTTCTTGTCAGAATGAATCCATTAAGCGCAGGCAGCCCCAATTTAGATACTTTATACCTTCTAGTAAACAAAACCAACTACGTCTTAGTGGAGATTACGCAAAAACATGTACACATTTTTGTTCGCCACTATATGTATTTAAAAGGCAAAAACTAGACTTTATTTCAAAAAATTTTAAATTTTTAAAATTTCTTTTATGCATTGGCTTTAAATCACTTTTCCTTTTTTATATTAAAATTATCCCCTGAGTCCAATAAACTTTTTTTGATTATTTATTTTTCTATAACGTTTTCAAATGTCTGCTGCCTAAATAGAGTTGTTTTTTCAAAAATTCCATTAAAAAACTTAAATTGATTTCAATATTGACACATTAAACACTTTTTAATGATAAAGTTTCATTTGATTAACTTTATATAGTTTCCAAAAAAAATTGATTTTGAACTTTTTACAATGAAGCAGCAGGCATAGAATGAAAAATCTAAACAATAAAAAAATTCACTTTTGACCTCTCTTGGGTATAATAACTTTGAATTTTAAGTGTTAACGCAGACGAACACACAATATTTATATTGAAACTTATTGTTAAACTTAAAGAAAAAGGTAAGCCAAGGTAAAACCAAAAAAAAAAAAAAAAAAAAAAATTGTCATCAATTTAACATGTTCTGGCGTAGTAGAAATCTACTAGAATGCTAAGCCATCATCACAATCATCATCCCCCTCTATAATTAAACATAAAGGTCTGAATTTCTAAGCGTGAAGAAAAGCAAACTTCTGAAAAGGTACCAGAAAATAAAACTTGAAAAAGTTTTTAAACCTGGTCTATGAATGACTGTTAGAGAAAGTATAAATGGTTTCTCGGCTTTTTACTTACCAAAAAATTCCTTTTATTTTTTTGTATTTTGAGTGCAAATCCCTTTTCTTATGGTTTTTTCTTAATTTTTGTTGTTGCTATTTTTTGCCATTGCCATGATTAGCATGAAAAACACATTTTTCTTTATGCATAAAGAAACGATTTAGCCAAACAATAAAGGTGTTCATTCCTTTAGCCATTCACAACCCCAAATAGCTTCAGCCAAATAAAACAAAATCCTTATAAACGAACCATATGAAAAATATGTTTTTTAAGTAACTTTGGAAAGTAAAGAAATAGAAAATGTTTACAGTTTTTAAGATATTTTTCTATTGTGAGTCAATGCCTCAAAGTGAAAAGTTAGATGGTTAGGTTTTATGATTAACAGAGTAGACTGCAACGTATGTTGTTAATCAAAGAAAAAAATTTATAACTAAAGTCTCAAATATAGACTCAATACACCCCAATTGAAACATTTTATAAAAGGTAAAACCTGCTTATAAAAATACGAGTAATAAAAGCTTTAGAAATTTATAGACTTTTTAGCTATAAGTTAGCAATCGTAAAATCTGACTATAATTTTCAAACTCATTCATTATACTTATGCGAATACTATATTTCATTCAAAAACTAGTCAAATACGCTGGACATAACCCTTTATAATATCAAACATTCGTAAAAGTTAAAGTGATTATTATATCATACATTCGAAAAGTATGAGAATATTTCATAGTCTATTTTCTCTATTTAAGTATGCTAATAAAAAGAAAAAGCTTTTTTACGAAAAAGAAAATATATTACTGTATGATAATAATAGGGTTTATGGACAGTTATTTAAACAAAGAAGAAATCGTTTGGAAGGTGTTGTGAAGTTACTTAACCAGTTCCTATTCTGTCCGTTTGTGAACTCTACGCCGACTCATAAAACTAAACCGATGCAAGCTTGCCTTCAAAAAATTGTCTGTCTTCAATTGTTATGAAGAATGGCTCTTTGAAATTGCTGACCTGAACCCTCTAAATTATTATTCTTATTATTATCATTGGGGCAGAAAAGTACTGCAACCTCTCGATCTATTGTACAGCCCTCCATCTATATAGGGTTTCCCTATAATATCTCCCTCAACACCGTCGATCTGACGAATTTCAGTTGGTGCCAACTGCGATAACTGCCTATCTAGTATGTGATAGGCACCTAGATATTTCCTCCTAGAGTGCATTAATGTCTCACATGCACCTAGTCTAACTTAATCACCACAGAAACTGCACATCGGGCCTGAGACTATTTCCATTTAACTAAGATGTCCATTTAGTTTGCAGTGACAAGTCAAGCAGTATTCAAATCTCCTCCTGTTTTGTTTACCCAACAAGGGTTTAGATTGTCTCAGACCCGTACGGCCAAAAAAGAGCATCCGCCTCCTATTATACTCATTTTTCTTGTCCTTCCAAGGCCCCCTTCCCAGTCCAAAAAAGGGTTTTTGCCCACCAGTGAAGTGGGAGCTCAATTTCTGGCCATTTCATCAGCCCTTTCATTCGCCGAAACTCCTACATGATCCAAAACCGAGCATAAGCTGACCCTATTGTCTCTGCCCAGCTGGTTCAGCTTACCTAGACAACCCAAATCTAGCTTTTAGCCATTTGCCAACCTGACCGAACCTCATAGGAGCCAAGTGGTCGAATGGCGTCCTGACTATCGAATACTATGGCTATGTCTTGTCCTCTATATTTCCTTTCTAGGAAAATTTGAGCACATCTTTCAATTGCTTAAGCTTTGGACTGGTATATGCTGGCGAGATTTCCCATAGATTCAGAATTCTCTAAATGGCAAATTATGTAAAATGTTTCACGGTCACAACATTGATCCTCTTGTGAATGTATTGGATCGTGATGTGAACAATTTTCTAATGGATCAAGTGGGGCCAGAGATCTTTTGATTCCATTGGCGGTAGAAGAATAAAATAAGTATGGAGAGTAGATAAAATATTGCCAAATACAATATGGGGTGTATAATTTGCAGAATTAAAAAAAATGTTTATGCCGATCTAGCATACTCCTCGGTGCCCAAGGCACTAGTGAATACCAAATTCGAAAACATGTTATTTGAACATAATCTCTACCGTGGTAAAGTGCCGGAGAATATCTAAGCTTCTACCGATCTATAAATCACGACATATATCCCGTTATGAGTGTAATGCTGCACCGAGCTAGTGTTCTTCCAGCGATTTTTATATAAAACACACCCACTACGTTGCTCCCACAAGGGTATGTGACATTCCCCCTTCTTTCTAGCAAAATATTGATTCTGTGTTAAAAGAATTGCACATTATTTCCAGACCAAAAGAAAATAATGCCTATATGGGATACATTTTCTAAAGTATTCCAATCAGAGACGGATAAAACAAGGTCTGAACTAAAAGGCTGATTACAAATAGTTTTTAACTGGTTTCGCAACATGTGCCGACTATTGTCGTATTTCTATCATAGTAGCACTGTGATATCAGATGGCCGATCAGATAAGGAAATCAATTATCGAATTACAACGTTTCCAAGGCAACAAAGATGCGAATTTTTAACAATAGCATCACGAGCGTGCTGTTTTACCATTGCGCCACTTGGAGCCTAACCCAAACCTGCTTGAGGAAAATTTAAACAATTACCAACCAATGTTTGCGTCAGATTCTTAATATATTTTGGCACTATTGGGTCACTAATGAACAAGTGCTTCATTTGACAAATCTCTGTACCATTGAGTGTGAAATAAAGAAATGCGAATCGAGCTGGATAGGACATACACTAAGAAGATCACAGGCAGAAGTTTCGCTGGCAGTCCTTGAAGGATACGTTCTATTTGATTTAGAAAAACAAATAAAGAATATTAAAAAATTTGGAACGACATAGAACCAAGTAAAATTATTGAGAAAGTCTTAGGAAAATTTAGAATTCGTTGGCGCACTATGTACACAGTGAACGTTTTATTAAATTGTTTATTTAATCAAATGGATGAAAGAGTCTTCAACTTCCCTCTAGACAACTACATCTAAAAAATAAATAATATAATAATTGTTGATAATGACAAACATCAGACCAATAATCACAAAAATAATGCCACCTAATGGAAAAAAATTACAATGCTAAAGTAAAGATCACCACCAATTAGCAGGGATATTCACCACCACTACGGAATCGATATGGAGGGGGCTACAGTGGATTAATCATCTACTTAGCTTGAATAATCATCTTTATTAATGAAACTGAAACAAACACATGAATGATCTCTGGAAAGCCAATAGGAGGAGTGACGAGGAAAAAAATAATAATAATGCTTTAAACTCAAGTTTATCGAACATTTTTGGTTGATGTTGGTTTTTGTATTCCGTGTCAAAGTCACCACTTCCAAATCGCACAAACCAACTTTGGAACTTTTAAAATGAGGGTTGAATAAAATTCTGTGAGCAATCGATGCGCTGTAGCTACTTTTTTAACATTAAATAATCGAAGCAAGACTTCCTGCAAATGAAGCTTTGTGTGCACAAAGTTCGACATTTTAAATAAAGTGATTTTTTTCGTTACTCCTCTGCTTGCTGCTGCTGTCATTGCCTCTTTCCATGTAAAATTGTTCTGCCTTAGTTCTTGGATAATTGTGCGCTGCCAGATATTTCTTGGTCGAACGCGGTTCCTTGATCCTTGAGGACTCCACTCAAGTGCTATCTTTGTATTACTATGTGGATTTTTCCTTAAGGTATGCCCAATCTATTTCCACTTTTTTTTGCTTTATCAGCTTCAGTATAGGCTCTTCAATCCCATGGTTCTATGTTGTTTATGGTGTTAATGACTCAGTAAGAAAAAATGGCAGATGTTTATCCTTCAAAAGTCTATATAAGATATTTCAAAAACCAACGATATGCAAAAGATACGCCATCTGTTATAATGAACTTGTTATTATGAATTCGCTTATGCCGAAAGCTTTTTATTTTATTTTATATTCTGTAAAATATATATATTGTACGCTTCTAAGTCTATCACTCTTTCTCTTTCTTCCATGGTAATATTTGCTACATAATACATTCAAATATCATCTAATTCTGAATCAAAAGTTAAAAAAAATTCTAACTTATGACATTGACAACATGGGCACGCTGCTATGAATGAAAGAATGTCTTATGCCTCAAAGACAATGATGAAATGCAACATAAAAGCTTAACATTTAACGTGACATGATACCTTAATGGCTTTTTATGTCAAACAATTGGCTGTCAAATACTGTATATGTATAAAAAATTAACAGTATATGCATGTGTTGATAATGTGGTACTCTTTTATGTGTAAATCTATACGGATAAGTATGTGAGATGTGTTGACAACCTGATATTCACAGCTGCAGGTTAAGCGATAAGTTTTTAAAACGAGCCAAAAAAGTATATCCATATCTATAAAAACGTAAGCCTGGTAAAAACAAAAAAAAAAAACAGAAATGTGTTTAGATTTGAGGAAACATGAGGGAATTACTTACCGCCGTAACTCACATTAAGAAACAAAAAACGTCAAAAAGTGTAAAATATTTCAATATTGATTTGCTATCAAGATTGGATATTGAAAACGTTTGTAGAGTAACAATTTCTTTATGTCAGAAGTAAATGCGATAAGAAGAAAAAATAAAATTAAATAGATTTAAATACAAAAATGAGTAATCAGGTGAAAATGTACAAATAAAAAAATATTTTACATGAAAGTAAATGCACACTATTTTGCAGAAAAATCCAAGTTGGATGAATTAAATTGACTTTAATTTCTGCTTTGAAAAAATTAAAATATGATTATGACACCGAAATTGTGTGCCGCTGTGGTATGGTAGGTAACACACCCGCCCGGTTCAATACCAGGCCAGACCATCTTAAAAAATAAAAAGTTTTTCATCAGCGGTATCACCTCATAATATTAGCCAGTAACTAGTTATGAGTATTACTACTATTGAAAACTTCCATAATGCATGTGCAATTCGGAGCCGGCGTCTAACTGTAAGCCCCTTTCAATGAGTCTTAAAATAGAATCGGGTGCAGCTCACTGACTGAGAGAAGTTCCCATGTTCCTTCAATAAACCCCCAAATCTCAGTGTTAAAGCCCATATTAGCCAAGACCAAAAAATCATGACCAGTTCGATGAAATTTCAATGACTTGCTCTCATTTTTTAGATTACCATAACGGCTTATATTGGAAATTTTTGCCAGTAGTCGAGCTAGTAAGTTGTATAAGAGTTTTCAAGGCTTTTTTACACTAGATGTTGTTAATGACCATTTATCAGGAAACACTAAACCTACGGTAACCACTATTATATAAAATATTTTAGGGACACATTTTCTTTTATGTCAGCATTTCTTAAAAAAGTATTTAAGAAACATTTTAATAATATAAAACATATTGTGATTTGTAACGTATTTAATTTAAAAAATAAATAATAAAAGAACAAATATTTCTATAAAATAGTGGTCACGTTTCTTTCGTCAAATATTTGATAAATTTGAAAGTAACTTTACTTGATTGTACCAAACGAACACGTTACAGTTTTTGTAAAGACAGTTCTTTAATTCTTCGCTACTACGAGTATGTGATGTTTTTTTACTATACAAATATACGCAAAAAAATCATAAAAAACCTTTTAAAGTGTGCAGTAAGAATGACTTGAACGTCGTGAACGTCGAATCTAATTGTGGCTTGTTTAATTCCGATTGGAAAATTTTAGTGTCAGAGGTTAATTTATCTCTGGCCGTCTTGTTATTGAAAAAGTGGATGAAATTTAGCTCTTAGTGAAGCGAGACCAGCCCTACAAACTATCAGAAGATGGAGGAGACACTAAGCATTTTAAAAAGGGTGACAGCTGAAATAAGTATGATGTTTGGCTATTACATGAATTAACGCCACTAAATTTGATTTTCAGGAGTAATTAAAAATTGTTTAAATACGAGCTAATAATCGATAGAAATAGTGTTGAAAAGCTTTTAAATCTTAACAAATGACTTCAAAGTCTAAATTGAAATCAAACAATGTTATTTTGGTTATGTTATTTATATCCTGGCCAAATTTCCGAATAACATCTTTGGGGTCTTGAATCGATTGTGGGCTATGGGCATAAAGCTTATCTTTTCTCTAGCTTCGAAGAAAAGTCTAAAAGTGTTAAGTCACGAAATACCAGTGATTAATTGTGATCGCCTCTTCGAGAAATTACACTGTCAGGAAACTTTTCAGGCAAAAGATCCGTGAAATTATTTCTTGTGAGGCACGTGGCACCGTGTTTTGGAAAATAAACATCGTTCGATAGTGCAATCCTTTCATCATCACAATTGCTTCAGCATAATTTGTGAAAAAGTAATATCAATGACTCCGACAGATAAAGAGCTTAGCGAACAATTATACGTTGAGGGTTTTTAACAATCACTCCTATCATGAATTATTTTTCAATCGGAATATATGCCCATTTGACATAATTGCTATCATGAGTTATCTTTCACATAAAATGTTTTCACCTTTTCTGATTATTCAGTGGGAAATGATAGTCGTGAAAAAAATCCACTTATCGTAAATAGTTTGTTCCCTTTAAATTTTTCCCCATTTCGCATAAATTTTTTCACATGACTATTGCCGGGGAGATACATTTATCATTCAAGTTTTTATTTATTTTTATTGCAATATTCACTTTTCTTAAGTTATTTCAGGACTAGAAGTGATAACATTTTTTTGGAACTTGTCTTAAATTTCACTGAAAATTTATAGCCAATTTCTAATCCATTTCTATGTTGAACACTAAATACATGACTTTAGCCAGCACAACTTTTGTCCTTTATGCAAAATTACTTGATTTTTCCACATTTTTGGTGTGTTAGGTTTTTGTAAATATTTTATTTGCTACTTTATTAAAGTCAAAAAATTTTCTTTAATTTGTTCTTGTCAACATTCAATATGAAATGATAGCATGTGAAAAAGAAAAAAAAATTCATGAGATATTCAGAATAGAAATTTTCACTCTGAGGGGAATGAAACTTACATGGGAACAGAAATCTTATTTGCTATTTATAATAGGCGTAAATAATTTTTAGGCCTTCCGAGCGACAATTCAATGTATTGTTAACGTAGCCTTGGCGTTGAAGACATCATTACTGAAGGCAATTTTTCGATGAAATTCCGGATCAGTTTGATCAAAGACCAAATTAGGTGGGCGTAAGTCTCGTGTTAACAGAACTTTAAAAGCCTTAAACAAATACGGTGTAATAAAGCGTATTTTTTATAGAGGCATAGAACTTTAAGTTGGCATTACTTTTCAAGATGGCGATCGATTTAACAGCTGTCAAGTGATTTATTCTCAGTCTGGTTTGGCAATTCATAATGAGTAGACTCACGCCTGAACAATGCTTGCAAATAGTGTAATTTTCATAAGTGAATTTTTTTTCAATTTTTTCAATTTTCATAAGCGAATTTTGTTTAGCGATAATTCTGGTTGAATGGTTACGTCAACAAACAAAACTGCCGCATTTAAAGTGAAGGTACATCCAGAAAAACGGACTGTTTGGTGCGCTTTATGGGCTGGTGGAATCTTTGGTCCGCACTTTTTCAAAAACGATGGTGGCCAGAACGTTACAGTAAATGGTGATCGGTATAGAGCCATGATTACCAACTTTTTTATTCCTGAATTAAATAACCATGATGTCCAGGAGATGTGGGTTCAACAAGACGGCGCAACATGTCACACAGCTCGTGCCACAATAGATTTATTGAAAGACACGTTTGGTGACCGTCTAATTTCACGTTTTGGACCTGTGAATTGGCCTCCAAGATCTTCTGATTTAACACCGCTAGACTACTTTCTGTGGGGCTATGTAAAGTCATTGGTCTATGCGGTAAAGCCACAAACGCTTGACCATTTGGAAGACAACATTCGCCGTGTTATTGCCGACATACGGCCACAAATATTGGAGAAAGTAATCGAAAATTGGACGTCCAGATTAGACTACATCCGCGCCAGCCGTGGCGGTCATATGCCAGAAATCATATTTAAAATGTAATGCCACAAGATTATCTTTCAGATAAAAAAAATTCATATCAATCGAATAATCCATCGTTGTTTTCTTTCAGCTTAAAGTTCTATACCTCTATAAAAAACACCCTCTATTATTTGTTGAATGCTCAGTTCCAAAGATGGATAAACCTGGGCTTTGCGCAACAATATTCGCAGGTGTTCTTAAGCAACGTTTACGAGTTCGGTACTTCATATACTTAATTGTTCCAGCAACCTTAATTTTTTAAACCAGTTCTCAATTCCTACCCGAGAATATGCTTTACTTTGACCCAAAAGTGTTTAAACGCGAGATTTTCACCATTTTTCCGAAGAATTTAATTAATTTCAATATGAAGTATTTTATATTATTAATTCCCATAACATTCCATGAAGAAATACGGAGATTTTCTCAGTCAGTTAACTGCATCCGATTCTATTTTTGGACTCATTGAAAGAAACCTACAAAAATGCAAATGCATTAGAAAAGTTTTCAATAATAGTAATATTATGAGGTGATACCGCTGTTGAAAAAACTTTTTTTTTTAAATGGTCTGGCCTGCGTTGACCCGTGGACATTCTTGTTTGTAGGCGGGTGTCTTACCTACCATACCACAGCGAAATATTGGACATATTTCCCTCAATTTTTTTTAATGGCGTAGTTTTTCTTTTCATCTGCCAAGTAGTTACAGGTTGACACATGACATTGTTTAAAAAGGTGGCTAATTCAAATGAAAGGCCTTAACGGAACAGGATGTACTTGATCAAAATTGATTATTAATAAAAAAAAAAAATTGTTAAATAAATTTACCATAATTATATAAGACCTCTTCATGGCTTTTGCATGACGATAAACGTCCTGCTTGTGATATTTTTTTTTTTTGTTAAATGGGAACAGATAAGGACTACATTGTTGAAAGTGTTTAAGGTTATATCAAAAGTGCTTAAAGGATTTGAAAAAGTGTTGTTACAAGTTTGTTATATCCGGGAGGATTCAAAGTGATCCTAGACAAAAGTGAATTACTTTTGTAAAAACTTAGTTGTTCTCAGTTTTCTAAAAACCTCATCAAGATCATACTCAACATATTTCTAGACTTCTATCACATACCACCTCAGTCAAGTGTTCAATTTTTTACAAACAATATGACAAATTTATAAGAATACTTTTCGTTTGTGTAGCCCAAATAAATTGACACTAAAAAGAAAATCCTTTTTAAAATTACGCGATTTAAAAAATAACAAAAGAAAAGACTCTTAATTCAACACGTCTGTTGCTTCCTTTAACTGTTTTTTGTCCTTTTTTTCGCAACCTTCAACATTTTATGCTTAAAACAATCAAAATTTGCATAATTTGAAAATAATATTTTTCCCATTATATTCATATGCTTTGAGGAGAAAAATGTCTGCTTTTTTAACAAAAAAATGTTCGAAAGTTTGTATTTCTTTAGCATTCTTTTATCAATAGAGTCCGGATTATAACGGAATATCTCTGAAAGAAAAAGATTTCATTTTAAAATATGATAATAGCTTATCTATTTGGTAACATATGCTGACAACTTTTCAGTCAGTATTTCCATATTTTTTTTTTGCTCTTTCTAAAATCTTGGAAGTAGTATGTGGGAAAGCGTATTACGAAAATTGTTATTAGACAGGTACAATTTTAAGCCAAATATTTCACGGTAACAAGATACTGCAAACATAAGCATATGCATACATACTATACTACATATAGATAAACAGTTATACATAAATATTTGCTAAATCCGGCGCATGGATGAGTATTTGAGGAGGTGTCATCAGCGAGGTATTGGTATTCGAAGCACAGTTTGTGCCAAATTGCAAAACTTAAGATTTATAACACAGCGTTATTAAGCGATAATTTATGTTAAACGTTTTCTAATGTTGACTTTGGGATATGTACGAACGGATATTACATCTGCGCTAAAAATAAGAGCATTTTATTTTGCCAATGCTTCATGGATGTTATTTGTGTTCAACAACATCAGCAAATTATGAAATTATTTTGTCAAAATAAGCGTTCTGTCCGGGCAACGTCTATTTTGTGGTCGACATAATCATTCTACCCAAGGGAAGGTTCACAGTGTGTTGGATAACTTCGAGCAGACTAGTTCAGTAAACAGTACATCACCTTTCACAGCCCACACCTTTGCGAAATTTGTGACGTGACTTTGGGCTAGAACCTTACATAATTCATTATTTAACTAACCCAAGAGTTGAAAGTAGACGACCACGGGTAACGACTTTTGTTAGCTGAAAGGACCATGCAGCAGTTGCTCATTTCTGGATAAATAAGTACTATAACATTGGATATGCAGTACAAGAGATTTAAGGTCTTGACCATCTCAGGTGGAGGTGATGTGGCCATCGATATCGTGTGATTCTTCTTAATAAGCAGGTCTATGCGAATAAGCCACAAATAATAGCGGTCTTTGGTTATAGCTCAAGCACATAACACAAACGGCCAACTTTCCAATCCCAGCAGAGAACATGAGGAAAAAAAAATAATTGCTGTTTCGAGTGGTTAATAAAAAGACTTCAACCTCCCTCTAGACGATTCCATTCCCACTGACCTTTCCAGCTTACCTCTGGCGATGATGACAAACGTCAGACGAATGATTAGTGGAAAACGCCACCTTCTGGTCAAAAATTACAATGCTAACTATGGACCACCACACAACTTAGCAAGGATCTTCACAACTACACAGAATCATATGAAGGCGAGCTACAGAAGATTAATCATCTATTTAGCTTGATTATCAAATCGATTACTGAAACTAAAACAAAGTAGTAGATGCTTTGTGGAAAGCCAACATGCTCTCTAGAGGAGTGAAGGAAAAAATAAAAATATTCTAAATAAAGAAGTCTTATGGACACCGCAAACAGATATCCGCAACGAATAAGCAGATTTTCGTCCCAGCAAATCCTAAATTGAATAATAATGGCAGGATTTACTAGCTTCACTCATAATTGTTCTTCTCCAGCTCATCATTAGTCTGCATCTACGTCGTTAAAAATCTTAAGTTTAGTGCTTATGTGGAGGTTGTTAACGCGCCATATACTTCGCAGCAAGTACACCACGTGTTTATTTTATGCGGTTATTGATGTTCTCTTGAGCGCTTCCATCTACTGACAGAAGTTATCCTAGTTACTAAAAAATTTTAAAGCCGTTTGTATTCTGGTTATTGATGATAAAGCGAATTGACTTGACTGCATGTGCTGTGAGGTGTTTGCGCAAATATCGGGTGATTTTTTTAGCAACTTTCTTTTTGGTAGTTCAGCTGTTTTCGTGTAACATCTTACCGTCAAATATTATTGAATCTTATTATCAGAATTCATGCTTACTTAAGAAAGTGCATCGTGCACTATTCGTACTAACAAGCTTATATCTGGTAGAATGACTAAGTGAACAAGCAAGAACTGGTGTGGATTATGGGCCGGTGGCAGCATTGGACCGTGCTTTTTCAAAGACGACGAACGCAGAAATGTTACTGTGAATGACAAGCGCTACCGTGCTATAATTAACATTTTTTTTTTTTTTGCCCAAAATGAAAGGGCTGGACTTGACTGACATGTGGCTTAATAAAGACGATGCCACATACCACACAGCAGGCGAAACAATGGCATGTTTGTGGCCGGTCAATTGGCCGCCTAGATCGTGACATTTAACTCATTTAGAATATTTTTTGTGTGGCTATGTCATGTCTGTAGAGACAAGCCCGCAATGGTTGGCGCAATGGTAGCCAATATTGAAGAATCTAATCGTGAGATCACAGCCGATATATCGGATAGAGTGTAGCAAAATTGGACCCAACGTATTAGTCATTTGAGGCCTAGCCGTTCTATAGACTCAAATAAAAATTTCATACTCTTTAAATTTTAGGTTTTCTTTTTTGTTCTTAGCCTAGATCTTTAAATTTTGTATTTAATCTTTAGTTGATACCTCTTGTGTATCGAAAATTTCAAGTAGCTAGTCCAAGACTGCTACATATAATTATGCTGACAAGATGCACTCTTACTTGACAACTGCGATTGATTCAAATGTTTAATAACAATTATTTTTTCACAGCAGCTGTATAATGCAAATCGCTATGATTTGTTTATTTTGAAAATTTAATTTTTTTTTTCAAGTTTTTAAACAAAATATTTTAAATAACATATTTTTTAACTTTATTTCATTATAGAAAACTTTTTTTAATGATTTGTAAATTATTCATCTGTTTACTGATCATTTTTCATTTGCTTTTTTATTAAATCGTAGAGCAGTACTAATTAGCCATTCGCTGTAATACATATTCAACGTTACAGTATAATTCAGATATTTTAAAAATATTTTTCACTTCAAATAGAACATTTCGTATCTCTCTGAAATACATTAATTTGAAATGAAAAAATCAGAGTTTGTTTTACTTTCGCCAGTCATTCATTTAATGAGCATTACAAAACGCAAGTTTTCGTTTACAATAAACATTAATTTGGCAAATCACTAATTATCTGATAAATTTTTAACAATTCATCATGATGTTTTGTGAAAAACGAAAAACAGCAATCAATTGAAGTACAAGTACTTAACGCAATTCTTTACTTTTTTGGTTGCAGTTAAACTTCCTTTTTTTTTGATAAATAGATGCCATTAAAGAAATTTCAGAGAAAGCAGTTAAATATTGTATAAAGAATTCAAAGAAATATCCTTAAAATACCAAATTAATGGAAAAAAAGAGAAAAAATATTTAAAACTGATTAGGGCATTTCAAAAGAATTATTTTAAACTTTTTCTTGAAATATTTTTATTATACATATTTAAGAAATAAAATTAAGTCGCCATTACGTTTATTGTTGACAATAAACTAAAATAAAAAATAATTTAAAATTTTTGAACTAATAAGGTCAAATGAAGCCATCGTATGGATATAATCTATGGTCATTGCTATCAGATGATATGGGTAGAATTCTGAAAGTGTACTTGTGAGTTTTTTAATATTTTAATAAATAAATAAATAAATTAGTGAATTAGTCAGAGCTATGAAACAGTATTGTACTTCATTTGACTTAATTTTAAGGCCATAAACATTTTATAACCTTATGCATTAAAGGCCAATAATAAAGAAGTTCTCCATGAGTTTCGATCTTTTGTGTATCTTATCCATTTAGTCACACTAAGCTAATGGAGATTTTTATTCATATAATTTTTCCAACGGAGTAGGGGTCTTTCTCGTTCCGCTGTTCTTCGAGTTCGTGATGAAATACCTTCCGTGCCGGAGCGTTTTCGACCATTCTTACCACATGACGTCGCCGTCTCAAACGTTGGATTTTAATTATCTTGACTACGTCTACAGCGTAGTAAAGCTCATATATTTTGTTTGTTAACACAAATGAGTCCGAAATATTTTCTTCTTGAAAATTGCCAAATACGTTTAATCCATCCGACTCAGAATCACATAGCAAACGGTACATTTAGATATGATACAGCGATATCTTAATTTTTCCTGATGAGGTGGTATCTTTAAAGTGCCGCTATAACGCTAGATGATAAAATAGATAAATAGGGAGCATGTTTTAACAGAAAAACGCTGCCATTCGCGTTATCAACAAGTTTGAATATCGCAATATAGCACTTATTGAATGGGTTGCATATAGACTCCAAATTTGTGTACAAAAAGTCCAAGAATAGCTTGAAAAAACTGTACTAGAATACCAGTAGCTGGTCAATTAGGAAGCTTAAGAACATTTGGGTCATCAGTGGCTGGAAAATTTGTTTAAAATGGTGTCAAATTCAGAAATACTGAAGTAATAAATGACAATTGTGGATCAATAATTTTTTTATTTTTCTCCGTCACTCCTCTATGGAGCATATTGGCTTTCCACAAAGCATCCATTGCTTTGTTTCAGTTTCATTAATCAAGTTGATTTTTAAATGATTCTAATTCGTTAGGGAACTTGGAATTATTAATTGCTACGCCTACAATTCTAAAACGGATTTAGATGCTCTTAATACTTTAAGTATATGCCAACATATTACGAAAGATCTTAACGAATCTTTTTCAAATCAAGTTTTAAAATATATGTTAACCTTAAGGAATCATTATCCTTTAACTATGCCCCCATTACATAAGACGTTTTCAGACGTTAAAAAAGTTTGCGTTTTAATTTCGAAAATTTAAATTAAAGCCTTGTTGCTGATAGCAACAAGGATTAAAAATTGATAAATTTTTTATATCTTACTTTTCATGTGACTATTAAAATAGGTACCACCATTATAATTACAAATTTGAGGTTAGAAAGTAAATTGGCTTAAATTGATAAAAATCAGTTTTATTCATACCAATATGAAATAGAAATATGGGAATTTATAATGCAATATGATGTCGGGCTAAGGTCCACATCTAGCACATCGGCAAACGTCCGCACTTTTCACAAAATTTGGACCACATTTTGCATTCTATTCCCGAAGGCTCTGAACAAATCTTCGCTCTTCTAACGTGCAATGCTGTTTTCGAACCATCTAGTATTGATATTATATGGATATTAAATTATTTTTATATTATAAATAGATAATAAACCTTAAAATGTTCAGTTCAACCTCAATTTATGGAAAATGGAAAATTATTTGGAAAAGTACCTATTTCATTGGCCACAAAAAATTTCTTATTTTTAATGAATTTTTCTCTAAACACTAAAAAAATAACGACAAATAATGGAATTTCTTATACAAAAGTATGGCAGTTTTGACAATTAAAACCATGTAAAATTTTTAATGAAATATGTTCGTTTTGTTGAAACAGTTATATATGGGTACTTATTTTAAGGGCCATATGTATATATCGTCATATGAAATCCAAAAAGTCCTAAGATATATTTAAGAATATTATACAGAAGGAGCAAGGAACTTTCTTAAGTTGAAAAACAACACTTGGGTTAAGCTTAGCATATTTTTGACAAGAGAACTCAGTCTATTTTGAATTTTTTGAAGATATCAAAGCCTACCTACTCGTAAGTGTCTGATATCACAAAAAAACTTTAGTTAATAAAAAATGATATATGTACAGTGTACCCTCTCGGTGTCCGCTTATGAGAAAAGTACAAAAAAGCAATTTTTTATTGTCTGTGGACTCAATTGGTACCACGCTTTGTGTATGAAATGAACAACATCTAACAACTATATTGATTTTAACAACTCCAAAGCGGAATATGCATCATGCATCTGCGACAAAATATATTTTATAAACAACGATTTGAGAAAGACTTAAAGTTTCTTATAATGCTTTGATCCAGAGACCGACAAAATGTTGTTGTGTTTACTGGGAGAAAAATAATTTTAACATTTTTTAATTTTAGATCACGGGGAGAAGAAGCCGCATTGTCTAAAAATATCAGGACGTTCCGTTCTTAAAACTCAATTTTTCTATTAAATTGTCATTAAATCTGACATCATTCAGGTCTTTTTGTTTGATCGCCAAGTAACTGGTAATTGTACACATTAATATTGTGAAATGCGCGAGTCTTTGCCGCTTTCGCAATAACAAAAATATTTCCTTTTCTCCAGCCATATTGACGAAATGCAAAATGGTTAGTCTGTTCTTCTCCATTTTTCTAACAATGCATTTTTAACCTTTTAATTCAAATTTTTTATCGGGAAATGCACGAAAACATTAGCCCTTATAAATATCTCGCGAGTCATATCCTTTAATCAAATATGGTACTTTTTCGCTAAAACTTTTGACATTACCTTGGTTTATATCAGTAGCTTCTCTACAAATTGTACAGTAGGATATGTTATGCGGTTTTTTTAACGTTTCCAGACAGCTAGATGACACACTAAAATCATCATAATTTATCTTCTCTGCAATTTAGTCAGCCTAGCTCCTTATAAGAGTGCCCGAAAGAGGACTGTTTTTATTTTGAGCCCTTAGAAACCTTTCGTAGCACAATTTGTCAATGTTAAGGTCTTTGAGATTTTCTTTTCCCGAATTGACATCAAACTCACACAATTTTTAGTCTTTGTTTAGTGCAAGCAGCATGTGTTTTACTGATCTTACATTTCTTTGCTAGCTCGCGTACACTAAGTTTTTCATTTTTATAAGTTGCAATGACACCAACTTTGCTTTAAATAATAAACACTGCTTTAGGCATGGCTAATAAGTATACAATAAGAATTTAAACGATAGTACATACATGTTAACTACATACATTGAAAACAACAACCAGTTCATATTTACGGGAATTCCCCTTAATACATAACCGTACTACCAAATAAGCAGCAGCTGTAAGAATGTGGAAGAGTAAACGAAAAAACAGTCGTGTAAACTGTCCGGTTATTAGGAACTCAAATAATTTCATTATTGAAAAAAGGGTCCGCGTCCTATTATAAGAGGCTTGTCCGCTTAAGAGGGAAACATTTTAAAAATACCTATAGATTTTTTTTGGGACTGGAAGGTGTACAGAGTACACTGTAAATATACATATTAACTATTTTCACCAAATTATACGTTTTAAAAAATTTCAAATTATCTTTACAGACAAAATGAAGATTTATTGATACTACCATCCACAGCCAAACACAGTCTGTCTGAGATAAATCTTTTGTGTTATTTAACTTAATAATAATAATAATGATTGTATTTATTATAATAAACATTTATAAGTTTATTTCATATGCATGAGCATGAGAATGAATGTTGTGTTTTTTAAATATTCATTGAAAGCAGTGAGTGCCTATCTTTTTTTCAAAAGTCTAAACAGTCGTATATGTATGTACATAGTATTTATATGTACGTAACAGTTATCCTTTAAAGTACCTTAAGTGAATCGACGTAGTTTTAGCTTTTTAAATTATCATAGACGCCCAAATATTTCATTGTGAATAAAACTAATAAACAAACAAAAGTATTGTCGTCAACCTAAAGGCATTTTATCCAAGGAAAGAAAAGAGGAAATATGAAGGAAAAATTGTAGACACCCCCCACATACATTTTTTAGAATCTTTTTTTTTTTGTATACATTTTATATTATTATCCGACACAGATATTAACATGTTTTCTTATCATATATCATGTATGAGAAAATGTATATTCATACGCTTATTTTGTATTCATACAGTAATGAACAAAATTTTAGAACATCCACAAATATCACAATAATTTATTACTAAATAATTCAGAAAAAATAAAAAAATACAAAGTACTTTAAGAAAACAGTATGATAATGTGATTTAGACTATGTAACTTATTACGTCGACTAGACTTTGGTCTTGGCACATACGTTGATGCTTACATGTTCTAAATCAATATTTCGTCACTCTCGACGTCTCTATCTTAGCGTAAAGGACCAGAGTAAAGAAAGGAATTGATGATAATTATACCATGAATCGTTAAAATCGAAGCGATTTGGAAAATATATTTGCAAACAATAAAAAGCTTCAAAATATCAATGAGTAATAACACTGGTTTACCAAAACAAAATATAATGACTTCTGTGCGCTGAATTCAATGAACGCCAGATATGTTGAAGTAAAAAGTATGTGTTAAGCAAAATAACCCATAAAGGCAGGTGACTAACTTTGATAAAAAATGTGTAATATATTATTAGGCAACACACAAAAATAATGAAATTAAATGTCAAATTTTCATTCTAAAAAATTTTTTATATCTTTTCGAAAGAAAAAGAAATTGCTGTAATTTTGCGCGAAAAAATTTGTTTCGCAACTAAGTTATGAATTACTCCGAAACTGTTGAAAATACAAAGGAAATTTTATTCCAGAGCATTTACTGGTATCTGCATTTAAATCTGTCAAAACGTTTTCAAATTTTAGTGAAAATATATGACATAACTACCATATTTTGGGCGAAAAATTTGCCACGCCCATAAAAATATTTTAGTCCGATAGAAACAAACTGAAAACGGATTTTAGTTCAACGCATTAAAATCTTAATATTCCATACAGCATTATTTAAAGGCTTTTTTGGTGTAGACCAGTGTAATCGGGGAAACCAGAAATATGCCATTGCATGCTTTGTCTCATGCAAGCAATCAAACCGGAAATAAGATATTTATCCGTTTCATGAATTTTTATGAATTTTTGCGTCGATATTTTTGCATATTTGGCATTTTCGTGCATATTTTAGTTTTAAGAGCATATTATCGATTTTTTTTTCCTATTTAAGGAGCACTTTAAATCTCTATATGGCATATTTGGGTTTTTTGTGGTCTAAAATATTTTATAGCGAAAACAATTTTTTTTGTTTTAAATTCTGACCAAATTATGGTTTTTTGGAATTATCTGTCAATTGAAATTTATTGCGCCATCTAGATCTCAATTATGTTTATTTTCGCTTAAAATTTTGCTAGAAGAAAATATGAACTACAAAGTCCGATCAGAAAGCGTTTAACGTTCAAAATATGCTTGTATGTGAAAAGTTTTTACAAACAAGCTTAGATGACGTACGCTATTTCCAATCCTTACGGATTTCAATAGGTGAAACAATTGATGTTTTACAGTGACAAAGGAGCATCAAGCCACAAATTTTTAATTAACACAGTTGTTTTTGACAAAACCAAACACTTCACAATTGTACAACTTTCTGACGATTAGCTTAAGATTTTGGACTTAAATTTAAATTCAATTTTAATTTCAGTATTTGTAACAGTCGCTGCGCCGTATATAGTAAAAGCTGTCAAAGCCATAAAGGCGTTTTAGCCGAAACTAATGGATGTTACGTGGATTTCTCATGGAATTCATCGTTTCTGCAGCCGTAATTTAAACCAAGTCGATACAAATGTTAAGATAGTGTTCTTGAAAGCTCCAAGTAAAATTGAAATTTAAAAGAAAAGTATCCAAACCTTCCCGAATCAGTTACAACTTGTTGGGGGAACTTGGCCTGCGTTTATCAATTACTACGCTTACAATTATGAAAAAATCTTAGAAGTTCTTAGTACATTAAATACAGCTCGGAGCTCTACTGTTGAGACTCTACACATTAAAATAATAATAGATGAACTAAAAATTATGAATATAAAAAGTGAATTCTTTTTTATGACTGCAAACTTCGGTTTCATTGAAAATTTAATTAAAAAAACTGCAAACCAAAGGCCTTGCATTAGAATTTACTTAAATATGCTCAGCTAATGAAAACTTAACTTAGTGTTTAAGTAAGTTACCATACTTTTTATATAAATAGATTTGTACATATTTTTAAAAGATATTGAATTATTGATTAAACCTATTTTGCTATTAACAAAGCAGAATTTTTTATTTTTTTAGAGCATATTTTATAATTTTTAGGTCATATTTTTGGGTTCTTAGTGCATATTTTATGCGCATAAAACACTTTTTAAAAGCATATTTCTGCTTTCCCTGGTGATAATCGCAACTAAATTTCCTTTAGAGCTTGATTAAAATCAAAACCTTCATCTTCCTCTTCATCACACATCAAAAATTCTTTAAAATTGTGCCGAAATATGTCTAAAGTGCGTGATAAGAATGCTGCTGTCAACTTTCTTCCACAATTTCAATGTGAAGAAAATATTTCGCTTTGTCACTTAAAAGCAAGATCTACTCGCCAATTCTCATGGGATGGCATGGCAGTTTAGAATCGCATGGTTGACTACTCAAAGAATTTCAATGGGGGTTTCACATGAATTAATGCCAACAAACTTCATTTACCAAATTACTATTCGTGAAATGCATTAAAAAATGAGAAAAAATCTTATTCAGAGACCGGTAACGATCTTAAGACCAGATTGATGGTTAACGAGCATATACTGAAGGGAACTATCTATTATGAACTTCTCTGGCCTACCACACAGATCAATTCTGATCTTTACGACTTACAATTCAACCGTTAGAATGAAACTATAAAGAAAAATTCGACCAGAATTGGCAAATAGAAAAGATATATTTTATTATTATTATATTGATATACGTACCGTGTAAAGTGGACTACCATTTGCATAATATTTGTTTCAATGTGCCTGAAAATTTACTTTGATATAAAAAATTGGTCTCTGGATAACACTTCGTCGATAAACCGCAGAAATTCTACGGCAATGCAATTACTAAAGTTAAGAAAAATATCATAGATAAGTATGGCAATTATGTATTTTATTAAAATACATTTTTAATAAAGAAAGTTTTGATTCAAAAATTCACTACAAAAACCTCGAATACCTTTTATAGCATTTTCAGTTTAACTTAAACGAAACCACCTTCAAAATAAACGAAACTTTATTCAGAATAAATTAAACTTTATTCAATCAAACAAATTAGATTAAATCAATTCCTACATAAAATTATAACTACTTATTATTTGTTTTAATACTAATGACACCTCGAAGTCATTTCCGTGTACTATTGATTAACTTGCCTAATGTTTCTGAAGGTATCCTTGTTTATTTGACCTGTATCATTGTTGACAAGCTTATGGCATTAGTTTTAATATTTCAAAATATTTTAATGTTCCGACCTGATGATATTTTATAAATGGAGTTCGAATTTGATCATCCCAACAAACTACCATATAGTATTTGGGTCTTATTTTCAGAAAATTACAATGCGTAAGCTGCGATATTACCACCGATTTTTACTAAGTTACTTACTCTTCTTTTGAAATTGCAGACTTATATCGGAATGATCCAGAACGGCGATTTAAAGTATACTGAACGAAATTATCTCTGCCGTGGTCACAACTAAAATAAAGTATAAAAATGCTTATTTTATCGCGTGCGAAATATTCTTTAATTTATAAAAAAATCCATAAAAAATTTTTTTTTTCTAGTTATATATATCAAAATTGATTTTTATTTTTCTGATGTATTACTATTTTATACTTAAAATGAATTTTGGAAAAACCACTTAAAATGGTTTTTAGTTCTTAGCAAAATGTTAATGATATTCACTAAATTTAAAATTATTTCAATTTATACATTATTTTGTCGCATAGTGTATATGAGATCTGAAAAAATATTCATTATAGCAACAGTTTTCGGTATTCAGTGGATATTACTTTAGAAATTCACCATAGATTGTCATAAGAAATTCTGCCAAGAAGTCTACAAATATAATAAATTTATTTTTAGTTTAATAAATAATATTCAGCACCTTTTTAAGTACACATTTTTTTTTCTACTATTTCTTGCAACACTGTATGTGTATCTTTGTTCTTATGTTAAGAGGATGATCTCAAATGGAATGTCACACATATGTTTGTGCAATAGATATCTCTTGACAACAACGGTACTTTACTTAAGATATATTTATGTTGTTATTTTTGTTGTCGGTTCCCTGTAGCTATTTTTTGGTAAAAAGTATAAAGAAAAAAAAACAACTTTTATAATTTCATTTTTCTGTTTGTCTTCATTTTAATGTCACACTTCTTGAAGAGTAACGCTATAAAAAAGTTAAAAAATAAGGAAAAGCGCTAAAATGTTCTAACTACTCCAACGGATGTGAAACTTCAAAGATATTTAGCATGCTTCTTATTTCTGAGTGCTTTACCACTTGACTTTGTAGGTATTTGTGTCTATTTCTTATTGTTGTTTCTTACAATGTGTAATAACAGGTGAACATCCTTGTTTTATTATGTTATTATTATTATTTTTCTTAAATATGAATCCTTTTTGTTTCCTTTTTACTATTTTTAATGCAGATTCTCTACTTAATAGATAAATAAAAGCTTGATTTTTGTTTGTGCATTATCATCAGGTGTTCGAAAGAGTGATATGTGTATGTATATATGTACATACATTAGGGTGGATTAATTTTTTTTGTAATAGATTTCTAAGAAAAATTTCCCAAGAAACCATGCGTCTGCGCAGGTACTATGCTGCGTAAATTGGCCTAAATATTTTCTGCTCTCATTATTCTATAAACTGTAAAGCTTTATTAAAAAACACTTACATCATTCAAAACGTAAAAAGTTATCATAAAATATTGTATTTTTCTTTCGAATTTAATATTTGATGTCATGAATGCAAACAAAATAAGTTACTTAATACAATATTTAGAATACAATGTAAGAAAGACTGCTAGAATTGTATTCAAAGCAAATAAAACAGAAGTGCTATTAGTGGAAGGAAGGTAAATCAGTTTCCTTAATCTTTTTTATTTTTCATTCGTGATTATCTGATACGACTTTCTATAGTCATTACGATAACATTATCTTTTCTTTGCTATCATCTATTCTTGGCTATATCTCGTCCTGAAACAGTGGTAAGCAGTTGCACACATCGTTCATGTGTGGCAAGTTGCACCAACCTATTGAAACCAAACATCAATACAATGAAGAGCGGGCACAAAAAATCGGTTATCATGGTGCGATAGTCTTTTGGGCAAAACCTTCTGAAATAACATTGGCCAAAACGTCAGTGAATATATTTATTTATTTTTTTAGCTGATTTTGAAGTCTTAAGCGGCATTTGAAAGTAAGTTAGGTGCTTTTTCGAAGAATTTCTTTATATTCCCAGCAGTACAAAATTTATTACAAATGAAACACATCCGTTTGTATACTATTATTTCAGAATTGAAATTGAAATATAATTGTTAAGCACATATAACTACCACCCGATTTGGATCTCTAAGCTTTGTAAAATTAAATGTACGAGACTCTAGCATCCGATTTGGATGGGTTTGTAATGCATTACATTGTTGCTGTAGTCTCGATTATGATTTTTTTTTTGGTTTTTACTGCTATTTTTCCAATTGTTCTTTTTAATTATTCCGAATTAAAATAGAAAGAAAAGTGTACAAATACAAAGTACAAGTAGACTAATCGTGTTTGTGTTGTATAGAGAAGTCTACATGGAAGCGATTATAGCTTATAAATTGGATTTTCATTATTGAATTTGCGATAAATAAATAATTTGAAAAAAGCAAATATTTTACAATTAAGACCCTTCACTTACAATGTCTGTAGTATCGAACCCATCCAACCTTCACTTACAATGTCTGTAGTATTGAAGCCATCCAATCTTCACTTACAATGTCTGTATCGTCGGACCCATCCAAACTACACTTACAACGTCTGTATCGTCGGACCCAACCAAGCTTTGTTTACAATGTTTGTTCCATCGAATTCATCTGACGGCCCGGGCCAACGCTAGGTAAATGTAAATACGAATTGTATGCAGGCATTGGATGGTTCCTATTTACTCGTACATTGTATGTGGTCTCGGATCAAAGATGAATGTGGTAAAAATTTTGCTGGGTTCTTAAAAAAAGAAAAGAAATATAAACATTTAGAGATGTTTTCATAATGTTTAAAATTTTCCATTTTTTATAAAGTTCTCATTTTTAAATAGGATTGTTTTGGAATCTTCTATTACACAAACAATATTCTTAAAAACAATTTCTAAGTAAAATGAGACTTCAGTTGTTAATATCGGTAGCAATTTGACAAAGTTATAGTACTTTTTATAGATATGCATACCGAATTTTTTGTTTCTAATGCAAACTAATTCATTAGTGCCCATTCAAATTTTTATGTGAATTTACGAAGAATTGGTTGTGATTTTACATCTATTGTTTCTTTTGAAAAGTTTCTTAGTATTTTCCGCAAATGTTATTTTTGCTATACAACCTTTTTTTCAATCCCTACAATTTGACCCACCCTAATATACATATTAGTTTTACCTATCCGGCGTTGCTCGGAAAGCTATATATAACTCTATTTAGCGGTACATTAATATAACTGTACCTTAATTAGTGATCATGCATATGGTGACACACACAATTTGTGCTTTTTATCGGTAGTTATTTAGTAATCTAAACAAATCCTTTATAAATAAATCGGTTTTCATTACATTCAATATTAACGTATTTGTAATTTTTATCTTTTTTGAATACCACGTTTTGATTTGTTTATTCTCTAACCATTTAAGAATTTTTGAATTTTATTAACAAAGCCATTAAGATTAAAAACGGAACTATAATATCTCCCCTTATTAAATATACTTCAAATAAATCAAAAATATTCTACGGTCCATTAAAATGATTTATAATAATTTAATATTATTTACAAGCACTTTAACGGAAACTAACAATAGAATTATTTTTTCAAAATACAGCACAGATGACATTAAGCTTTCAATGCCATTTAAAAATATACCCACAATCCACCTCTTTTTTTGGTAACACTTGAAGAATAAGAGAAAAGATTGAAAATTGAATCATCATTAAATCAACCACCATTTAAGTTTAAACGAAGTTATTTCAAAAATGTATAACAACCAAATATTATCGAAATATTATGCAAAATACCAAAAAGAAAACAGTAACTACAATGTCATCATCATTGCCATTTAACAAGAATTATCATAATAGACACCAGTGTAGTGGAATAACAAGTGGAAAAGGAAAGATGATAAAAAAGTTTTAGAAACAGTAAAGTTAAAAACGGCAGGTGTCTGTCACAAGAATCTAGCTTTACCCAAAAATTCACTGAGATGTGGGGTATTTAAAAGGCAAAAGGGTTTATGAACTACAGCACATTTTAATAATTTACTTTAAAATTAATTTTTGTTTTTTACCATATAATTGTACTCTTCAGTCAATTTATTTTATCCACCACTGTAGTCTTGACATCAATAATCGTAATACAAAAGCATCAAAGCATATAAAAACATTAAAGTCAAGGACAATATTAAAGTTGATTTCGTTTTAAAAAATACAAAAGAAAAAAAGAAAACTTCTTTTCTGTATTTTATTAAGATTTTCTTACACAATAGCGTTTAGATTAACTAAAATCATTATAAGGGACATCCTTTTTATACCTCGACATTCACACACATACGCTAAGACATACAATTATATAAATACTTGCACTAGCCGTTTGACATCTGGCTGGGTTTCTTTTTTTTTCTTTCAAAAGGAAACAAAAGGCAATGTACCACCGTCCCCGTTTGTCAAAAACTCTTTTGTTTAGGGTTTCATTTGTTCGGCATGTTGTTTGATGTCATTTTTCGGAAGTATTGTTTGAAATTTTTCAACAACAACAAAAAAAGTATAAACTTTAACGTGTCTAATGTAATTTAACAAATTACAGTTAATTTGATTGAAAACTTAGTTTAACAGTTTTGCTTGTCTGGCTATTCTATAGAAACATCTTCTCACGAATCTAATAATTGTTGAAAGTTTAACAGAATGGTGCTGATTGAATGTAGATTTTGTGAAGAAAGTTACACATTATCCTTTAAAAAGATTGGAAAAAAATGTATTTAAACCTGTGATTGAATAATAAAAAAAGTGAAATATTTTTTTGAATTAACTTTTTAAATTAATCCGGTGGCATATTTGAGGAACATTGTCACTATGATATTTTCTTCGATGAGTCATTGTATTATATTTAAAAACACCAGGGTGGGTTTTTTATTTAGAACAAAAATAAATATAAATCATGTACTGGGAGCACAAATTAATTCGGTCCATTTTTTAGCTCAAAAAATAATTAAATGCGAATTTATCAAATCTCAAATTTGAGCCAATTTCCAAATCCCGTCTCAGAAAAACTTCTCGTCTTTTGAGACGCTCCAGCTTGGAAGCCGAAGTTTCTTAAACAATTTTTTTTTTTTTTTTACATGCTAAGAGATATTGTATCGAAATAGACAATGGTCTGAGGGAGCAATATTCAAGAAATACTACGGATGCAGCATTTGATTGTTTCTAACAATTGTTTGGAAACTTTTGCGAAGTAAGGCCGAGCGTTTAAATGGAAAGGAATAATTTGAGCATGTCTGTCTTTATATTCATTACTAAAAAATAATGCATGTTTCAAACAAAGTAATTGCAATCTGCTCACCGAGTTTCACCAGCTCATAGTGCACAAAGCCGTTTGACCCGGACAAAAGTGCAAAATAACATTGTAAATAGTAAAACAATGTAATTTTACTCACACATAGAAAATAGTGGCTGCACTTCACTGCACAACTTGTTTATCTACGATGCTTTCATTTCAAGCCGTTGGCGCCAAATGTGGCTTGAGAGCAGGATTGTCAAATTTAACATTGGAAAATTTTTTACATTCTTTAAAAAAAATCTTGACAGTTAAAAACTTTTGTGTTCGAAAAACTCTGATTAAAAATCGTCGGTAGATGTCTCTAAAATGTAATATCTCTGGTAAAATTAATTGCATCAGGCAACACTATAGCTTCTCTGATAGGTCCAAATGATTACTGGCGTTGAAAAGTGGATCACGTACGATAATAATGTGAAAAATTCAAAGGCGAAGCAAGATGAAGCTTCGAAAACGGTGGCAAAGCCAGGATTGCCAGCAAGAAAGGTAATGTTGTATCTTTGGTAGAATTTGAAGGGAATTGTTCATTAACAACAATTAACTTTAAATAAATGTGTTTTAAAAAATCTTGACAAACCTTATTTTTGCTTGTTTCTTGACATGGTGTAAGAAATCTTGTAAGTCAAGTGAAATCAAGACCATCTGACAAGCCTACTTGAGAGTCTCCTTCGTCGGCTGCCTTAGGGATTCTAATAAATTTGATTCGATTTGCGCCAGAGTGGAGTATTGCTGATGGTAGTTTGCCTGAAAATCCTTTGATTCGTTAAAAGCATTGGCTGACAAAAACCCGATTTGTTCTGTGGTCACAACAACCTGCATTCTAACTTTTGCATGTTTAGTTTGGTAAGTCGAAAGATGTTCTGGAAGTTCCACATTGGTTGTAGTGGAACATAAGCTGTTGATGCGGTTTTCAGCGTCCTCTTTGGAGACACCGTTTTTTATAACCATGCTTCCCACATAGAAAAATTGCTGAACGTTTTCACGAAGTTATTCGTATTTGCCTGTTAATGTTCATAAACTTGATCTTGGGTATGTTTATCCTAAAACCACATAGTGGCAATCGCATGATTTCACAAAATTCTGACGATCCAGTTTACAAAAATGTGGTAGACACTTGCCCGATATCATTTTTCATTTATAACTACCAAACTCTATTTATTCAAATTTTTTAATTTGGGTACACAAATATAGTATAAGCAACTTGTCTTAATGTTATAAATACATAGATGACTGCAGGCTGCGTGAATAAATGACTACAATTGCCGTTAGCAGCGCTTGTAGTCGTCTAGTCAGTTACTTCAATATATTGGAAACGACATGATAACATAGCAGTTGACCCAAAGAAATTGACGTTTTATACATGCTATGTGTATCTAGACAGTATTTACCCGGTGTACTTTCTCATTACCCACTTTTTGGCTAATGTATCTATATAGATAACAAAGCAAAAATAGTTGTCGTTCTCCAAAAAATTTAATATGGAGTATAAATAGAAGGTAACACGCCTACTAGCTCAATTCTGCTCACTTTTAAGCTAGGATCCCATGATTGTCGAAAATGTACCAATATGGCACAATTTAAATTGTGATTAATTGTCGTAAAATATAAAAATTAACCCAATTTATTCAGTGAAAAAAATTTTAAAATTTAAATATTGGTACGTATTGCCAACTTGTACTGTCACACAAGAGCACAATAAATATTGGGGCATTATTGATATTTTTGTTGCCTCTTTATTATTGCCGTACCAATAATTGATGCAATTCGACAATAGTGTGATCCCAGCTTTAGACCAGTAATTTGTATTGACTATGTAGCTATTTAAGCACAAATCTGGAGACTCATTCTGTTACTATGTTGAAGATATAGACAAATAAATATTAACTTTGTATGGACGTGGCACCGACCACTTAGAATTTTAAAATTTATATAGTCTGAAGTTTATTTAGGTAAGCAGAGAGATACTGAAAAAATTTCAAGAAGATAGGTTCAAACGTTAGGTGTCTATAAGGCACAAACAAACATACATACATTTTACTAATACTTTTTACTAATAATTTTTTTTTAAATTTTGTAGCCAACCAATTAGAAATAATGTTGGCTAATGTTGGCTACATCAGCAAAAGTAGCCGTGTAGCTGTGTCGCTGTCAAATTATCGTATCTATATAGACGTGTGTATTTAATATTTTGTAGTATATTATCGGTAGCCTGCCGTCGTCTATATGTTTAAAGCATAAATTACTTATTAAGACTTATTTAAATGAGGCAATAGCTGCAGCCTAAGTTGCCAACTGGAAGAAATACTGCTACTTTATTAATCTCCTAAGAAACCAATTTCATAAAACTAAAGAAATTCTTAAGCTTATTTCCAAACAAATATTTAAAACATTTCTCGGTATATAAAACAATTGTGCATTACATTCGTGACCCAAAATATCTTTTTTTTTTAAACTCTTAAGTACAATAGCTTATTTGTATACACATATGTATATAATTTTGTTTGTTTGTAATATGAACAACAACAATAACATAAAGACCAACCAATTAAATGCTCAACTGTAACTCAGTTCCATGATAAATATTATTTCCATGATTACTTTACCTTTTGATGTCCTTGCTTGTACTCTCATTTGTTATTCAAATCCGTTCTCCATTTGTTTTTTCCTCTGTTTTTGCTCAAAACTTTTTCTCTTCAGGATATAAAATAATTTGTTTTTTTTTAATGTCTAGTCTTGAAAACGGAAATAGAAATGAAGAAAGTTTTTAATCCTTTCGCTTAGAAAATAATGCTAGAAATTGTATTCACGAATATATTTGACATTTAAACCTCAAAGGGATTTCGTTATAGAAAGATATAATTTTCTGTTGTGTAAAAAGGATGCAGACATATAGAAGACGAAAACTTGTCTCGTTAATTTTCCTATATTCATATGTACGAGTATGTTAATGTTAAAATATGTTTATAGTTAAAATAGCAAAAAAAATTAATATCTTTATATATTTATTTTATGTGTGCATCTTATATATAAAAATTAATGTGTCTTTGTATGTTTGTTTGTTTGTGCCTTACGGACAGCTAAGCGCCTGTACCGGTTTTCTTAAAATTTTCAAAATATCTCTATATGTCTGGAAGGAACTATAGGCTATATAAATTATAAAAAATTCAACTGTGCGGGGCCACGCCCTTACAAAGTGTATATTAATTTGTCTTCAAAATAGTAACAAAAGGATTCTCTAAATTTGGCTCAAATAGGTTCATAGTCAAGGCAACTCATCGGTCAAAATGTTGGCGGGATAAGACAAGAGGGCGTGGTAACTCTCATACAAAGTAAATATTGATTTAAGTATATCTCGAGAAGGGTTACAGCTAAAGTTTCAGAATTTAATACCATTGACTTCATGTCATCCCAAATCGTCAAGCAAAAAGTGTGCGCATTGAACAAAAGAACATGGTACCTCCAATACAAACTTAATATTAATTTCTGTATATCTTAAGCTTTAAAAGCTTCTAAATTTGGTCTAAATGACTTCGTAGTCAACACGAATTACGTATAGATCAAAAATTGGTAAGAATAAGACAAGTGAGCGTGGTACCTCCCATACAAAGTAAATATTGATCTTTGAGAACGGTTACAGCTAAGGTTTTAGAATTTAGTACGATTAACTTCATGGTCAATACAAATCATCGAGAAAAAAGTGGGCGGTAGTTAATAAGTTTGCGTGGCACCTCGTATACAAACTCAATATTGTTTTTGTATATCTTGAGAAAGTAGTTAAAGCAAGAGCTTCTGAAATCGGTTGAAATTACTTGGTAGTCAACACAAATTATCAGGCAAAAAGTCGGAAGAATTAGACAAGTGAGCGTGTTACCTCCAATACCAACTAAATGTTGATTTTTGTATGTTTTGAGAACGTTCAGAATTTGGTCTGAATGACTTCATGGTCAGTACAAATCATAAGGAAAAAGTTGGCGGAATTTAACAAGTGTGCGTGGTACCTGACATACAAACTAAATGTTTAATAAAAATCATAAAAAAAAGGGCGGAATTGAATAAGTGGGCGTGGTACCTCCCATAAAAAGTAAATATTAATTTTTGTATTTACATATATAATTTCTAAATTAGTTTCTAAATTGCTAGCGAACAATACACATCATCAGTCAGTAACTTGGCGAGATTGGATAAGTGGGCATTGCATTCATACTAAATATTGGATTTGTATATGTGTAGAACGACAACTTTTATAGCTTCATTATCTGTCCACATCAGCCAGAAAGCGGATATCGAAAAATAAAAGTGATAAATAAACGTATACTACATAAAAATGAAAGCAGAACCTACAGTCTTTCTAGAAGGAACCAATGAGTGGATTTTGATCGGAAGGAAACAAAATGGAGAAAAAGTGTTAAAAAAATGTAATTAAGAAATCATTTAACATAATAATAAGATGGGGATAGCGAAGCACACCGGGATTTAACTAGTATGTACATGAAAGAAAGGTGAGTAGTCTCATAAATCGACGGGTAAAAAATTATGTATCAAAATAAAAACTCTACTTGAGGTGGCCAAATTACAATATTAAAAATAATACAGAAGAATCAAGACACGTAATTGCAACTAATAATTGATGTACATATGTAATGAGATGATTCAGATGCAAATATTTTTTGTTACAACTTGGAGTTATGAGTCGCTTCTATTGTATCCCTAATTCAATCGGAGATCATTAAACATTAGTAACTCAATCGCTGGCAAGGGAATTTCAATACCTTGCTTTGATAAGTGTATTTTATTAATTCTTGGCCTTGTGCCTGAAGCTTTTCAGGCAGCTGTAAAATCGATGTTGCTTGCCAAAGACCATTAATAACAAGATCAACACCATGAAGTGAGAAAAAAACTGTCAATAAGTGCTTGACGCTTTGCTTTTGCCACCTTTTAACTAAGAAGGTGTACTACTCCTGTCAAAAGTCATTTGTCAGTTGACTACTTTCAAAATTTGATCAAGCTGCGTTATTTAGTTTGTATTCGACAGCCATTGATAGCAAAATTTGATCAAGCTGAGCCATTTAAATTGTATTTGATAGCTATTGATAGCAAATACTCGTACTCCGTGATTTTAATAGAAAATGAAAAAAGTGAATTTCGTGTGCTTTATTTTTTGCAGAAAATCTTATTACTCAAATCAAGGCTAAACTCAATTAATACCATTTGAACTTAATTTCAATGGTAAAAATTTAATTGTGGCCGTATAAGCATGGAAGCTGCCGAACGTTGTGGACGGCCAATTGTGGTTTCTACACTCGAATTAGTTGAACGAAATTTGCGATATGGTGTTGGCCGATCTTCGATTAAAAGTGCGAGGATTATGCAAGCCATAGGTATCTTGTATAGCCCAGTGGTTTCAATTTTGAATGATTACTTGAGTCTGAGGAAGCTTTCCGCAGGATGCTTACAATTGACCACGAGCGCAATCATGTGACAACTTCGCTGGAGTGTTTGGAGTTGTTCAACCGCAATATGGACGAGATTTTAAGCCTTCTCGTAACCCCGGACAAAACGTAGATTCACGACAACATAGCAGAGACTGAAAATCAGTTAAAACATTAGGTTACTTGGGGAGAATTAGCGCCAAAGAAGAAGAATATAGCCAATAAAGCCATGGCGACAGATTTTTAGAATACATGCTTTATAAGCCACATTGTTTACCTCTAGAAGAGAAAAACTATCAATGGCGAAATTATAAAGACTTATTGGCTTGATTTAATGGGAATTACAAAATAAACAAGCGTATTGTATTTGGTTTTTTCAGGTCAATGCAAGGCTGTGCACTTTCCATGACATAAATCCATGAAATAGTCTACAAATTGCTCCATTATCCATTATTATTTAACATACCAATTTTGATGACCTCCACAAATCCTTGATTTCTTTTGAATGAACAAAAAAATGATAGGCAAAGATTATAGAGTTTAAAGAAGACTTTGCTGAAAAGAAAATAATATTTTTTCTTCTTATCCAAAAACATGTGTTTTATTCAAAAAGTCAGGGATCTATAACCCGCTTTCATATATGACCTAATATTACTGTGTACCTTGTTAAAAAAGCTTCCGGAATAACTCCCGTGTAACGGTCCCATCGTTCTAATTTGATTGTAAAAAAACCGCATAGAGACAGATATACTATTGACTACGGAGCTTTTACAAAAGTCATGATATGATATTAGGATTTAGCGGGAATATCAACAACAGATGTACCAACTTAACAAAAAAAAAAAAATCAAATCGTAACGATGGGACCGCCACACAGGGGTTATTCCGGGAATTTTTTGATCTAGGTAGTATGTACTTCCAAAACAGGAGTGCATGCTTGATAAGATCTTTCAATATTTCGTCACAAATATTTAACTGGATACATATTATCGTTAAGCTCAATTGTGTAGTGGAAGCTGTTAAAGAACGGCTATTAATAGGCTACCAAAAGGTGTTTCTTACGTTCAATAGCTTTCCTATATGGAACTCAAATTCGATTACCATATTTATAATTTAAAAGAGAGATATACAAACCTGGTCACTCTCAGTTTTGTCATATGAGTAAAACAAATATGTCATTCAGCTGAAATGATGTCTATGTTGATTTAAAATGTTTCTTTTTTGGCGGATTTTAACCTTTTTTTTCAAAGAAATTAAAACATTTAAATATGAGATACACGTGTAAAAGAAGAAGGGTTGCTTTAACATTTAAGTTTATTACATTTAAAGTTTATTATATTTCTTATTAAGAGTGAGTTTTATAGCAACATTAGAGAATATTTAAAGATTTTAATAAAGCAGAATTAAAATTAAAAAAAAACTAAAATTTAAAGGCACAGCCTTTTATTGAAATGTTTTATTTTATTTATGCAGAGATGATGTTCAAATTAACGATGCTTAACGAGAGATTTCCAAAAGAATGTCAGTCATCTTGAAATAAATGCTAATATAATATGATTTTTGGACTGAACGCAGAACCATACACACACATAACACAATATTGGGCTACTTTTTTTTAAATTAACAAACTGACATTTTAATTCCACTTTAAAGCTTTTAAATAAAGAAATTTTTAAAATTAAAAGCCATAAAATCACAGTGGACAATTAAAAAAATTTCTTCTGTAGAACATATTGAGGACCTAAAATACTTCTTAAATACTCTAGGGTATTATAAATTTATTTAAATAAAACGCTTTATTCTTCTTAAAGCAAATGGTTGAGATTGAGAGAACAACCAAACTTTTCATTCCGTAACATGGTAGTCAAAATCACAGACAATTTAATTGACAAGATGTGACAGTTTAAAATTTTATGTCCAAAGACTGTCAACTGTAACAAGGAAAAGGAGAACATTTTCAGAATAATAATAAGAGAATGATAAGGAATACAAAATTATATGTATTTAAGAAATTTTTTCCTTTCCCTGCAAATACTTCTTTAATTTTTTCTATCTGTAATCAAATTTGGTAAATAAAATTTGCAATAAAATAATAACACAGTGCGACAAAAAAAATAATAAGTTTATTTATATTTTTAGTTGCAATGTGACAACAACAAGATATCATATCATATATATATTCACCCCTATCATGAATAACATGGGAAATTTTCATTCCCCTCGAAGGGAAAATTTCTATCATGAATCTCCCATGAAATTATTGTTCCCTTTTGACAAGCTATCATTTTACATTGAATGTTAAAAATAAATAGAGAAAAAATGTGAGAAATTTATTGAAAAGTAAAACGTTTACACAAAAATTATCACAATTAAAGGGAAAAATTGAATAAAAAAAATTAAAATCAAAACAAACTCTTACAAAGCAATTATCATGTAAAGAATTGCACATACAGAAGCTGGAAGGCAAGAAATAAAACAATACTGTCTTCAGCAAGATGGGCAGAAAGAAACTGGTGACTATGACAAAACAGTAACAATTTAAAAATGGCTTAAAGGCCAAAAAGAATAGAAAATTAAAATAAAAGTATTTATCCCGATGACATACTGCTCGATCAACTTCTATCAAATAAAATTAAAAATCAACAAAACAAAGAATTAAGTGGAACCGATCAAGAGCAAGGTTAGGATGGAATTAATGCCATATTTGGTAGTGGCGAAGAATCTGATGACTCGAAGGATGCCGTCGATGCCGTTGTTTTCCATATTTTTTTATGAGCGAATTTTAAAATTCAACCAACACGTCTCTTCAACTACAGAAAATAATCCTTTCACTTTTATAGTGAATTATAATGTTTTGCACTTTACTCACACTTTTAGTTTAAAAAAAGTTAAAGTTAATAAAATCTTCAATTATCCAGTAAAATAAATAAATACTTAAATGATAAATGTAACTGCCCAGCAAGAATGATGTGAATAAATCAATGGGAAAAGGGATCAAATTTCGAAGGAAAATATTATTCACGATCAGGGGAATTCTTACAGGGCTATCGTTTCCCACTGAATAATTAGAAAAGGGTAAAACATTTCATGGGTAAATTATTCATGATTACAATAGTGGGAAATGGGAAAACATTTTGGGGGAAAAATTATTCATGATAGTGGTAATTATTTCTAAAAGGTATTTTTTTGTCAGTTGCAAATATCTTGATGATTCATTTTAAAGATTAATTTATACTCTAATGGCGACATATAATGAAAAGTCTTGAAGTTAATGTTTTCATTAAAAATATACATTTTAAATCCTTAAGATTCATGGTTTTTTGTATTACAGTTTAGCATAACATATTTTATTGTTGCCAAAACATTCTTGGTAATATTGTTGCCGGCTACGCAGTGTTTATTTTGTCAAATGTGTTGATAGAGAGATGTTTAATTTATAGTGTCAAGAGGTGCCAAGCTTTAACAGTTTATGAAAATAAGCACATAAAAACGTATAAACAACGTGTATTTTATAGTAAAACAAGTAATTGCTTTTAAGCGGAGTTTTTTTTTATCATAAACAACATCATAATCATATATGTTATTTCTTAAGGTATTTTTTCGTCGATTGCAAGTACCCTTCTCAATATTGTCGGCTATGCAGTGTTTGTTTTATCAAGTACATTAATACAAGGCAGTTTATAATTTCGGGCCAAGTGATGGAAAACTTTAAAAATTAAAGAGTTTTCAAGAAAATTAGCACATATGTAAATAAAATATAAACAACGTATTATTTAGAATAAAAAAGTAGATTTTTTTAAACGTCGCTTTCTATCATAACCAACCTCATTTTCATACATATGGACCATACATAGTGAGCGAATTTATCATTTGTTACGTTTTTTACGAAATATTCTTTTTGATGCAAATATATTCCAAAGTAAGAAACTCTCCACGTAGTAAATAATTATATCGATATTCGCAATATTTAGGGAGATATAACATTTAAGATTTGTTGTTGATGTTGTCAGACTAAGAAAAAAATTATAGAAATGAAGCTCCCCTATAAAATTATTTTTTTGCAACACACGATAATACTGAGCAATTGGGTCGATATCATTTCATAAAAATTTTTTTTGTCGGCTGCAAATACCTTCCTCACTACCTCAAGTTGTTGGCAATGCAGAGTTTGTTTTATCAAGAGTATTAAGACAGGGCTGTTTAGTGTATAGTGTTAGATAATGTTAAACTTTAACAGTTAAATTGCTTTCAAGAAATAAATACACGAATAACGTAAAAACAAAGTGTTATTCAGATTAAAACAAGTTTTTCCTTTTAAACATCTTTTCATCAATAGATATTTTAGTTTTTAAATGTATTTTTTACAGTTGCAAAGATTTTCTTTGCTACTGGATATTGTCGACAACGCAGAGTCTGTTTTATTAAGTGTAGTAATACTGAGCAGTTTCATATATACGGTCAGATAATCTCAAACTTTACTTCTAGCTGGAGGTAAAACAGATCTCATCATTTGAGATGAAATTTAAATGGTACCCAAACTAGCACTTACCGTTATCGATTGCCTTTTAAAGGTCATTATGAATAATAACCTTTCTTATGTAGAAAAAATAAATCTGTTTAGTGAAGATCTTCGCCAAGTGTTACCCTAACTAAGTTACGAATAACTCCGAAACTGTTGAAAATACAAACAAAAATTATTCAGTTGATTTATGGGAAATTTTGTTGCTAAGCATTTAGTGGTAATTGCATTCAAATCAGTCAAATTGTTTGCAAGTTATGATCAAATATATTAACATGAAATATATTGCCATAAAAACTGAAAACAGATTTGAATTCAGCGGATCAAAGTAATTATATTCCATATAGTTTTGTTTAAAGACAAGTAATTTTTTTGTTTTTTGTAGACCAGTGTTACACACAATGTTATTTGGGCTAAATTTAGAAACTCTCGCCCAAATGAACAAAGACCTTTTCAACGCATGCATGGGTTTGTAAATCGGCTTAGTGGTTCTCGAGTTATAAAATGACGAACATAGGACAACTTTAATAATATTGAATATTCGCATTTAATATTTTTACTTTATTATGTTATAAAAATTGTCATAAGAAACGCGAAATTTCGCACGGGTCATCTAGTTAAGTTAAATTTTCAAATGTAAAGCGTTGTCTATAACATCTGAGCATACTCTCAACTAATGTTAGAGAGCATAATTTGGTCAGAATTAAAAAAAAACTATTTTGTTTTCGCTATAAAAATATTTTAGAGCGCAAATAACCCAAATATGCCCTTTAAAAGTTTAAAATGCTGGTCATTATTGCGAAAAATATGATTCGTTTATTTTAAAGTTTGACTTATGGTCATTTTGTTACTTGTTGAACATATAATATTATTAACAAAAAAAAAAAAAGAATTAAATTAAATTTTCTTAAATAGAACCAAATCGCGTATCATCTCTTTAACAAAAACATTTTTGCTACGTGTTTAATTTTAAATTTTTAACTGTCCGATTCTTTCAATCATTTAAAATATACTCCAATCAAAAACAAAAAATCTATAAAGTTTTAATTTTCTATTTAGGAAATGTTACAAAAAACATATAAATCAAATATAACCATTTCCCATAAAAAAAACTATAGATTTAGTTTCGTTTAGTTTTTTTCCTGTTTTTTATTCGGGTGCAAATAAAAAATGTATCTCTTCTTTTGTATATACTACTACTGTTTTTAATTAAAAATTCTAGTCATTCATACAGCATGTAGTAGTACTATCATGTGAAAAAAAGTAGGAAAAACATACATGCTTATATAGCAGGAGTATAAAATAGTGCACATATTTATAAAACATTTAAATAGTGTACGCTGAAAGTAAACATACGCTTCAAGTTGTTAATCTGAGTTGTAATTTAAATTAATTTTTCGAACGCACTATAAATTCAGAAAGTTATTTAGTTTTTCTGAGTAAGTCACGTTCATTTGTGTTTCCTTCCTGTCACTCCTCTCAACATTCCACCTTTCTATCTCTTTTCTTGTAACGCCACCTCAGCACTTATACCATGTAAATGAATACCAGCATTTAGTTTATAAAGATTTTTATGGCTGCTATTTTGCACTTTGTTAAATGTAAAAAAAATCCTTTTGTATAGAGAGATTGTGGGTTTTTACTCTTTTTGTTCGGGTTCGGGTTAAGAAGACTTAAAAGAGATATTACGATACGACACAAATCAACGCAAAGAAAACCTAAATATAGAAGCAAACAAAAACTACAGCAATATTACAGCATAAAATTGTAAATGAGCACAAAACTCGTTTACATTTATGTTGCATATAAATAGAAAAGGGGAACAAAAATCGCTAAAAGGATTAAAGACAAAACCCAGTTACCTAGTAGCTTAAATAGCAAAAAAAATGTTTATGAATTGAGAAAAAAATTACATAAAAAATAATTTTAATTAGCAATGAATTTGCAGCTATTTATGAACACTTTTTTCCATAAAGAAACTCTTTTTCTAGTCTCTGGATGAGTTGCGCAAACACTTTTATAAAAAAATGTAAAGAGAAATTTGCATTTAAAGAAAAATTTGTATTTTTATTTTTAATTTATTTATTACAGAACTACATTTCGTCTGTTTATTTATAGTTATACAAGTTTAAATCATAACACATGGGCTAAAAAGTCTTGAACCTAACAAAGAAACCGTCATTTCCATCAAGAGCAATGTAAACATTCCAGCGCCGCTTTAACATTTCAATAACACTTTTGTAGAACGATTTATCTTTTGCCTCAAAATGAGCTTCAGTTTCAGCGATAACCTTTTCATTTGTCCAAAATTTTTTACCGGTAAACATTTTTTTAATTCAGCCCGCAGTCTCTGGGTGCCAAATTTGGCGAATGCGGTGGATGTAAGAGCAATTTGAAATTCAGTTCATGTAGTTTTGCCATTGTTTTAGAATCATAATCTTGGTTTTGATTAACAGTGAGTCAAATAATAGTCAAATGCTCATGCAATATACAGCTTACACGTTCATTTGATATCTTTACGATGTCAGCTAACTCACGCAACTTCACTTTTCGAACATTCAAAGCGAATCGTGGATTTTTTGTGTTTGCTGGTGTTACCGCCTTATTCTAGGTGTCTCTACAACCACGTTTGAAGTCAGCAAACCAAATTTTTATTTTTGTGTCTGATAGAGCTGAGTCTCAATAATACTTTTCCAGACATTGCTTCGCTTGAACGGTATCTTTTTCCCATCAAGAATCGGTATAGAATTAAAACATGAAAACATGAAAAGTAACAAAAGTAGCGTCACTTCTAGCACAATAACTCATAAACTATTAATATAATATTATGAAATTATAATAGCTATCTTTTGAAGCTTAATACTAACTGAAAAAGAGGTGAATGCAATGGAACTAGCGCCATTTATGTGTTAGATTTTTAATCATATGTGTTAATAAAACAAAAAAATATATTTTTAATATTGTTAGGTTGTAACGTTTTTAAAACTTTGAGTTCTTTTTAATTGCGTCAAAATAAAATAAACACCACTTTGTTGTTATTTTACAGTTTTTATTTTCTCATTTTATCTTTATAAAGTTTATCTTAATATAGCAACTTATTTATCTTGCACTTAATATTCGCTTATGCAACGCTTATTTGCGCCTAAACGCAACTTTACTTTATGTCTGCAAAATAGTAACTAAATCGACGTAGGCAAAGCAACTTCCTTGTATACCTAACAGCCTACAGTTTTGAAAGTTCCAGAAATGTTTCATGATTGTGTTATATAAAGACGGTGGAATTGGCAATGCCGTTAAGTACACAAATCAATACAGGAATACCGTTATATAATGCGATGTATTTTCTTTTTAGGCATTTTTATTTCCGTAACAATATCAATGAAACGGGCGTTGTTGGATGAAAAATGTTATCACATTAATATAAAAATATGATTTCGGCCACGACTACATCGTACATGGCTCAATCTGAGACATCAATTTTAACAAACTTTTCACAGCAAGTGCTGCCGTATTTCGTAAATAACCCTTAAATTGCTCGATTTTCCAGGTGTTCAATTATCTCTGGTTTATCGATGTAGTCAAGTGACTTTCCTTAACCGCAAAGAAAATAATCCAATGGGGTTAAATCTTTGTGGCTAATATATTGGACCATTACGTGAAATTACTCTTGCATCAAAAGATTCTTTGAGAAAATGGCACGCTGTGTGACGTGTGGCTCCGTCCTGTACGAAAGAATTTCTAATCGTGTTCATAAGCGTTTACCATTAACAGTAACATTCTAACCATTATTGATTTTGAAGATATATGGACCATTGTTTTGCCAGCCCATAAATCACACCAAGAAGTAATTTTCTATGCAACTCTGCTTATTTACGCATCCATTCAACCGAAAATTGGCGTAATCGGAGAACAACATTTGGAATTTTAAAGTTTGACGAACAAAACCATTATTTTGATAAAAAAAAATTCCAACAATTTGCAAGCGTTGCTCTGGTGTAAGTCTATCATAATGAAATGTCAAACCAAACTAAACAAAAAACAACTATCGGCTGTTAAATCGGTTGTCAAATAAAGCAGTGTTGCAACCTATAAAAAGCACCCGGTAGTAGATCAAAACTAAATTCTATTTGAAATTGACCTTTGAGTTGACTACAGACAAGGAATTCTAGAATTACATGGTGCGAAAAAAAGTTATACTATTTTTCTCATAGGCGCCTTCGAGTACAATACGAATCTCTTTTTGAATATTTCCAAACACCTCCACAATATTAAGTAACGAACAAAAAATAACCGGCTTTTCGTACCTTTATGCACTTTTAAGCGAATGAGTTGAATATTATACAATTTGACAAGCAGTCAAGCTACTATTTGGACAATCTCTGATGGACGTTGTTTTTATCAAGACATTCGAACCGGCAAAATATTTAGATAACTAGGAAAATTGTTTGGCGTATGGACTTTTCAGGGGTGGCCCTCTACCACCTAGTCAGGATGTCAACTTCATCTTGCAAGACTACTGTCTCTGTGATACTTGTCGTACAGGGTACGTCAACGGTGCGAAAATTGACCCATTTCTTCTGTTTCAAGAAACATCTGACTTTTTAAAGGATACCGCGACATCGGCAACGCATTTTCATGGCTATTATTATTAGACACTGAGTAGCTGGCGAGCATGCAAGGAGACTTGATCTACCTTGTAATGAATACTGTATCAGTTGTTGGGATGAGAAAGGGGAGGAGACATTGGATTATTTTCTGTGTCGGTATAGTTGTTTATTGGAACTGATTTTCTGGCTAATATATGTATACGTATATTTAGTTGTTTTATTTAGTTTGGGCGTGAACACGGACATGTTAATCAACATTTTTATTGGGGGCATAATAGTGGAATCAGAATATGGGCCCAAGTTAGCTTTATACGTGTCTGGCTATCCGTTGGAACTAACTAACCGATTTGAGGTTTCTCAGCGGATTTGGTAATAGGTAATCTTTATTAGCTTTGTTTGCTTGGACAGCTGGGCGGCCATATTTGCTCTCAGATCACACACTTTCAACTCACGGTTGGTGAGAGTGTGTGGACTCATTGAACACCCTCAGCTTATCTTCTGAGGCGCCCATTGTTTAGAATTCTGGTTCATCTTGACTTCTATGTAAATGAGCGGACGAGCTCATGGTATCGGCATTGTGTGAAGATAGGCCGTCCTCAGTGATATTGCCCATACTGTCACTGAAGATTGCTATTTTTAACTTCTCCCTGGATCTGACTGACAGCAGATAGAAGGCTTAACGGCCATGCTGGATCACGAAGCTGACTTGCCTGATTGCTCATCGTAGAAGTGATGTATCCAGACTGATGGCTATGCCCACAGTACTGAATTGCGGTTCAACTATGGCGGAGGCGGAACAGCGTTTCTGATCGAAATGTTCGGCCCTAATTAACAATTGTCATAAAACCATCAGAGAGTGGTTTCTATACAACATCTACACGATATCCTTCATTGGACCATATAATTTCCTTAGTTAATATCTCAAACTGAGGCATTTTCCACATCGTGCGGTTTTTGACGGTTTGTGGCAATTCTCAAAACGGTATCCGAGGACATCAACCAACCAACTTATCCTTAAAGAATATGTGTATATTTCTTAAGCAAATATATTTTTCATCTAATTTATTGCACATTTTTTTAGCTTAGAGCTATTTTTGCGCACTTTTTACCATTTATGAGCATATTAACGGAGCTTGCTTAGTTGAATGTCCATATTGTCACATTATACATTTCACACCCATACAGTAGTGTTTGTTTGATATGTGTTGGCCTTCTTAATAGGCCAGCTTTTGATTATGGTCGGCATGCTTATCCACAGTTAGAGCCATTACTGACTATCATACAAAGTCATACAAAGTCGTGTGATTAAATGCCACGCTGTCATACAAAAATGATGCAAAAATATATGCTTCAACAAAGCAACTCTAATCTCACCGAATATACAATTTTTTCAAAATTTTGCGAAAGATATCACATCGGACACACATACGCACTTTTCGTCCACACCATCATACTTTCTTAACACGCATAAATACAATTTTTGACATATTGACCAATTAAATTTGATAGTCTATCATGGCCTTCAGGAATGAGCGCTCCGTTTTATGATCGCCGTTAATTTTTTCTGCGAACTTACGACTTGTTTGGCTTTAGCTCTCGCTTAGAGACGACCTCTCTAAATTTAGAAGATCCTCCGTTATGTGGGCATTTCGTCTGCGTTAAAATCGCGGTTTTTGAACTTTGTAAACCATTTCTATGCTGATGATTAGCTTATGTTACCTTCTGCGTATATACTGCAAATATCACGAGCTGCCTAAGTAGCTTTTTGGCCTTGTTCAAAAACGAAGTAAAGCAAGCAAAATTTCAATTGCTCGATAAGATAACTTAGTTTTTTTTAGCATCTAATAGCTGATGTGTTTTGTCTAATCGTTCTCGTGTGTCAAAAACATCGTTCATTATCTGAACCAGCTTTCAATTTATTCATATTTAATTTGAATTTAGTTGCTAGAGCAATAGATGAACTAAATAAAGTCTTTTGCATAAAAATCATTCCCTATCGTTCGGCTAAAATGAAATAGCACGGTTGAAATCGACAACACCACGTTATATGGAAATAAGTTTTTGCTTTGAGATATGGATTTATGTAGATGTTTAGTATGTCTCCATATCTTAAATAGTTGAGACTTAAATATTATCTTTAACTTATTATTCTAATTATCTATATACTTTATATCTAATCTTTAAGTTTAAGAAAAAAGTACGGAAATAATTTCATTTCAATTTAATTTAACATGTTTAACTTTTATAACTTTAATTATTTTTGGAAGTTTTTCTTATTTTTTAGATCTTATTTACAGCGTATGCATTTTATAACAAAGAAAAAAAATGAGGTTATTTTACTCCACAACTTTTGCCACCATGACGGACTTCGAACACTTGGAGCTTTTGACACAGCCCATACAGGCGGAAATCGAGTAGTAATTGGTTTTGATGTTATATTTTGTATTGGACGCAATGTTGTATGAAAGGAAGGAATTACAGTTGTAAGTGGTGTTTGAGGGCTTAATGTTGTATCATGTATTGGTTCCCATGTCGTTTCTAAGGGAGGGGTTGCAGATGTATCGATTTCTTCTGGACTTAATGTTGTATTTTGTATTGGATCCCAAGTTGTATCAAAGGGAGGAGTTACAGTTGTAAGGATTTCTTCTTGACTTAATGTTGTATCATGTATTGGTTCCCATGTCGTTTCTAAGGGAGGGGTTGCAAATGTATCGATTTCTTCTGGACTTAATGTTGTACTTTGTATTGGATCCCAAGTTGTATCAAAGGGAGGAGTTACAGTTGTAAGGATTTCTTGAGGACTTAATGTTGTACTTTGTATTGGATCCCAAGTTGTATCAAAGGAAGGAGTTACAGTTGTAAGGATTTCTTGAGGACTTAATGTTGTATATTGTATTGGATCCCATGTCGTTTCAAAGGGAGGAGTTACAGTTGTAAGGATTTCTTCTGGACTTAATGTTGTATTTTGTATTGGCTCCCATGTCGTTTCAAAGAAAGGGGTTGGAGATGTATCGATTTCTTCTGGACTTAATGTTGTATTTTGTATTGGATCCGATGTTGTATCGAACGGGGGAGTTACAGTTGTAATGATTTCTTCTGGACTTAATGTTGTATTTTGTATTGGATCCCATGTCGTTTCAAAGGCAGGGGTTGCAGTTGTATCGATTTCTTCTGGACTTAATGTTGTATTTTGTATTGGATCCCATGTCGTTTCAAAGGGAGGGGTTGCAGTTGTATCGATTTCTTCTGGACTTAATGTTGTATTTAGTATTGGATCCCTTGTCGTCTCAAAAGGAGAAGTTACAGTTGTAACAATTTGTGGTGGACTTAATGTTGTATTTTGTATTGGAACCAATGTCGTATTAAAGGAAGGAGTTACAGTTGTAATGATTTCTTCTGGACTTAATGTTGAATTTTGTATCGGTTTCTTTGTCGTCTCAAAAGGAGGAGTTACAGTTGTAACCATTTGTGGTGGACTTAATGTTGTATTTTGTATCGGTTTCCTTGTCGTCTCAAAAGGAGGAGTTACAGTTGTAAGGATTTGTGGTGGACTTAATGTTGTATTTTGTATTGGAACCAATGTCGTATTAAAGGAAGGAGTTGTAGTAGTAACGTTTTCTTGTGGACTTAATGTTGTACTCTGCCAGGGATGCCACGTAATGTTTTGCCAGGGATTCCATGTTACGTTAGAATAAAGGTTATAAATAGTATAAGACCAATTGTTAAAAGTGGAATTTTGATAAATATTCCATATTGAGTTAGGATATGTATTCACTATGATATTAGGCCCTGTATTCGATGTTGTGTTTAATTGGATGATGATTGTTTGGTTGGATTGTGTGACCGTTGTTTGATTGGTTTGGATGCCGGTTGTTTGGTTAGTTACTTTGACAGTTGTGCTGGATGTGACGGTTGTTTGGGTAGTTGTTGGTACGGTTGTTTTGGTGGTTGCTGGGACGGTTATTACTTGAGTACTACTTTCCGATTGATCTACACTTTCCGACAAGCAATTTTGTAGTTCTTCATTAATTTCTTGTGAAAGCTTAAAGAGATTCAGTAATGCTGATTGTATACAGCTTTTACGATGCATTTTTAATTTTCTTGACCGTATATCCAAATATTTAAAACAATCAATAATCTGGGAGAGGAAAAAAGAATAACTAAAACTTAAAGCCAATTACCTTCTATACTTACCACATCAGCATAACAGTCCAAATAGTGGTTATCACTATAGTATTTAGTTTTGCAATATATTATTTCTTGTGTTGAAAGTTTCTTGAGGCGCTTCGCTGAGTAACGCCTTAACTTATATTCCAATTCCCATGTGGAAACATCTACACATAGTCGGATATCACGGCCACCCTGTGATAAGATTTGTATATTTCTCAGTTTGAAATCCAAAAAACATTTAAAAAATTCGCTATCTAAAGGTAGGTTTTGCGGTTGGACAAATTCCTTTTCAAAAACGTAACCTTCAAAGATTGCATCAAATAATAGACTCCATGCTTGAAATGTGTTATCTATATTCCTTTTTCTTTGATCTTTTGGATCTTCCACATATCCTGATATCTAAAACATAAAATTGCTTTTAACTTATTTTTTTATCCCACAAACGAAATAACTCACGATACTGTTGCTAAGTAATAACAAAATAATCGAATAAATGCCATAAGCAACGTTCATGTTGTAGCTTTGTACAGGATGATTAAATGATTATTTTTTAAATTCTCTTTATATAAATAGATAAATACATATGTATATAAAACTATATATTTTTTTTATTGATATTTAGTTTATTGACATTTATTAACAACATGATAGAAATTTCAAATTTTAGTCCCTATGTATCAAGGCGAATTCAAAATAGTGTAACCGAACCGCCTTGCTATACATTATTGAAATCGGAGGCATCCTGTTTGAAAAAATTATTAAATTTTTTTTCTTTTTAGCTAACAATGTGCATTTATAAGACTTTTTTATAAAAACAGTGCATATTTGATACAAAGTAGTCAGTGTGTAGAGGAAACTTTACTTGAATTTCATTTGTAATATTTTAAAAATTAAATAAAATTAACATTGTTTTTTGATATTGCAAAATATATAACCTCATCTGTTAAAATCTGAAGTAAACATAACAAATTGAGTTAAAAAACTTGTTCTAAGTCAGATTGTTATCATGGGTATACAAGTAAATAATGTCGATTTGGACAACATACAGCATAACTACCACATATGGTATGTATTAGACGCCAAAGTGTAAACACGCATTTTTTAAACCGAGCTGTTTTGCTGGAAAGTCTGATAATCTTAGATAACTCGACTGGAAGCATAACTCGACTAAAACTGTTGTCAAATGCAAGAAGAACTTAAATTATCATTGGATGTGTGACAAGTCATTTCTCTACATTTAAAATTATTGGGATTAATTCAAAAGCAAGGAAATTGAGTCCCATATGAATTGAAGCCGAGAGACGTTGAAAGGCGATTTTGCATGTCGGAAATGATGCTTGAACGCTACAAAAATAAGTGATTTTTGAATCGTACTGGTACTGCTGATGAAAATGGTATACATTACGGTAAGACTAAGCGCAAAAGGTCATATGTAAAGCCCGACCAGCCAAATTAGCGCCGAAGAAGAATATCCATGACGCCAAGGCAATGCTCCGTATTTGGTGGGATCAGAAGGGTGTTTTTTATTATGAGCTTCCGAAATCGGGTCAGACGATCACCCAACATAATTGATTCATTTGAAGAAAGCAATCAAAGAAAAACGGCCAGACACGAGGCCATAATCTTCCAACATGACAACGCTCGGCCACATGTTGACCGGTCAATACCTATTTGAAAAACAGTGGATGGGAAGTTTTGACTCACCCAGCTTATAAGCATAGACCTTGCCCCTTCTGACTACCATTTGTTTCGGTCGATGCAGAAGTCTCTTACAGAAATACGCTTCACTTCAGAATAGGTTATCAGAAATCGGTTTGATTCATTCTTTACCTCAAAACCCTAGCAGTTCTTTTGGCGCGAAATCCATATGCTACCAGAGAGATGGGAAAAAGTAGTGGCTAACGATGGACAATACTTTGAATAATGTATCCATTCATTCTTCAAGCAAAAAAATCGACGACAAGTTTTTTTTATTAATTTTTATGGCAATTATATTTATCTAATAACAGATCAGGGTTGTCAACCAATTGAATAAACCCACCAGGGGCTTATTATATTTATTATATTAAAAAAAAACAAATTAATGCGGTCATATTTTTAGCTTAAACAAGATAATGTATGATAAATTTATCAAAATAAAAACGTATAAAATCACTTTCAGAAGAACTCGTCTTTTGAGGCTATCCAACTTTGAAACTGATTTTATATTTATTGAAAAGAAGTGATTCGGTGACATGCTAAAAGATATTGTGGCCATCGGAACAGTCAATAGTGGACCGACCAATATTCTGAGAGTATGGTGGTTACGGCATTTTATCGTTCCTGACACTCGTTTGGCAACTTTTGTGGCATGAAGCCGAGCGTTTGCAAAAGGAATAACTTATTCATGTCTGTCTTTGTATTCCAGCCGTTTTTCACATAATGCTCGGTTGAAACGAAGTAATTGCGGTCTGCTTTTTTGTTTTCTTAGTTTAATTTTTATATTTTAAGAGTAATTCTCTTCATATTCTCTTATTTTTCTTAATGTTTCTTTAAGAGAGTACATTTTCTCTTACCTTTCTTAAAATGTTTACTTTTGTTCTTCCTTTTTAGCAGAGTTTCTCAAACTGTTCCTGCATTACTGTCTGCTATCTACTAATGTATTGGTTTTCTTTGGTTTCAATTCAATTTAATTTCCTTTTTTTAAGCTTTGGTGTTGTGACTTCTACAGTTTTTTGACTATTTTGTGGTATAATTTCATGCCATTTTATGGACTGACTGATGTCCACACATATATTATTGTTGTTCTTTTTTTTTTAATAATTTTATTTAAATTGTTAGCAGCGTTATTAGGAGGATGCTCGTTAGTTTTATTTTCTTTTTCAAAATGTGCATGAATGTCCATTGTACACAACGCCGCCTTGATGCAAACAAGAGTACAAAATTTTATTATAAATACTAAAACAATATAGTTTTACTAACAACTAAAAAATATTGTCTAAGTGAACGAAATTAGGAATCAAAAAACCCAAAAAAACCTGTTAAGCTCTTTTTTTTTTAAATAAGTCAGGTTTTTGCCAACCCTGTAACAGATGGCAGATTTTACATAGGTCATCCTGACCTACAGATAAGAGTATTGGGCAAGAACTAAAGGTAATGGCAGATAGTTTTGGTGTACAATGACCTGTGTAAAATTCGCAAATTACAGTGGACTAGTTTTAGTAGGGATATATTGGATAGTGTGAACAGGTACAATCCTAACGAATGATAGCACAAAAAGACCCAAAGTGATACCTGAATACATAAAAATCTTAATTTTTCGAAAGCCAAGTCAATGATAATTTTTAAAGTATGATGTGACTTGTTAAGTCCAATCTCTAATAAATTTGGTACACAAGTGCAGCAAAAATATCGCAAAATATGCAACCTACACCAACATGAAACCTTGCAACACTTTATGGGCATATGTCCAGCGTTCAGATAACTCAGAAGCCGTTATTTTATGAAACAGACCTTGACAGAAGCTAATATTATTTCAATGCTTGATGATCAGCAGTAACAATGGAATAATCTGGTGAAATTTTTAAAATACTCATTAAAATATAGGGAATTTCTCACAGCTAAATTTAAAACATTTTCGAAGAACTACTTTTCATTCGTGTTATAAAATTGTTATTAAGCTTTAAATCATAAAAATATATATGCATTTTTGTTGATTACATTAATTTTTTTGTAAACAAAGAATTATTAATTAAAATTGCCTTGGATACCACAGTACTGTTGTGCCAGTGGCAATAGAAGACATTTTGATTGCAATTATCTTAATATGGTATTTCTTTCTCAGTTGAATTTAACAAGTCACGACATCACAAGCCAGAGGTGAATTTTCTATCATTACTTATTTTTCAACATAGATCGTCCTGTCAATTCAATTTTGAACCCATTTTTCAAGTACTTTCAATGGCATAAATGGTATTGGTACAAAATTAAAAAAGCGTCTAATAAGAAGTCCATTTCCTGAGATAACATTATCATTAAAATAAGGCTTCGATTATTTAGTGATTGATCAGAAAAAATCTTTTAGTGAAGTTCTCTAAATATACACTTTTTCCATTTTCAGCATCATACTAATTCTATGTGTACCGGCTTTTTAAAGCTGATTTATCGTTGTGTAACATTGGTGATTTAGTTGATAACATTTTTTTCCAAGCATGTTCAAATTTACTTGCTGTGATGGATATGATGATGTGTCGACTACAGTAATGTATTTTTCATTTCTTCCTATTACACATTTTTATCACCTTATCATTTATTATCCTTTTTATGTTTTTTGTTCTTTAGTATTTCTAGGTTTCTTTTTGGTTTGTTTAAATCAGCGTCAGGCAAACAAATATAAATGCATATTAGAATTGCGGTAGTAATTTGCAGGTCTCTCACTCACGCCACTTTGCACTGTATTTTTCCACTTGTTTTCTCTTTACCTCTTTTTGCTTATTTTTTGCCTATGCGTGTGAGTACAGATATATGTGTATAAATAAAAGCGAAGAGCAGCTCTTTGCCTAAATCTGAATATAATCTAATTTTGTTTATACTTGTAGTTCACCAAGTTTATTTTTCTACGAATAGGTATAAGCGGCAATGTGTATTTGCATTTAATGACAGCGTCATTTATTTGATTGAGCTATTATTACTTTACTCACTATACTTGTACACCGATTTACTCCACGGATAATACCACAATGCTATATAGTATGTGTAGGCAGGCATTATTATATTATTGAGTATGATTTTTTATTTTCGCACTGAAAAAGAGAATCTTTATTGTCATGACACGTGATTTATAAAAAATATGGTTTTACTAAAAGATGATTTTTACGAAAACCTCTAAAACGATAAACCACTATTTCAAAGGAATAAGAAGGTATATGGATGTAAAAAACTTATATTTTAAAAATGTATACAAAATATGAAAATATTTATGTAAAATACATATACATATGTATATCAAACATGAGCAAACTAAAATAATGTTTTTTCTGTCACTCCTCTAAGGAGCATATTGGCTTTCCACATAGCATCCATTACCTTATTTCAGTTTTATTAATCAAGTTAATTTTTCGAACTCTAGCCCCCTCCATGTGATTATATTGTTTCCTTTAGCATTGTAATTTATCTCAGTAGATAGCGTTTTTTCCTGATTATTCGCCTGATGTTTTAAATCATCGCCAGAGATAAGCTGGGAGGTCAGGTCAGGGAGCTTTCTATTTATTTTTTAAATGAAGTTGTCTGGAGAGAAGTTGAAGCGTCTTTATTAAGAACTCAAATTCACAATTTATTTTTTCGTCATACCCTCCGCTGGGACTCGAATCTGGGTCGCTTGTGTTGTTATGCGTGTACTCTAACCACTATGCTACGGCACATCAAAATATAAATTAATATTATAAAGAAAGTATTTGTAAAGTTGTGAAGAGAAAATTAAACACTATACTATATATTTGCAAATAATTTAATAGATTAATTGAATTCTAAAAAAATATCAAATCCTTTTTTTCTCAAACAACTTCCTAAAAATGTAAGGCATTAATTTTGTTTTCTTTTTTTTTGTTTATTTGTTTTCTTTTCTGTCGGTTGTTGTTGTTGTTGCCGTATATTTTTATTCACCACATTTCTATTAATGTTGTTTTTGTAGATTTGGTTATTTATAAACAGTAGGTATAGTTATGTTTGCTGTTTTTATTTATGCTTTTTAGCAATGTAATAAACGCAGGGGTGTCCAACCTGATTTTTGTAACAATAATCTCAGATAAACATACAGAAAATGTCTTACAAGCATTTGAACTTACAATTTTTCGTTCAACATTGTCAGAAAAAGCCTTTTTAGTTTGTCAGATCCCAAAATTTTTAGCATCTGCTAACGACATCATTGTCAGAAAAAAACAACAAATGTCTTTCACCCATGTGAACTAGTGGTAGCAATATTCCATTGTCTGCTCTGAATGGAGCTTTTTAACAAATAAAAGCTAAGGGTTATTAGCTAAAACATTACCTTACAAAATGCTTTTAGGTTTTCTTCTTTAAATTTACCCTGAAATTTATTATTATGATCCGTTCAACTTTTGCTTTAATTAAAAATTTATTCGATTGTTGGTTAAAAAGTAAAACAGAATGTTAACGATTACTATTTATATAATATTTAAGATTTCGTTAATCATGGGATTGAAATAAATAAATGCCTAGCTAGTCAACTACCCCAGTCTGATGCTACAGATGGATTGTTCATATAGTAAGTAAAATATAAATTACGAAAATTTTGAAAGCTTAGCCGCTATATTTTGTATTAGATTTGTTGGAATTTTCCGAGTTTTTAAGGATCAATTACAACATAAGCATACTATATGTCTTGAGCCAGACGATTTGGAGAGAGTGATAGGAGTTAGAGAAGAAGTCGAAGACTTGGATTTGTAAAAATATATAAAAATAATTGCATATGTTTATATGTAGGCATCTAATAGTTTGTTTAAAAAATACTGTTTATTATTTAAAAAAAAATCAATGCGAAAACAAAACAGGTAGTGGGCGATTTTGATGTTTGTGTTGGTATTGTAGACAACATATTCGAAATAGTGAAACATAATTTTGTCTTAAAATGCTTACGTTTTCATTCGACTTGTCGTTCGAGTCACTGTTCATAAAATGTAGAGATAGAGAAACTAAAAGGCGTTTTCTTCTGCTAAGGAAGCGGCCGAACTCATTCATTCGATATCGTGTCTTATACATGTGCAGTCGTCGTAAGACCATTATATCCAAAGAAAGTAACCGTACGTGGTTAGGCGGCATCATCGACCCGTATTTTTTAGAAAATGAGCAAGGAAACATCGTCACCATGAAATCTCTGCGGTACTAAACCATGATAACCAATTTTTTTGTGGCCACAATTGCTTAATGCTGATATCAGTGACTTTTGGTTTTAGCAGGACTGCGCCACAAACCACACAACCACCCAAACAATTCAGTTATGCATTAGAAATTTCCCGGTGACATAATTTCTCGATTTTGTGATGTGAATTAAACTAAATTTGTCAAAAAAATGTGTTTTTGAGCCAATTTACTTCCTAACCTCAAATTTCATTAGAAATAGTGTTTCCGCTTCATCATCATAAAAAATACCTTTGCATGCACACTAACCAAACTTTGTTTTACCAAATTTAGTTGCGATCTGTCTATAGATTTCATAAAAATTCTTAGAGATTTTATTAACCTTTTCCGCTGTGCAAACTTTAACAAAACTCCTAAAAATTTTTATCCTAAAGACGGAAAAGTTAGTTACAATGTAAAGAAAAGTTGTAGCATTTTCACATGAGGCTTCGAATTACTTTGTTCGCAAACTGAATTACTCTAACGAATTACTCCGTTCATATGGAATTTTGTGTTATTTGTAATTATTGTCTGGTTATTTACCAATAAATTGCCTTTAGAAATAGAAAAAAGACTAAGAAATTATTTGTTTAAATAGTTTGAGCAGTCCACAGGAATTGGAATACAGTTTGGAATTTGTTACATTTTGGGTGAAACACTCTTAGAATTATGTAATTCGGCTAACAATTAAGGGATGAATTCTGAATGAGGAAGCGAATTACAGAAAACATTTTCGTGTAAACATTGCATAATGGCGAAACATAACACTTATAAGAGTTTGTAAGGCTTTGTCAAATTCACTAAACGAAAATACAAATTTTTAAACAATGAAAAAAGGGCTAAGTTTTAAATTGATAACTAAAACACCAATTGATCGCGGTTAAGACTTATTTACAAAACTAAACTCCTGTCTATTGTGTCGCATATTTGTAGATAGTATTGACGCGATTTGCAGCTTATAAAAATAGATATGTTTCTTTATCTAAACAGAATTCCTATTTTACCTTTAGATGAATTTTATCTCTACTAAGTAGTTTTGTTATCTTAATATATTTTATTTCTTATCTTCTAGTTTAAAGAGAAGGTAAAAATATATATATTATTAAATAATTTAATTTATATTTGCATAAATATTTATTTAATTATTTACATAATATTTTTCTTTACATTTAGTTTTGAATTTTTACATCTTTTATGTACAATTTATGTCAAAGAAGACTTATTTAATTAAAAAATTGAGGTAATTTTATCCCACACCTTTTTCCACCATGACAAATGTAGACTACTGGTAGTTGGTGCTTCTGTAGCAACTGTCGTTGCAACTATTGCCGAATTGTCAGTTGTATTTTGTAATGCAGCCCATGTTGTATTATAGAGAGATGTTGTTATAGTAACGTTTTGTGGAAGACTTAATGTTGTATTTTGCCAGGGATTCCAGGTGGTATTGGGCCAAGGAAGCCATGTGCTGTTCGGCAAAGGATTCCAGGTGGTATTAGGCCAGGTGGTGTTGGGCCAAGGGTTCCAAGTAGTATTAGGCCAAGGGTTCCAAGTCGAATTGGGCCAAGGTTGCCATGTTGTATTCACTGTTGTTGGTACGGCGGTAGTATTAGGCCAAGGTTGCCAAGTCGTGTTCGGCCAAGGCTGCCATGTCGTATTAGGCCACGGATTCCATGTTATATTAGGCCAAGGCTGCCATGTTGAATTAGGCCGAGGGCTCCAAGTATTATTAGGCCATGGGTTCCATGTTGTATTAGCCCAAGGTTGCCATGTTGTATTTACTGTTGGTGGTACGGCGGTAGTATTTGGCCAAGGATTCCATGTTGTATTAGGCCAAGGTTGCCATGTCGTGTTCGGCCAAGGTTGCCATGTTGTATTAGTCCACGGATTCCATGTTGTATTAAGCCAAGGTTGCCATGTTGGATTAGGCCAAGGCTGCCACGTTGTATTCACTGTTGGTGGTAGTGCGGTAGTATTTGGCCAAGGCTGCCATGTTGAATTAGGCCAAGGCTGCCATGTTGTATATGGCCAAGGATTCCATGTTGTATTAAGCCAAGGTTGCCATGTCGTGTTCGCCCATGGATACCATGTTGTATTAGGCCAAGGCTGCCAGGTCGTGTTTGGCCAAGGCTGCCAGGTCGTGTTTGGCCAAGGCTGCCATGTTGTATTAGGCCAAGGCTGCCAGGTCGTGTTTGGCCAAGGCTGCCATGTTGTATTAGGCCAAGGCTGCCATGTTGTATTTACTGTTGATGTTACGGCTGTAGTATTTGTCCAAGGATTCCATGTTGTGTTAGGCCAAGGACTCAAAGTAGTATTTTGCCATGGATTTAAAGTAGAATTTACTGGTGGCTCGACAGTAGTTATTGGCGGATTAAGACTTTCTAACAAGCAATTTTGTAGTTCTTTATTAATTTCTTGTAAAGTGTCTGAGAGATTTTGTAGTGCTGATTGTATACAATGTTCGCTATCCTCCTTAGAATTTTCGCTTAGTATGTCCAAATATTTAAAACTTTCAAAGATCTTTAATAAAAAGATAATAGTTAAGTAAAGGGCTAGTTAATATATTTAAACCAAATTAGTCTTTAGAACTTACCACTTCGGCATAACAATGCATATATTTTTTCTCGTCATCATGTTTAGTCTTACAACGTGTTATTTCATGTGTCGTATGCTGCTTGAGACGTCTCCAAGAATGACGTCTAAATTGTATTTGCAATTCCCATATGGAAACATTAACACATTGCCATATATCACGACCAGTCTGTGCCAAAGCTTCTATATTTTGTAATTTATAATCCAAATAACATTGGAAAAACTTGCTATTGAAAGGTACATTGCCCGGTTGAGGGAAATGTTTTTCTAAACCATATCCTTTATAAATTGCATCGAATAAGAGATTCCAGGCTTGAACGGTATCGCTTATATCCTTATTACTATAATTATTAGGCTCAACCACATAACCTGATGTCTATATTAGAAAAAAAATATATATAAATTTTTTCTCCAATTATTTTCTTTATGTTATAGTAAGAAAAACTTACGATACTATTACTGAGTACCAACAAAATAATGGCAAAAATACCACAAGCAACCTTCATAGTTGCGTGCAGAATAATTTTCACAGTCGAATTAAATAATTATTTTTCAAATTCTCTTTTTAAATATATAAAATCTTGTTTCTTTTTCTATTTTTTTATTTATGTTTATTAAAGATAACAATTTGATAAAAGTAAAGAAATTTCAAATCAGTTCCTATGCATTATAAAAATCTGAGTCATTTAGTTTGATAAAACTAATTTAATTTTTTTATTATTTTAATAAAAGACATTAACTCTTGTAGGCAGACATTTAGTTATGATTGAGTGTTTACTATTTAGTATATTCAACACTTTCTTATCATTAAATTTCTGAAGACAGTTTTTAATGCCCAATTTAATCAGAAACGTAGTTAGTGCGCAGACGGTAGGAAATTTTATTATTTATTTTTTTTTAATTTTATTTTTTGTTTAATTTTTAATTAAGCAAAAAACACAAAATATAATATAAAAAACTTGTTCTAATCCAAATAATCATACTAAAGTTTTTTATGGATTTTCATGGCGATTATGTTTATCTTATGGAAGATGGCAGATTTTACTTAGGGCATCCTGTCAATCCAAACTTTTTATGTTGACTGAATGCAGCCCTTCGGTGGGTACACATGATGTGGTTGATGCTCAAATATAAATCGCAGAGAGTAAGTAGACCCTCTTTGCTTCTGAATGGAGTTGTATAACAATCAATGCGAAGGCCTTCACAACCTCATACTATTGCACAAATGTTTCTTGTAGTAGAGCCTGCTTGAAACTTATAAAATTGATTGTGAAAATCAATTCTAAACAAGTACGGCAGTATCAGTGTACCGCATTGAAAATATTAAAATTCACTCTAAAAATGGTGAAGATTTCGTGGATACAGTTCGCAAACCACAGCATTTTTGGGTCGTCGTGCAGCAACATTTCTGACAACCATTGTAAAACTGAAAGCTGTTATGCCAAGTATGTGATGTGAAAAACCGAACTTCAGGTGCATGTTAAAAACAAAAACTTATACTCCACTAGAAAAACCCATCCAGAGCTGCAGGGATCCTTTGTGTTGTATACATATATAATGAAAAATTTAATGGAATGTACATATTATATATAGGAAAACTACACCATCACAAAAGGCCACCTCTCTTTTACACACATTCAAAATTTTATATTTAATATGAATTGGAGTTGCCACGCCAACTTATCCAATCTCGCCCAGTTACTGACTGGTGACGTGTCTTTTTCAGTATTAGAATATTTTACTATTATCGTTCTTAAGATAAAAGATGACCTTTCAAAATCCTATATATTGGTTTGTAATTCGGTTATTTTTACACAACACATGGGCTGAAAAGACCGGGCCTAACACATAAATCGCGCTTCAAAAGACAGCTGATAATATTTCATGATATTCTATTACATAATTAGATTGTAAGTTATTGTGCTATGAGAGACGCTACTTATGTCATTTTCAGAACAATGGATCAGAAAAAATTTCGTGTTTTAATTCTGTACTGTTTCTTGATGGGAAAAAATACCGTTCAAGCGAAGCGTTGGCTTGAAAAGTGTTTCGCTCCATCAAAACAACATTAAAATGTTTGTTTGCTGACTTAAGACGTGGTCGTAGAGACGCTGCAAAACACCTAAGACGCTACAGAACGCAGTAGCCGTTTAAATGATCGAAAAGTGAAGTTGCGTTAGTTAGCTAACATCATAAAGATATCAAATCAACGTGTTGTTTTGGATTGCATTAGAAAGCTCTGTTCAAAGTGGGTGCCGCGTTTGCTAACTGTTGGCCAAAAACAAGAACGTGTTGATGGTTCTGAAACAATGGCAAAACTACATGAATAAGAAAACTACATGAGTAAGAAATTTCGCATTGATGAAGACGTTATCGCCGAAACTGAGGCCTATTTTGAGGCAAAAGATAAATCGTTTTACAAAAGTGGAATTGAAATGTTAGACCAGCGCTGGAATGATTGCTTTACTTTGATGAATAAAGTTAATTTTGAACACCAAAAAAGTGTTTTCTTTGTTAGGCCTGGGACTTGTCAGCCCATGTGTTATAGAGATAGTACTGTGGAAAACAAAGGTTTGTTCATTTCTTGTCAATATTTATAATTGGACATTTCACAAACAATATTAAACCGTATTTGACATAAAGACTTAGGTCTCAAGCCTTTGCAGATTGGGTGCTTTACGTGCATTAAACTAATGTGAAATTTCATTGAAAAAATCATCTGAAGCGATTAGGTCCATTTTCGTTTTAGAGGCTACGTTAACAAGCAGAACTGTCACATTTGGGTCTCGGAAAACCCAAGAATTATTATTGAAAAGCCTCTTAATCCTAAAAGTTTAACTGTTTGGTGTGGCTAGTGTCTGGCGGAGTCACTGAACCTTGCTTTTTCGAAAACGAAGCTGAAGTAACTGTTACAGTGAATGGATTGCGCTATTGAAAAATAATTAATGATTTTGTATGGCCGGAATTGAAAAATTTTGATAGGAATGATGTTTTTTTCGACGAGATAGCTCTAGGTGCCACTTGAGTAACAATACCATTGTTTTTTTTGTGTGAAAATTTTCAGACCGTGTGATTTATAGAAGAGACGATCGTAATTTCCCACCAAGATATTGTGACATATCAACTTTAAACATCTTTCTTTAGGGCTACGTAAAGGAAAAGTTCTAGGCCGGTGGCCCACAATCGGTTTAGAACCTGAAAAATAGAATTCATGAATCTGAAAATGTGCGAATTGATGGTGAAAAATTTTATTAAAAGATTATGGCCTTGCAAGCGTGGCCATGGTGACCATTGAGATGACATAATATTCTATTACAATTAAATACACATTTTTTTACATATCAAAACGAAACCTTTCATTGAATGACCCTGTACATATATGACAATATAAACAATAATAATTTTGTTAGCGATCGAAGGTGTTTGTGGTTGTTCACAGTGATTTTCTCTATTTAGTATGTTTGTACTTAACCCGTTTCTCATGATGGTTCGATTTTGTTGCCTTGCTAAAGCTTTTAACTGATAATGATCAATGGTCAATTAGATTTAATGAGTCACTAAAACATCGAGCGTCCTTAAGAAGCTAGCGTTTTGCATGTCGCGCTTGCTTCACTAGTTGTAAACTTTCATTTAATTTTCTAGTGACCAGGTCAATGTGCATCTGTTTGTTTATAATACAAAAGCAGCACTTGGAGTATTCTTTAGAAATGTCACTCATTTTGAAATTAATATATGTACTATTTTAATTCGTGTATATATTTATATACATATTTTATACCTTTCTAACCCACTGTGTAATTACATGTCAATAGTATACTGCAATTTAGTGACGTTATGCCTTCAATTATTAATTGTTTATCTTTGTTTGTTTTTTTGTGATTGTAAATATAAAAATAATTTTCATATAAGTCACTTAGGAATGCTAAAATATTTTTTCTAGGTTTTAAAGTGTTCAGTGCCTTGTACAGTAAACAAATTGACAACAATTACAAATTCGTATATGAACTCGTGCATGCATTCACCCCACTGGCTAATTGGTAAGTAAAAATAAAATTGTTATCAAATTATGATGAATTATTTCTGATATTTAATTAAATCAATGACAAATTGTTGTTATTTTTTTAATCAAATTTCTTTGGAAATACTTAAGACATGATATGCAAAATTAAGTAGAAGATATGAACAGAAAAAAATGTTTTCATTCATTATTTTATAGATTTGAACTAAAAATCTTTATTTTTTAACATGCTCTTCCAGAAATTGTTTTGAACTGAAATACTCTTAGGCTGATAAAGGCTTTTCTTTTATCTTTAAAACTATTAAGCATTTGATTATTTAGGTCTTTGTACGAACACATGAATGTGTGCATTAAGACACTTGTTTGTTTGGCTTGTTTTCATAAATAAATATTTGTTTAAATATTAAGAAAAGACTAGCATGAAACTTAATGCCGGTATAAATCGACTGTATGGTAGGCTATGTCAGATCAGAAATCACATTCAAAAATATTACCTGACATTTTTGCGAAATATCCAACAAAACCCAAATTATAGGGATCTTCTTAGTTCAAACGTTCTTTTATGTAAACCGATCTGAAAATCCGTCCACTTAGATTAAATAAACACATAATAAGACAATGACACTAGAGAGAAAAATCCTGTCTCCCCAGAACCGTTAATCTCAGTCTCGATAGCGTTGGACGTTTCAGAAGCAAGTGTTTCGTCGCAATAGTGAATGTGTGTAGTCCACACACACATTTTTCTGATAAAACAAAACTTTATTTTTGTACAGATCCGACATTTTACCTCACTTTCATTCTTTTAACGCTGCAAAAAGTTCAAGTAATACTCACCGTTGATTGTTTTGATTCTTAAAAAAAAAAAAAATATCTTTCGCAAGTCCCAAAAAACGACTGCTAGACTTTGCCAGCAGATGGAACTTCGACTTCGGTGGTGTCGATTTACATAATCCAGTTCATTTTTTCTATGTCTGTGGTGTAAATTGTTAGAGCCAAATCCCATCTATGGTTACGAAAGAATAACATAAATTACGGAAATCATAAAAAGGCCAGACAATTGCTATCTCTAGGGTAAAAGTTAATGATAAATTAGGTTCTCTACTACAATGCTAAATGCATGGAGGGCATTCTATATAGGCAACAAGAGATGGCAACTTTATAATCCTTGCTACCGTAGAAAAATCTCTAGACTAGCTGTGAGATGTTTAAAGGACTGAAACAATGCAAATGTTTTGCGGAAGCTATATGATTCCAAGAAGAGGTAGTGAAAACAAACGATTTGTATAACTTTTTCAAATGTCTGCCAATTCAGCTAGATTACTGACCTTCAGCCCACTATCATGCAATGCCAGTTTGTAAATTATATTAACTATTTCTAGCATATACACTTCTATTTGTCGACCACCACCAATGTTCGTCATGCTAGCTTGTATGGCCACGATAAAACTCTGCCCCCCAATATACTGGACTAGTCTTTACAGTTACACAAATTTAAATCATAATAAAACAAAAACATATACTTTTAATTGCAATGGGAGCAGGTTTTGTTGAACAGAAAATTTTATGACATTAATTTCTCAATAAGATTACGGTCATGTGGTTGCCAGGGCTGGCGCATATAAGACGCAATGTGGAATACCAATTTTCACAAAATTTTCGCATCATATGCGGCCGTGTTTCGAAATTAACTATTCGAATATTCATTTACAGGCGTCTCTGTTTTATCGAAGTAGACAAGTGACTTTACATAGCCACAAAGGAAACAATCAAATGTGGTTAAATCACACGATCTAGGTGGCTAATTAATTGTGCCCTTACGTGAATTTACTCTTTCATTCAAAAGTTTCTTTGGAAAAATCAATTGTAGCGAGCACTATGGGACGTGTGAGTCCGTTCATTTGGAACCACATGCCAAAAAGATTAATGCCGACTACATGCGGTACGAAAACATTTTTAATCATCCAGCTATACCTTTCGCCATTGACAGTAACACGCTGACCATCATCGTTTTCGAAGACATATGGACCAATGACTCCGCCCGTCTATAAAGCACATCAAACAGTATTTTTTTGTGGATACTATAGTGTTTCAGCAAAAGCTTGTGGATTATCCTCATTCTATAGGCGACAATTCTGCTTATTTAAGTACACATTCAACCAAAAATTGGCTTCACTGGCAAACAACATTTTTTATTTTAGAGTTTGACGCACAGAAACATTATTATAATAAAAAATTTGGATGATTTGTAAACGTTGCTCTGGTGTAAGTCTATACACAAGCTAATGTCAAACCAAACTTAACTTGCCAAATAATGAAGTGTTGCCAGCTCCAAATAATGAACCGCTAAAAAACTCCCAATGTTATAGTCCTTACCGAAATAGCCGTCTTCCTTAGAGTATAGATTGGCTCGGCTTTAAATGGCGACTTTGTTTTATTTTCAAATCAGTGAGCTAATAACTAGTGAGCTATTCTGCAAAGTTTAGAGTTGCTATCAGGGTTGGCAAAAATCTGGGTTTTTGCACAAAAAAAAACCCCACCCACCGGGTTTTATTGGGGTTTTTTTGGCTTTAATTTTGACAATATTTTTTGTTTGTTAGTACAATTACGTTATTTTTGTGTTTATAACGCAATTTTGCATTCTTAGCTGCTAAAACTCGGTGATCATAGCTAATTGGAATTAGTTTAAACCGTGTATTATCAGAAAAATGGCCGGAATATAAAAACAGACAGACAGACTAAGTTTTCTTTTTGTATGACAACTATCGGTCTCACTTCGCAAAAGTTGCGTAACAATTGTTTCAATCGATGAAATACTGCACCTGTCTCCGAATATTGGCGAAATATAAAATTATTTACAAAGCTATCCGCTACCAATAACCAGAAATTTTTTAGAGACGGGATTCGGATATTGTCTCAGAGGTGGGAAAAAGATATAAGCAGTGATACATTTTTATATTGATAAATTTGTTAATTCATTATCTCTTTTGAACTAATAAAACGCAAATTTTAATTATTTTTATTGCAAATAATCTACGAAAACTTTTAAATAAAAACACCCAGGGTGGGTTTAATTTAGTTACCCAGTTGGTTGCCAACCCTGATCGGTATGCATTAAGAGTACGTATATCCATTCCTAGAACATAAAAAAAGATGTTTCAATTTTGATATCTTTCTGTACCATTGCGCACCCAAATAAAGTGCTAACATTCTTAGATAGAGGAAAATCTATAAGCTTTGTTCCAGTACGTGTATTTTCGTAGCGAAATTGTAATCATGACAATATCTATTACCGCCGCATTGTACAATTGCGGATCATTACGCATTTTTGATCTTGAGCCCTAGCAAAGGTTTTAAGCTAAAATTGATATCTTTAGATATAAAAAAAGTTAAATTCTTTCTTTATTTTGATTTAAGAAAAAATTCTTTAGTATGTGTTTCTAATAACTTCCTTTATTCGCAATGTTCCCAAAAATATATTTTTTTTCTTCCCTTTCATTTTTAATTTCTCGTTTATAAAAAAGCATTAATTTTGTTGTTTGTGTTTCTAGCCTGCAGCGTGTTGTGGCACATTAAAGAAGTTTAGACAACTTCATATTATTTATTTTAAGGATTTTCTTTTACAACGATAATATATATGTACATGTATATACATAAATGAAGTCATTACATATACAAATGTAATCAATAGAAGTCAAAGAATTATAACCTTAAGGCATTTCGGCTTATATGATATTTTTAAAATATAAAAAAAGAAAATAAAGAAATGCCCTATTGGAAATGTACATTTTGTAATGTTTTATATTCTTATAGTGTTTTTTTCTAACTTTCTACAGACTTAAATATTTTTCTATTGATTGCGTTTAGAAGAATTAAAATTTTGTGAAAACAATGTCACTAACCTTAGGGCTTTTAGCTTATTAAAATGACCATGTCTTTTATATAGTTCGTTAAACAAGTTATTTTTATAAAAACATGCTATTAATAAGACACAAAAATAGATATACATACGAGTATATATATTTAGAATTTTAAAAATTTAGTTTAAAAAAATTCCGTGCAGATTTTTTACGTATAGCGATAAAACTTTAAATTTTGCACTCATCACTCGAAACCTTAAAATTTAAAAAATAAAGTTTGTTTTGAATTCATTGAGTATTGTAAACTGAGTAAAACATTTTTTTTATTGTTTTTAACTATAGAATGTCAACTTAAAAACCCACTTGAATAAAAAATGAAATTACTTCCAAATTCATTTGACATTATCAGCTATATTGTTAAGTACATATCGATAATATAAAAAAAAATAATTATAAAGTTCTATTATCAAATTCAAAGAATTTTATTTAAGAAAATTTAATAATTTCTTTTTATCGATTGAAAAGTACTCAATGAATTTTATGTGGGGGTTTCCTAAGAATTGTAGGGTTGCAGTTCTATAAATATAAATTTTTTTTAGGTATTTAATATCACGTGATACTTATGACTTGTGTACGTATAAAGATATACATATATCGAGTATATTTTTTAATGCTTCATATTTTTGAGTTGACAATAATGCTTTATATGGCAACCAATTTAACAGCTGATAGTTGATGTTTGTTTAGTTTGGTTTGACATTTCATTATGCATAGACTTATACAAGATCAACAACTGCAAATTGTTGAAATTTTTTTTATCAAAATAATGGTTCTGTTCATCGAACTTCAAAATTTTGATGTGCGATGAAGCCTATTTTTAGTTGAATGGGTACGTAAATAAGCAGAGTTGTCGCATTTGGAGTGAGGATAATCCAAAAGCTTCTGTCAAAACACCATTATATCAGCAGAAAATTACTGTTTTGTACGCTTTATGTGCTGGCGGAGTCAGTTGTTCACATGTCTTCAAGAACGATGATAGTCAGCATGTTACTGTCAAGTGTGAACGGTATAGTGACATGATCTTTTTGATCATTCTAAAAGCACGGAGCCACATGCCACTCAGCGCGGGCTAAAATTAATATACTCAAATAAACTTTTGATGAAAGAGTAATTTTACTTAATGGTCCAATTAATTGGATTAACGTTTTTTGTCTCCATTCCTTCTACCGGCGATCAGTCCGGGGCCGTTGTCGGGCCGAAACTGACAGCACGTAGGTGTATTTACACTCATATGTCACTAAGCCTGACCAGAGGTATTCTGGTGTCACGGGAATCGGGAGCCCCAGGGATTCCGATCTCTGCCCGATTTTGGGTAGGCCCCCTTGTGGAAACTTAGACCTAAAGCGCAGGCAGAGCTCAAGCTCCTCCCATATCACGGCAGGAGTTTAGATAGTCTCTAACTCCTTACCAAGGTGTGAAGTTTATGAGTGTCCTAAGAAAACGCCTTCGAATTGGTACTCACTTGTCATATTTACTTGTGTTTATCATGGGTAGGAGCGTTGGTGGACGCATAGTATTCACTCGTGCCATTGGGGCACCGTGGGGTATGCCAGCGCGGTGAAGACTCACGTAAGCCCAGATAGCACTCTGAAATAGTGATATATTCTTCATCTTATATGAACCTATTCTTGGAGCTGTTCCAGCAGTCTTCTTAAAATTTATGAATGATATCAACGATATAGTAATGCTTAACAAAAAGCAATAATTACGATAGCTACCACAGGCAATAAGGATAGATGATCCTGATCCTAAGTGGAGAACAGTTGGTCACGATCCTCCTTGCGAATGTTCCAGACTCCGATAAAAAGACCAGGTTAAAAAACATCCCAGAAAACTTGGTATGCGAGATTGGACGAATAGTGCTGAAGATAGTAATGCATAGAAATATAACTTATACTCGGCTCAAGATTCAGTAGAATTTCTATTGCCAATGAATAGCTCTTAAGCCCTTTTACTTTTTGAAATAGATAAAAAGTCAGATATGACTTAATCTATTAAATATTTTAACTGTGAGACTTGTTTGATTTTGGTATTCCTGTTCGAAAAAAAAAAAAATTGTTACAAACAACCGTAATCGAATAAAACATTGAGCGAAACTTTGGCATTTGATTCAACTTAGCATCCTTTTTTGATCTTTGCTTTCTCATGCCTCTGATTTCGTAATAACTATAATGTCTTTGAACAAGCCAAAGTCTATATTCACAATTCACAAGTGAAAAGTACATGTTGACGAAAACACCTTCTTTTACTCTATGTTCACACGAAACTTCAAATTACTTCGCTTTCTGATTGAATTACTTATACAAATTAACCCGTTTACATGTCTCCTCTGCGCTTGGATGGCTCTATTTATTTTGGTTCTTTTTCTTGTTATTTTTAATTATTGTTTTGTTATATGTGGTAAAATCGTGTTTTAGAATTTAGACTGGACAAAAAAAAAAAAAAAAAAAAAAACGATAAAAATTAGACATCTCATCGAATTAAAACTAAATTATTTACAATTTGATTGATGATCTCTTAAAATTATGTAATTAGGCTCATAGTTGTGAGTTGAATTAGAAATTAGCGAATGAATTACCAAAACACGATGTCATGTGAACACGAAATTATTCTAATTTGACTTTCATACAACACTATTTTCATTACAGAAGAACCTGTTTTTATGCGAATTATTTTTGTGCGATTTTATTTTTGTGCGATTTTATTTTTGTGCGATTTCATAAGGAACATAAATAATTAGGAAATATTTTGGTTATTTTTTGTTTGGTTTATAATATGGAAATATATCTTGTTGACGAAAACAACGGTCACTTTTCATATCGATTATTGATATGCTTTTCATGTTATCGAAACGATCCAGGATAAAATATCAAAGGACAATGATATTACAAATTATGTAACAGATATTTCTGATAAAAAAGAACCCTATAAATTGACAGCTGATAACATATGTATATGCCGGACTCCAACTTTGCAATAAATTAGAACGTCGTTTCCTGGCCATCGATAACAATTCTGAAAGAGCTTTAAAATTCCAAAATAAATTTAATCCTGTATATCAAGATATATACAAGTGTATGGTAAAACAAGCAACGTCGTAGAAACTGATTACCGACTACATGGTACCTCAAGAAATGGGGAGTAAAGAATAATGATTTAATTGATTTTTATATGTAAAATAAGCAGACATGTAAATAAACGTTTAAAAATATTTACGTGTGTACTTAATTCAATTAAAAAAGTTTTGAGTTATTTTCGACGCGAAACTTTTGTATGCGATCCATATTAACCGCACAAAAAAATAATTTATATTTATGTTGCGATAAGTATTTTTTATAGCGTCTGAAGTTTTGTGTAATTTTTTTTATGCGGCCCCTATCCACCGCACAAAAACAGGTTTCTCTGTACTTTTTAACCGTTTGCTTCAGCTGTTGATGTGCTAGAGCAAAAAGAGTTTGAACTGATCAAAACTCAGAATAAACTCTTAGATAATCAGACTTGAAGTAGATACCCCCAGCATTTCAAGTATGTTATGGCAAGCGATTCATTCCTTTATTTGAATACATTTTCTATATTCTTTTGAATCTCTTTCTTCCACTCGAAGAAAATCGGCGAAAGCCTCAAATATTTCTAACATTTATGCCTGCAATTAATAAGTTAAATTATATAACGATCGGTTAATATACGATCCAACTGTAAAACAAAGTTTTAATAAAAAATTAAAAAAAAACTATAAATTGTTATCATGGGATTAAATTATGTATCATCCGTTGTGGACATAAGGAACCGTGCTTTTGAAGCTGTGTAGTATGAAGCCAAGGTATGTATATGTATATATCACATGTGTATGTATATATCACAATTGATATCAGAGTTGTAATATAGGCCAAAACTGCCGGAGTGTAGTAGTACTTTTTTTATAGATCGAGGACTATCAAAATCTTCGATTTGATCAAAACTACAATTACCACGTATCTTAAACTTCGAAATTTCCAAACTCTGTCACTGAGCAGTGCTCTAGTTTTGTAGGGCTCTAAAATCTTAGACTCTGTGTTCTTCTCTAATTATAAGGTTACCAGACAGAAAATACAGAAAAGTTTTTGCATTTAAGGCGAAATAAAATTAAGTTGAAATCAGAGCTGAATTATTATCTATAATTCCATAGCATTTGAATACATTTTCGTAACCTAATTGAGTGCATTTTATGCTTATTTTTCAGTTCAAAAAACTGTGCCTTATTTCTTGTACAAAATAAAATGAATTACTTCTATTAAATTTTTCATTGAACTCCTTTAAACATCTATTATGACTGGAGAAAAACATTGATTTTTCGGTAAAATTTTAAATATTTTTACTCATTCAGTTCTCATACAATGACCGTTGACCGTTTTTGTTGAATTAATTGAAGAAGTAGAAGTGCTAAATGAAGCATTTTTCATTTGCACTCAGTCCAAGTGTGAGTGTTGGTTGCACACAAACACATACGCCGAGACACAATGAAATACTATTATGCTCACTTACACATATTCATGCTAAAGTTGCTACAACAACATTCATCAGCATTTAAACAACCAATTATTGAACTGAATTTAAAGTGGAAGAACGAAAGCGTTTATACTGCAACCAATTTATTTACTCAATCACTGCTACTCATTTGTATAAGACTATAAGTGTTTATTTGTGTAAGTGTGGATATTGGAAAAAAAGATATATGTATGGGTAATAAGTTGGTTAAATGATTGGCTTTATATACGTACGTATTATAACGTATATCTGTACGTTTGTTCAGTCCCATTCTATGAATACTTTCCATATTTCAATTTAATTTTTTCTGTGCAGTTTTTTGGTCGTATGCGAAATTGATTGAATGAAAATAAATGAAAAGTAAAAACACAGGTGTATGTTATAGAAACAGTGAGTAGCAAAAGTGAAGCCATGGTTGATGCACCCAATTTTCAAAAGAACAAATTTCTTTTGGTTAATAATTAGAAAAACTTTGAATTATCTACCACATATGTATATAAAAATGAGTGTGTGTTTGTATGTTTCTTTGTGCCTTATGAACAGCTAAACGTTCAAGGCGATTTCTTGAAATTTTTACAGTATCTCTCTGTATGTCTGGAAAGAACTGTAGGCTATATAAATTTTAAAAATTCCAACTGGGCAGTGGCTGCCCATACGGTGTATTAATCTGTCTGTATCTTCATAATCATAATAGAAAGATTCTCTAGGTTTGGCTCAAATAGACTCATAGTCTAGGCAAATTATCGGTCAAAAAGTAGTCGGAATTAGACAAGTAGGCGTGGTACCTCTCATATAAAATAAATACTGATTTTAGTATAGTTTGAGAACGATTACAGCTATATTTTTAGAATATGGTCTGATTGACTGCATAGTCAATACAAATCATCAGACAAAAAGTGGGTGGAAATAGACAAGTTGGCGTGGTACCTCGCGTACGAACTAAATTTTGATACGGATAAAGCTAATGTTTCAGTATTTGGTCAGAATGACTTCATAGTCAATGCAAATCATCAGTAAAAAGTGGGTGGAATTGTACCATGCTCATTTGTACAATTCCACCCACTTTTTACTCTCTTTTACCTCCCATACAAACTAAATATCGATTTCTGTATATCTTGAGAACGATTAAAACAAAAGCTTCTGAAATTGATCTAAGAGAATTAGTAGTCAATAAAAATTATCAGTAAAAAAATGGGCGAAATTCGACAAGTAGGCGAAGTACCTTCAATATAAATTATATTAATTTCATTATATCTTGAGAACGGTTAAAGCTAAAGTTTCAGCGTTTGGTCTAAATGACTTCATACTCAATTTAAATCATTAGGCAAAAAGTGGGTGGAACTGGAATATATTAAAAAAATTTCGATGGACCATCGACGCTACGTTATGCCTCCATTGTAGATTTAATTTTTAGTAAAATTACAACAACAACAAAATTTATGGTCGTATTAATTTTTATCATCACTGTACTTGTATGCAATATAAGTTAGACGTTTCGTTTATGACGAAAAGAATTCAATTAATTAAACTAATAAATTGTTTGTTGGTCCGTCTGTCTATCCGTGTGTGCATACAACAATATTTGTGTGAGAGCGTAAGTATGTCAGGTTATGATAACACTTAAATGCATTCGAGTATTCAGTACGAGTATGATTATATTTTCATACATCAATTGACCATAAATTAATTCTAGTGTACGAAGTAGAGATATTATTTAAAGTTTTTAATATGTTTTTCACCCGGTAATAATTTGATATGATGAGTATTTATTAAAAAAATATATGTATGTTATGTGTATTTATTGCTAAAGTAAAAAAAAATATGAATTATTAAGGAAAGAAATCAATTTAAATTGAATTGTTGTTGAGAGTTTGTTAAGAAGTCGATAGATGGCATATGATTAAAATTTTTTGAATAAAATATTTCTGCAAATATTGGTGCTGTTATGCAAAAGAAATGTTAAAAAGAAAATAAGCTGGGATTGACTGCTTTGCATATTAAGCTTTTCTTATATTCGATGTTGTTTATCTTATACTTTTGAACACACATGTAAATTAATGACGGGTTTTGCCTTATTGAGGCAGCATATATGAGAATCGGAGAAATAAATATTAAGTGTATTTCTTATTTCGTAGGGATGTCTCCCTTTTCCAGACCTCTCATACTTCACATGTCGTACTGCCAAAGGGACTACTTCAAATTCATAAAAAACTCTGTCATCAATGACATGAAGCTGATAGAAGGTAGAGTCCCTTACTGCTATGTCGAGATGGACGATGACCTTTTTATACTTCTGGATCACTCGTGGGTAAATCCGCGTTGTGTAATTCAAAAACTTTTCCGTACACCTATCAGCACTCTGAATGATCTGCGTTTTTGGAAACTCTATATCCATCGCCACATTTAACTCCACATTGCACTTCATTACACTACGGCTGCAATTCTGTAGTTAATATCATTCATGCATGTTGATACTATTCAACCAGTTTTGCATTGGCAGTTCACAAACTGTAGACTTGCTTTTCAAGTCAAGTCGACAATCATCTCTTAAATCTATACATTCATTCAGCTTTCAAAAATTTGTTGACGATGTCACGAAGTGCTAGGCCAACAAAAATACTGCCAGCTTATACATTATATTGTGAGCGCGCTTGTTCTTTTTTGTGGAGACTTCAGATTTTTACCGTTTAAAGTCTCCTCTCACTATACATGACGTTTGCAGACGAACTCACTTTCATTTTCACAAAGATGGCTTCCCTAGCAATTTTAAGAGCTTTTTCCTTTATCTTACCATTTTGGATGGCCTTGACAAAGCGTCCTCTTTCATAGGGCTTAAGCCTAAAATATTTTTCAGTGTATAACGACAGGGACAAACTGTTAACACAGCGCTAATTTCTGCACAGTCAGTTTGCTGACTAACAGGAATATCTGATGAAAATTCATTGCTGAGTAAAGTTTTGTAACTGCTTATTAAGGATGTGCCTTAGTATAATCGTCGAACCATCCGCGGAATGGTGCTCCTGTCTATATCTTATGTTCGTTGACTTTGAAAATGTCTTTGGCATCCTTTCATATGAACCGATATGGCTTTCGTTACGATGCAAAGGAGTTTCGGAAAAAATAGTATCACTCATTGTGCGTTTTTACGACGATGACTTTTGTCGGGTGCAGCATGGAAGTGAAACTGGTAGAAGAATTGAAGTTAGTAGAAGAGTTAGACAAGACTTGACGTAATAATACCAAGATATTGTGCTTCCTACGTCACGACCATTACTTCTCCAACACCGAACTGTAGCAGATGTAACATCATTTATATATCTGGATTGCATAATTACAACTACAGGTGGCTTATCCGACGTGACCTCTATTTGGCAAGCTAAAACCAAGTGGCGTTTTCCACAACTAACAACCAACTCTAAACTAAGAATCTTCAATTCCAATGCTAAGACTGTAATACTCCATATTACCAAATACTGGAATGTTTATTCAAATGTTCGTAAACAGATGCTCTCGTAAGATCCTTTTGCATTTTCTAGTTTAAACGAATAAGAAACGATAATCTGCGGCACATCACCCAACAAGTTCCGATCGAGGAAGATGTTTGTGGACTTAAAAAACGTCGGATTGGGCATACATTCAGAAAACCGCAAGGCGACAGCACTAGAATGGCCTTTTATTCCTTATTAGGAGTTACATTAAAAAATTTATGTTGTTATATTTTAACCCTTTTAAAATGTTTGAGTTCGTTTAAATTGCATAGAATAAAATAAACGCAGCGAATTTAATGTTTTACTTTATACAGTCGCTTATTTACCTTCCACTTTCTACAATTGTAACTACACACTATCCATCTTATTTTATATCCGCCTAATACCACCAATTTACTCAAGACTTAACTTAGTACGACTTTACACTAAGACTGCACAATTATAACTGACTGACGTAAGCAAAGCAGCGTTCCTTATATACCTTTTATAAATCTTAAACCTTATCAGATCTTCTCTTCAGTTCCGCTCATTTCAAATGTAAAATCCAAAAATTGAATTGGTAACAGCGTTTAATATGCAATTAGTAACACTGTTAATAACATAAATCATTACGGCTTTGCCACGGTGACACATTGATAGCATTGACACAAACCAATAGACTAAAATCCCACAATAAAGTTTTAAACGTACTGATGTTGGTGTATTTTCTCTTCTAGGCATTTTTATTTTCCTAACAATATACATATACATATATTGAGGAGGATGTCTCGTCATCACTTCGATATGTATCACGGCTACTTAAATCGTTTAGTAGCCTCGTTGCCTGTTTAGTTACAACGATAGTGATACTCATATCATACCAATAATGAGTCGTCTTAAAACGCATTTGTCTGCAGTTCATGCATGAAAGTCATTGATCTTTAAAATTTAAGGTTTAATCTTATATCAGTTGCCCATATTATCATTGAAGTAGAAGGTGCTTAAATGAGAAAAAGAAAAAATCGGCACAACGCCTTCTATGCAACTATCCCACTTTACCGCAGCAAAGTCTAAGTCTTCGTACAAGTCATTTTCATGATGTGAACTGTCTTCCAGATATATTGGGATACAAGTTAACAATGTCGATTCGGACAACATATGGTATACTATCACATATGGTTTGTGTCAATAATAACAAATATATAATATCTGTCATTATATTTCAGTATAAGATAGATGCCAAAGTGTAAGCACGCTTTTTTTCAATCGCTATAATAATGTAAAATTTTGTGCATAAAAAAGACATTTGCCCCATTGCACGTCGGAAATGGTGCTTGAGCGATGAAAAAGAAGTCATTTTTGCATCGCTTTGTCACTGGTGATGAAAAACGGATTCACTACGACAACCCCACTCGCAAAAACTCATATGTAAAGCCCGGCCAACCAGCCAAATCAACGCCGAAGCCGACTATTCATGACGCCAAGGTAATGCTCTGTATTTGGTGGGATCTGAAGTGTTTTTTGTATTATGAGCTGTTGCAATCGGACCAGACGATTACTGTGGACCTGTACCATACGCAATTGATTAATTTGAAGAAAAAAATCAGCAAAAAAACGACTAGAATATTCAACCAGACACGAGCTATAATCTTCTATTATGGCAACGCACGGCCACATGTTGTAAGACCGATCAAAAACTATTTGAAAAACAGTGGATAGAAAGTTTTGGCTCACCCACCTTATAGCCCAGACCTTGCTCCTTCTGATTACAATTTGTTTTGGTCGACGCGGAACGTCCTTACTGGAATAAGCTTCACTTTAGCACAGGGTATCAGAAATTGTCTTGATTAATTTTTTACTTTAAAACCGGAGCAGTTCTTTCGTCGCGGAATACATATGCTACCAGAAAGATGAGAAAGAGTAGTGGCTAAAGATGGACATTATTTTGAATAATGTACCAATTCATTTTGTTATTATAATAAGTGGAATATTCAAGCAAAAAAATCGACATTATTAACTTGTATACCCAATACTAATATGTCAACGTTGTATCTGATCAAATTTGTCATAAGTACCCGTTGCTTCTAAAGGAGACCACCAGAATTTTAAGCTCAACTTGATTAAGGAAGACGCTAAATTTAGCCTTTATAGGTTTTTCTATCAGGTTACACATAGTTTTTTTCTACCAGGACATTCATTCATTTCTAAAAAAAAAACACTTTTTGATTTATTACAATATTAAATTTAATAAAACTAAATTTCTTATATTTATATATCCTCTTCATATTATTAAAAAAATTTTGTACCATTTTTGTATACATTCTTCATGCATATTAAATTACAATTGTTTTATATTATTCCACTGCACAAAAATTTATCACTGAATATTGGTTTAAAAACATACACATGCAGGCAAAGCATACGTTTCACAACTTTAATGCAACCATAATGAAACCAAATTATTATCAAACCTAAAACATTCATTGACCACATAATACTCTTCAAATAGATTCCATCGATGTGTCTCTTTAATAAACCGACAATGGTTTTTGTGTGGGGACGAGGACTTAACCCTTAAATACAACATGGTCATACACCATTATATTATTTACTAAATATAATTGACTAAAATACTACAATACACCATGAGTTTATATACGTCAGTGTAAAATCGAGTATTAATTTACGATGTTTAAGATAAAATAGACATGAAAATATTGTACTAAACTAAACATATACGAGTACTATGGTATGAATATTAAAAAAAGAGATAAAAATTTAGGTTTTTTTTTTTGTTAACGAAATATAACAGAATTTCGCCAACAAACCCATTTAGTTGTTGCCATAACCGCAGACCATCAATTCGTTTTGTTCTTCTAACTATACATGGAAGTTTAGAATTGAAGTTTATATTGCTGATGCACAACCTCAATTAAACACACACTCGCCAATGTAAACCTCATCACATCAATTGTATGAGTAAATGTGAGTGCAAACACTATTAAATACTCTCAACAACATCTATTACTACACAACAGCAACAACAATCATAACAATGTTGTACGAATACGTAGATATGGTATATGAAGGATTTAATGCAACAAATTCTCATATTTCGAAAAGTACTACGTATAGAGAGAAGAGATTAATGGAAAAAAAGGAATAAAGGGTAAAGGTTCATAAGCAAACTTTAATGTTAAAACTTAATTATGGATAATTTTGTTGAATATATATTCGTATATTTTGTTTGGAAAAGTACTGCTCCATTGTTTTTAGTTATTAGATCGAAAATTATTAATATTATTAAAAACCGCACATGTAACCGCAGACAAGCCAATTATAGTGTTTTTTTTTTGCATAAAAATAAATAATAAATTTTATAACAATAAAAATTAACATCACAAGTACTTATCAAGGTCGCTCAATATTGAATAATACAAGTAAAACACTCAACTTAGAATATTATTAAGAGAGGGGATAATTTAGTTAAGTTATTTTGAGGTTAAAAAAATTTGTTTAGAATTAAAGTCTTAAAAAAAAAATTAAATTAAGCCTTTATTTTTTCATTACTCCTACTGGGAAGCATATGGCTTCAACAAAGTATTCATTATCATTCGGACCAAGCACTTTGACAGAACACTGCAGATCTGTCGATTTCCTAATGAACACCAGCAGATCTGAAACCCTAATGGTGGATATGTCTCTCCAAACATCTCAATCTAAACCTATCAGAAAGTCCACATTCACACAATATGTGTTCTGCCGACTCTGATGTCTGCGAATACGTCCATGACCGCCATCTTTTTCAAATGCGCTTTCAGTCAGTCCGGCCAGCCACACTTAAGAACCGTGAAGCGAGGCACAAATTGCGGACTGATCGCCGGTCTAGAGTAGAGCTGCAAAACAATCGATAGTACTATCGATAGTTTTGTTTTTGGCTGACCATCGATAGTTTTTTTTTCACTATCGATACTATCGTCAAATTCTAAGAGTAAGTACGGAGGCCACTAAATGTAGTCAAGGTCGCATTTGAACAAAATTTTTCGCACAGGTTGTTAGCCATATGTAAACTTTTATAGTTACACAGGGACACAGTTTAACAGTTTTTTAAATCTATATTTATTAAACTCAAATAAACTGTGAATTGTAACTAAAATCTGTTCGTACATACGATTTTGCATTTGACCCAAGCAAATTATCATCGTTTCGTCAGACCATAGCTTGTTGTTTTAACTATTACGGTACAGGTTTTGTTGAGAAGCGATACATTTCGAGGACTCTTACCCATAAGTCTAGCTTTCTTATTGTACGACTTGAAACAGGAGAATAAGTTAATTTTTTAGCTTTTTGATGACTTGAAGGGACTAATCTTTGAAATACGAAATGGCATCACTAGAGTTTGTCAAAACTGACAGTTGTTCTACGCTTTCTTCCCATAGTCTCTGCAGTTTTCGTTCACTAGATCGCAATAATTACTTTAGTTTTGGAGCACTTTGTGGTCTGAACCATCTCTATACATAAGGATTACTCTTCCATCAAAAAACTTCAATACATCGAATTTTATGACACACTGGAAAAAATATAAAGTGTATCTATTATTTGTCTCAACACTGAATATTTATTATTATTCTTTCCCTTTTACTTAAATTCTAATATTGTTGCCACAAGTAGCACTTAAAAGATAGTGGGCCGACTATCGATAGTTTTGCAGCTCTAGTCTAGAGCGGCGAAGTCCCCCTTTAAGCATTCCAGTTAGATTTGAGGATGATAGTTAGTGATGCCGCACAGTAATGTTCCGGACCAATATTAGGTGTCATGGAAAGCATTCTAATTAGTTTGTCTTGTTTCAGTTTCTTAATTAGCTTTTTTCAAGGCCTAACTGAAAAACGAAAACTAATAAAGAAACTTCTAATTACTTTGCCTTGTTTTAGTTTCTTAATTGGTTTTCATTTTTTTTGTTAATATCTAAAAATAACGCCGTACTTATATTTGCTGTAGTGGTGGGGAAAGTTGCTTATCATTGATTCCTACCTTTTTCCAGAAGAGGTTGCGTTTCCTGACTGATACTATTTTTTTGATAGGCATTATTGATAACACCAAGAATCTGTTTTTGAAATATGTACCTCTAAAATCGTCAGTTATTTTTAAGTCGAGATAATGCCATCCTAACCTCGTGCTAATTAAGTGTTGCACATTCAACACCGTTATTTTCAATTGAGTCCGTGGTATCTTCACCACTGCTACCATTAGACACCAACAGTCTGTAAAAGTGGTCTTTTCACATCCTCTGCATGCTCTTTAGGTTAGTCACCAGATTTTATTTTCTGTTTTCGCAAGTGGAAATGCCAGTACCAAAGCCTTTAACTCTGTACTTAACCCTTTGCTTAAAATTTACGTATTTCATTTTTGCCCATGAGAATCAGTCTTTTTTGTAGTTTCGCCACATTTCTTGTCGTTCCATGGGTTTTTTTTGGTCGCACCTGTGCTTTCCAGTGAGTGGGATTGCTTTGCAGCATTTGGATCAGTTGAGTCGTGAAAGTCCGCTACGTGCAGCTTCCTTTGCTTGGCATTTCGTACGTTTCTCGCTACACTTAACCATATGAGAAGCTTGGCTACAAATAAGTTGTGATTCGAGTAGTAGTTGGCTCACCAGGTCGAATGTATGTCTAACAAGCTGAAACAATTCCACAAAAACGTGATCAGTTTGATATTTTGTGGATAAACAGCGTAATTAATTTGATTTTTGTGAACTGATTAAGAGACAGCTACGTTGTTATATGAATATCTCGATGAGGAAAAATATCTTAGCCTCATTCCGTTGTCAGATGTTTTTACATGTAGTCTAAATTTTCCGATCATTGGGCCAATTATCCCTGAAAATTCTTCAATTAAAAACAATTAAAACCTTTGACTTTTAGCGGTCTAACTTGGATCACCATCTTACTGAATCATGATTCTTCCTTTTCAGTGGGATGATGATCCAAGCCAGACAGCTAAAATCGTCAAAGAATGACTGTTGCAACAAAAATTTTAAGTAAATTAGTGGTCACCATAAAGTCCTAATTTCGATCTAATAGATAATTTTTGGATAATAGTAAATAACGCATGAAAAAATATAATTGGGCTTAGAGGAATATGTTTGAGCTAAAACAACGAATATAATACGAATGGGACCAGAGAGTATGTCCAAATTCCTTAAAAACGTCACATGAAATAAGAAGCTCTAGGAATAGTGTTAAAAATGTAAGTTTCTCTCTATTTAAGCGAAAAGCGGAAAACTAAGCGCATGCGGAGTATTTTACATGATGGGCTTTCTTTCATTCCAGTATTGGAATGTCATAACCTTTGTTCATCTTTTTTTGAACTTTTCCGTTCAATTTCAAAACATCCACTTGATATTTCTCCGCACTGTATATATATCAGCTTTAGCTGTTTTCTTGACACCGTGCCAATTCCATGGTATCTTCCGTCTGACAGTAATATCAGATCTATCAATTTGATTGATACACTGGCTCTGAACATAATGCTGAACTTAAAAGTGCAGATTCTTAAATCGTGGTTCTTTTTTCGTTTGGCAGGTCTTCTTCTTATTCTTTTCATTGTAAAGCCCAGCTATACAACCATTTTTTGGTGTTCTTTGGTAAACACGCTGCATTTTTAGCTCACTACTTACGAGGGATGTCAAAGTAGCTACCTATGTGATGGAGGTATGTGTTCACTTGAGATGAAGGATGTACCAAGGCCCTGTGGCTAAACAAGTTAAACCCAATCAGGCCGTTGCTGGTGTCCAACGACCTTTACGTAACCCTATTTTATATATCAAGAGCAAGTATGGCTTCATATACCGGGTGGTTTTTTACATGTACACAAGCTTAACTTATAATAAAACAAAGAAATATACTTTAATATTGGCTTAGTTGAACAAAAAATTTTATAACATTAATGTTTAAATATGATTTCGATCATGTGGCCGCCACGCTTAGCGCGTAATCACAAGCTTTTCGCAGCATATGCGGCCGAATTTTGCCAATAACTCTTCGAATATAGACAAGTGACTTTACATAACCCCAAAGAAAATAATCTAATGGGGTTAAATCACACGATGTTGGTGGTCAATTTATTGGACCATCAAGGAAAATTACTTTTTCGTTAAAAGTTTCTTTGAGTAACTCAATTGTAAATCATGTCCCTATACCGTTCACCATTGACAGTAACACTCTGACCATCATCGTTTTTCAAGACATATGGACCAATGACTCCGCCAGCCCATAAATCTCACCAAACAGTAATTTTCTGTAGATGTAATGGTGTTTCGACAAAAGCTTGTGGGTTGTACTCACACCAAAAGCAACAGTTCTGCTTATATACGTACCCATTCAACCAAAAATGGGCTTAATTGGAGGAAAATTATCCGAATGGAAATTCAATATTAATATCAATTTGTGCTTCAAACCATTCGCCAAATTCTAGGCGGTGTGAATCTATCCATAATGAAATAAATACAAACCAAACAAACTATCAGCTGTTATATAGGTTGTCGAATAAAGCAGTGTTGCCAGCTCATAGTTATGAACCTCTAAAAAAAAATACCCGATATTTACCTTTGCTAAAACCCAACTGTGGGAGTTAAGTAGTAAGATAATCTGTTCTGCCAAAACTTATCTTATTATTGACTTTTTAGTGTTGAGATTAAAATGAATTGCAATGGCACGTGATATTAAGAAAAAAAATTCATCTCTGATAAGCGGAATTTATTAATAAAAAATACTTTCTATACTTTTTTTTTACTAAAATCAGAATTATTTTATTTAATTAATTTGTTTTTTTTAATATTTAGTATAATGCTTTAATGCTTAAATAATTAAATACAAAATTCAGAAACATTTTTGTTTCCAATTTCCTGTAAGCCATGCTTGAGAGAACACTGTGCCACACATGCACAGAGAATTTCTACTAAACCATTTCCTTACTAAGATAAGTATTTATGCAAGTATGCGTGTGTGTGTGTGTATGTAAACAAGAGGGCTAAAAATATTTTGGTACTATTTGGGTGACAAAATTCGTTTTAATCGACTACGTGTTCAGATTAACTAATATTTACTAAGTATATTGGCGGTATATTATAAAGAAAACAAAAACAAAATGTGAAACGCCGTCTTAGGCCCCCATTATTGGTTCCCAGGGCTTAATGTGTAGTCTCAATGTTAGAAATGCTTTTGCTGGTGTGCTGTCAGTCATTATTATCAACACTATGAGTGTATTCGCAGAAGGGGTTTAAAATTAAATATGTAGGTTGGATTGAACACATGTATTAAATATTTTGTAATCGATTCTTAAGAACGGATATCAAATAAAAATCTAAACACTTTTCAACATACCCACACTTATTCGAGCACATATTCGTGAAATAAAAATAAAAAAATAAAAATAAAAAAACATGTGAAAAACAAAAACGCCTACTGACTACTAATGCCTTTCTATGTTCTATTATAGAAAATTCTGTAAAGAAAACGGAAGTTATTTAACTGCAAATAAGGAGGCGGACAGAATTGTAAAATAAGAAAAAAAGTATGGAAAAAAATGTATCATAAGAAAAGTCAATATGTTAAATATTTTCGTATAGGAAGAGCATAGGCAGGTGTGTGATGAGAATAGGGTGATGGTCATAGGGTTATACCAAACTTATGTTTTATAAAATTAAATGTTTGTTGAACAACATACAAAAATACTTTTTTTTTTGTAAAACCCATTTCTTAAATAATTTTTGCCTCTACTGTTTTACGGTAATAATATTCCTCAGAATGGTAATGGTATTGATATGTAAGTTGTCTGTTAATTCTTTCTTTGTTTTATAGTCGTATTCTTTAGATTTTCTTTTTATTTTCATTTTTCATTCATTTCTTTTTTCTTGTATATTTTAGCCATAAATGCCAGATTTTCTATTGATTCGTTTTATTACACTTTTATCACTTTAGAGATGGGTATTTACTTTTTCCACTAAATATGAGCATTGTTGTGGTTGTTATGATTTCTGTAAACATTTTTATGTCAAAACATTATGATTTTTTACGATTTGTTTTCTTTTTATATTGTTTGGCTTACGATTACAGCAGAAGCTAAAAAACAAGTGCTGTTCTTTGTTACTTTATTTTAATATGTAATATGGCAATAAATGATTTTCAATTTAAGTTAAATATTAAAGCCAGAAGAATATGAATCATAAAATATTAATATTTTTTTCAGTGTGAATCTCAAGTATATTATTATTTGAATTTTAGGAAATTAATTGCGCATTTTCTCAACAACAATTACAATTTACATAAAAATAAATTTGGAGCCATATTCGTCTTATGGATAAAATTAGTAATTTTTTTTAGAAATTATTTCATCATTTATAACTTTCGATGATTTATTTTGCTTAAATTTTCGTCAATAATCAAAAAAATAAAGGTTCAGAAGACCTCGGCTGCAATCCAATTGCTGCATAATTTCATTTACACGACAGTAATTATCGGTAGTAAAATGCGCCTTAGGATCAAATGTAGACTTATTTTAAATAGTTTGCGGAATAATCACGAATAAAGCACACTATGTCGTTCTTTGTTTTGCTAAAGCTTGTACCTCAAATTTCAACCGTCTTCCAAAAAGTTATACATAAATCACATTTTTTTTTGATTTTTCTCATTTTGAATTATTAAAGAAAAACAAATATCTTTAGGCCAAATCAACGGTTGTTTATTTAATTGCCAAGGAGGGGGTATATCATTAATAATGACAGACAATATTAGCCAAATGATCTCCATGGCTACTTGGTTTCACACATTTGCTGCTATATGTCCATCTTTGAGGCCTTGAATAGGTTGTGGGCTATTGTCATAGACATTATCTTCCACGAAGCCCACCCAAATAGGTTTCAAAATGTTAAATCACAAGATCTCGATGGCCAATCGCACCTTAGAGAAATTACATTGTCAGAAAACTTTACTTAAAACAGTGATGGCATCATTACCTGTCGGGCACGTTATAACTTCTTATTGCAGATAAATATGGTCCACATCCATACTTTCGAAAAGTAAGGTCCATTGCCCCACCAGACCAATAATCGCACTATTATCATCCGGATCAGGCACACTTACAGACCACTGTGACTAATGGAAACTATTGTGCTCTTTCCAGTCTATAGTTTGTTCAGTAGATTTATTGTCTCCCTAATGAACACCAGCTGATCAAAAACCCTAGTGATGGATATGTTCCTCATTGGGACCCTGTGTCTCCTATCTATTTCCATCTAAATCTATAAATAACCCTACACTCACATAATATGGGTGCGGCTGTCTCTGATGCTACTAAGCATAGTCCAACATTAACCTTCGTGATCACATCTTCTTCAGTTGCGCACTTTCAGTCCATTAATTGAGGACTGATAACCGCCTTAGCGCGCCTAAGTCATCTTTGATCGTTACAGTATTCCAATCGTTAGAAATTTCTCAATCCTTGATTAGATTGATGGTAGCGGTAAGCGGTGCCTCATAATAGAGCTCCGGACCAATATAGCCCGGCAAGGAGCCTCTTCTAACTAACGATGCATGCGTAGTTTCGTTTCTGAGAGTGTCGAGGTACATAAAACAACTGGACCCTGTAAGTAAGCACCAGCCTTTGCAGCGTATCTTAGCAAAATTTTCCAAGTTTAGATGTCATAAAATGCGATCCGAGTGCCTTAAGACAGCTCGGCTGTCAGAGAAAATATTAATAGTCCTGCCCCTGAGCCTACTTCCAGGTTGGTTTTTGCATAGATAGCAATGTCCATGATAGAAATCCGGAAGACATTTAGTAATTTCCCCAGTAAGATTAACAAGTCTCGAAGGGTCCATGTGCGCCAGTACCTGCACATTTGTCCATTTTGGAGCCATCTGTGTAATGGCTTAGATCGAATTCACCCTGAAGTAGCAATATTTGACAAGTTAAGAAAACATGCGATGCGATCCGAGTGGTTTTGCAGCAGCTTGGCTGTTAGAGAAAATATTAATGGTCCTGCTCCTGAGCCCACTGTGCAGGTTGTTCCCTGCAAATATAGCAATGGCCATGATCTCAGTGAGGAAGATACTCAGCGATCTACCCATTGTCCATTTGAGAACTCTCGGTATACCAGTTTAGATCGAAATCACCCGAAATTAAGCCCACATTAGGCCAATAATCCCGGTCCGAAATTTTAGTTCTGAATCTCCTCTCAAAGCATATATCCAGAGGAATGACATTCAGGACCGAAAATGATTTTCTGGCCATCCTGCGTAGACAGTAGCCATCCTGAGGGCACCTTTTCGATGCCATCCCAATAGATTCCTATCCATAGAGGGACGAACTAATAATTCTACTTCTAAACATGGAATTAATACAGACTATAATGGACTTCTCCACCTTCTTCCGTTTTAGCGACCTAGCTTTTGCGTTGTCACAAGCACGCTCAATATCTAAGAAGGCATCTTCCCATCTTCCCTATCACAGAATGCTTTTTCGATACTGTTAAGAAGATACAAAATAGCACCCTCAGTGGACCCAGCGTAATCACGTACGCGAACAGACTCTGGAAAAGATGGCGTACCATGTCTAACTTATATTAACATCTATCAGTCTTTTCATCGTCTAGCTTAAAAATTTGTACTTAATCAAAAAATTGCCTGAAATTCTCAAAAAAATTATGTAAAATTTAGCAACCTTTAAATAGATTTTGAATGTTTTCTAATTGACATATGCTAATACGATTTACCAGTGATGCTTTATGTATACAGAAAATGTGGGTGTGATGTTTCAAATAATTTCCGTCGTATGACGTAATATCCGCTATTGAAATGTATTTTTTGCTTAAAACATAAACTGAAATAAAAAAATATAATCCTGTTAATTGCTTAAATTGAGCGACGGTACATTTTATCGCTTTATATATCAATTTTAATTTCATAGGCCTTAAATGTCATAAATCTGTTATAAAACAGATTTATTGTTGAATTTTTTTCGAAGTTTCTCACATTTTATTATGTCTTCCCCCTCTAGTGCCTTTAGCTGCCTTTAATACTGCATGTCAGCATAAATTGTTCACAACGTATTTTCACTTTTATGAAGGCAATTTAATAGACATTTTCTAAATCGTTTAGTTAGTGACATACCGAGTCCTGTGACACTAAAAAAAGGACTGGACATTTTATTCATAAAAAGCAAGGCTAAAGAGAAAGGATTGTCATGAAAATATTTTGTTGCTGTTGTTTTTTTTATTCCTCTTTGCTACAACAATATTTCGTTTATAACACGTCCATACTCGTACATATTAATTGCTGAATATCATCGATAAACGGAACCCTTTAGTAAAACGGATGTTGATTGTCGTATTGCCGTAAACTATTTTGTTTAACATTATTTCACTATAAACTGTTTACGTTGTCACACAAACTGACCTAATGTCGTTTAAAAAACAACATCATTTTAACAACTGTTTTAGTTGTATGCATGTAGCAAAAATCATTTACCAGTAGTAATTTTAGTTTTTCTCTTTATTTTGGCTTTAGTTCAGGCGCAATTGACATTATGCCGAAACCTAAATGAAGAAATATTGCCTGAAACACATCTACGGGTAATATATGTTTTTTTTAACTATTTTATGTCAATTGAGTTGGTATATAGAAAAGACGGTTAACAAAATTTTCTCTACTGTCTAGACAGGTACAAAAATATTGTGCAGAGAGAATTTCTAGAATTTGTTGCTGAAAAAAAATATAAAGAAAAAGGAAAAAAAGGTGAAATGTTTACTTAAGGGTTCTTAAAAGTGAATTAAGTTTATGTTTAAATCTTAATCAAATAACTCAATTAATTGTAATAAAAGTAATTCGATTATTTTTAAAGGAAATTGTAGATTTGACTTAGTGCTCATAGCACTTGGATTAAATAAAAATATTTCGTATGAATATTTATAAAATATTTGTTCACTAGCTTTAACCATCCGGAAATCTATGTATGTTTAGTACTAATCAATTATTTAGAGACAACAATTGTTTGTATACTTTTGCAGAGTGATTATTTACTGATTTAAGGCCTCAATAAAAAATTATTTTTATGTATGAAAAATGCCACGCCCACTTATCTAATTCCCTCCACTTTTAATCTGATGATTCGTATCGACTGCCAAGTCATTAAGACCAAATTATAAAATAAAAAATGCAATATATATTTATATGGGAGATACATATGTACCGTGCCCACATCCGATTATTATGAGACCACTTATTGATTGATGATTTGTATTAATTACGAAGTCATTTTTACCAAATTCAGAAACTTCTACTTTTATCGTTCTCAAGATATACAAAATTGAATATTTTTCTGTATAGTATTAGAGGCACACCGCTCAGTTATCCAACCCCGTTTATGTGTTTGTTGCACAGCTTAGAATTTGTGCACTGAATCGAAGTGCTAAATCTTATTCAAATAGCCTTAACAGGAGCAGTGATAAGTCGCCATATTCGACTTTTCTTTTTTCCTAAACCCTCGCATAGCAATTACGAATAAAATCGCGGAAGTAAATATTCAATTTGGTACAGTCGTTTTCAAGTTTTAGGCAATCAAACAAATCACAATTCATTTTTATATGAACAGATTTTTTGCGTATTTCTTAATAATAATTCTTTCTTGGGGTGCTTTTTTAAGCCTGATAGAACTTAAATTTATAAACAATAAAAAAACAATTGAAATTAATTGCAAAAGTTTTTTTTATTGAAAAGCTAAATTAACTTTTGAAAATAATTTCGGCTTCCAAGGCGTCAATTGTTATTAGTTGATCACCATAAACTAGTGACTACACGTGACCCCACAATATGAAGTAATGAAGAAATGTCAAATCGCACAAGCTTGGAAGCCAAATGATATGTTCATTTATCGAAATGAAGCATTTGCCAAATTTTGATTTCAATAAGTCGATGGTGGCGGTCTCTCTTCATATGAGACTTTCAGCTCTAGGCTAATAAAAAACTCTTGTCATTTCTTTGGGATACTCTCACGGTAGTTTTGTGTTCATTTTATTTAGATATCTGGTCACAGGGACATCCTTGGTAATTATTTTACTAATGAGCTCGATAAAGCGGACACAGTTTTTCTGGACAACCACCAGAATACGAGGGTGGGTGTGCCCATTAGCATCGTTAAGCTGCTATTAGGCAGAAGTGTTTATTATATGCTGAGACAACTCATCTGACCTAGATTGGATAGTAAGCGTACCAATCAATCGTTTAAAGGGGACCGTTGGAGCATCTCCTCTGCTGTATCTATGGTAGTATCACCATGGGTGGTACGTGCAAAGGTTGCGCTCACGTGCGAATAATTTCTCCCGAGATTGTGAATCGGTTTAGTAAGAGCAGAGCGTAGCCCACTACAGTTCCCAGTGTCCGCCTCTGGTTCGGCGTAGATCGCTCACATTAGGCTCGCCCTTTCTCGATGGCTTATCGAAGCTATCGAACGTTGATAACAAGTTAATAGCCAGGTTCATTAAGCCGCGGGACTGGTTTCTGACTAAATTTAGGAAATTGTACTCCTGTGTGAAACCTCTGCCTGGTTGACAGGACTTGGTGACTTGCAAAGGTGCATCGCTTTATCTGTGGTATCATAATGTGCTCTGTGTGTGTACAAATGTGCCTTGAATTAACAAAGCTGCCAAACCTAACGAAAGCCCGCCTTTATTTTTAAAGACATAAGGTATAGTGATGCTACCAGTCTGTTGTGGATTGGTGTCACACCATAACAAATTCCTTAAACGAAAAATGAGTCTCATCGCTGCATACAATTTTGCGATGAAACATCAAATGATTATCAAATTTCGTTATAAAAAGGTTTAACTGAAGCATACAATATTGTACAAAACAAAGGCAACAAGTCAATATTTAGTTGTTTAACTCTTATTTTTTATAACTTTGCCAAGTCTACGCGGCTTGGCATCAATAAGGCTATTAAGGACGGACTCTGAGATACGGAGAGTTTGTTTTGATTTTTGTATCGTATTCCTGTGATGTTCGGGCCACTATCGCGTTGAAACACCCATCGCAGTAGCATGTTCCACTCAACAAATGGAATCAATTTCGTTTCAAAGAAGTTTTGTGAAAAAAATCAAAACAATATACGATTAGTTTTGTGAAAGGGTCCTGCTTTATTTGCTAAAAAGCAATTCCGTACTATTACCTTTCCTCTCCCACGCTTAAAATAATTTTTACAATTGCGTGTATCCAGCCTTCTGTTAGGTACCCTTCATACTACTTCTCACTATAGTCGTTATTAAATTGGACTTTGATTCGTCACTGTATGCAGCGTTGCAAGAATGATGATTTTCATCATATTTTTGATGATTTTTTTTACCAAAATATTATTTAATGATTTTTATAATCAAATGATGATTTTCTTTTTAGTTTAAAAAAAAATATAATTTTTAAATTTTTTTTTTTTTTTTGAAAAAAAAATCAACAGTTAAATTTTAAAACTAACAAACTTTACATCAATCAACTTTTAGTTTATTGGTTTTGTGTCAAATCTACACAAAAATGTGTCGGAAACAGTGGGCATTAGGAAGTAACTTAAATAGCATTTTTTAATGAATATATTTGTTAAGAAACGTATTTTCTAAAATTTCATACATTAAAACATATTTGGTAAGAAAATGTAACACTTATATATGCATGTATGTATATTTCTGCAAACATAGTGTTCTATGTTTATAAATACATACGTTCTATTTAATTACTTTCAATGAAACTTCTTTAGATGTAAGCAGTGTGAAAACTAAACAATAAATGAATTTAAAATTGATGAAATCTTTTTAAACATTTTTTAAAATTTCTATTTCTTCTGATAACCTTGGTCTAATATTCTCAAAAGTCAATTTAAATGAAATTAAATATCAGAATACATTACATTTTAAACACAGTTAGGGTGATAAGTGAATTCATGCCATTTTCTTCTTAAAGGTTATTTCATGTAAATGTGGCTCGAGGCTTCACCATGGACGTTCCACCCGTCTGCTTCAATTTTGACATACTTTTTCCAGCATTTTTGCCGGTATCTCACCAATGGCGGCGGCAATGTTGTCTTACCACGAAAGCCTAGTATAGTGTGGCGAAATTGCATGATCTTGAATTGCTCTAAAACGTGGGATAAAGTGCTTACAAAACTCAACCTTCAATAAGTTCATACTGTCACGTGCTTGTAACATGAGGCACCATCTTGATGAAACCACATGTCTACCAAGCTTAATAGTTTCATTTTGTAAAAAAAGACGATATTCATCGCACGGTAACTTGTTCCACTTACTACAACATTTGGATTTTCATCGTTCTTAAAAATCTACGGTCCAATTTTTTGCTAGCAAACATATTTTTCACCAAAGTTTTACCACATTCTACAGTGAGTTTTTGCACACTATTTTATATAGGAACCGTACTATATATTATTTAAAGGATCTGTTGTGTTCTTTCCAAATCTGAAAAAAAAACTTAAAATCGGGTAATATTCAGCTAAGTTATTAGCTTATAAGTGCATGAGGTCCAAAAACCGTTTTTTTTTACCCGTAACTCAAAATGTTGAAAGTATTTCGAACAATCCGAAAACAGATCCTTGCTCTACTCAATATCGCCTATTCAAAAATAGTACCACTTGTAAGATATTTCTTTTTGTCATACCGTGTTAATACTTTTTTGTTGATAATTTTTGTGTTCAAAATATTACTTTTCTTTCGCCAAATGACAATTATCTCTCCAAAGCTTCTGGCAACGCTGACTGTATGTATTGCACAACACTGTATGAATAACGAATATGTAGCCATAACGAAGAATATTTCGATCCCATCAGACTCGTTGTATCGAAGTTTCAAGTGTGTTCTTTGACATTAACACTAACTTTAAATTCAGTGCAATTATGCAATTATGTATGTTGATCAACTGTCTTTCCAAATTCCAAATTTTTAACTTAACAAAAAAATTATTTCCATCAAATGTTTTAGCGTTAAACATAATTTTTTTAATAAATGTTTATTTAAACACCTGGTTGTATTATCACAAATAGTTTTACGAAGTTTATCAGAAATTTTCAATATCAGTAATGAATTTATTAGAAACCATCAATAACTATTATAAGAAATTTAAGCATAAATTGGTAAATTATTTTTTCATATCATTGTCATTTTGTCTTCTAAGTGGTTGTATACATTAGATTAAATCATTAAAACCATTTGCTATTATTTGGCTTATATAGTAATTTAATAATTTTTTTCCTTGCATTTTTAAGCATTTTATCTTGTGCACAATTTATTTTATTTTTTATTTATTTTTTTTTTTGTACCTTCACTTTTGAACTCTGCAAAACTGTGAGCGTAGTCGTACTTAAAAAAATATATGGAAATTTATGGTGCGTGTCTCTTTTAATAGTTGTAATGCTGTTGCAAGCTATTTGCCTACATGTTGCATACAACTCTAATATGCATATATTTTACTGAATATCTCTCTGCCTTCGCTCGTCTTTGTATAACTCACGCTGATTGTGCATAATTTGTCAAGAATTGTTTGTAAAAATTTGTCATTTCTTTTCTTGTGTGTATTTCTTTATGGTTTTCGTAAAAGGCAACATTTGTACGTAGTACGTACAACATAATTCATAAGATAGCAGCTTAATAAATAAATGTGAGGTCTTAAATAGGTGCAAGATAAGATATCTTTTTATTGTAAATAGTTAATGAATGAAATATTTCGGTGGATTTTTTATAGTAGAAAGTTTTTAAAAAATCGATTTTAAATGTTTTATTTTTATTTTATTTTTCGATAAAACTTAAATTTTCCTTTTTCCGCTTTCTTTCCAAGATTTTGTTTATTTCTTACGTCTTTTCACCACACTTTTTATCAATTTACTTACCTGAGCGTTGTTAAAATTTAATTATAAAAATAATTTATTATGCATATATAGATTGGGTGTTTTATATATAGGACGAAGATTTATTACAACCACATGAATGAGCCATATATATATATATATATATATATATATATATATATATATATATATATATATATATATGGCTCATATATATATCATATCATATATATATATATATATATATATATATATATATATATATATATATATATATATATATGGGCTTAGCCCCTGAGTCAATAAGACCAGCACTCATATATATATATATACATATATATATATATATATATATATATATATATATATATATATATATATATATATATATATATATATATATATAAATTTTTTTTTTTTTTTCAATAAGACCAGCACTCAGGGGATAAGCCCTACTCATGCAGTGCATTGTGCTGGTACTAGGAAAATAGGTTGTGGAGGTTAGATAGAGTAGTAGTAGTAGATAGAGTAGTGTCGGTGGACGTTCGATTTAAATGGAAAAACATTTGCAGGAAGATTGTTCCACCAACCAATAGTGCGACCAAAGTACGAATTCTCCCTATATTTGACAATCAACTACAAAGGGATGAGCTCTACGAGAAATACGAGTACTACGTAAAAATATATGATTACTAGGAATTAGTTCCTTAATTTCGTCGGAACACATTCCGTTATAGTACCGATAGAACGAAACACGCGCCACATTGCGACGATGCTCTAATGAATCGATAGAATTGGCTACCCTACCGTCATTAATAAGAACCTTCGCCCTTTCCTGTACGCGGTCGAGAAGCTCCAAAACAGACTTTGAAGCACCGGCCCATACATGAGAGTTGTACTCCAATTTGGGTCGGATATAGATGGTGTGAAGTAATTCTTACACCGTCTTAAGAAGCCAAGACACTTGAATGCTTCTTTTGATCATGAAAAGGTACACGATTGAGCAGCGCGTTAAGATTGTTAAAGCCTTTTACGATAATGGGCGTACAAATCAAAATGAATTTTGTGCACTTCGTGATTTTGTGGTCAGCATAATCGACCAAATGTGTCCAAAATCGGGAGAATATTGCACAAATTTCTGCAAACCGGGTCTGTAAAAAATGTGGAAACACCTGTGCATGCTAACCCAGTGTGGCAGAAAAGCCGATAACCACGACTCGTCCTCTTGCCCAACAATTGAACATCTCACAATCATCATTGATGCGAATTTTGAGTAAAAGTTTGAATTTACACGCTTACAAGGTTCAAGGGCTGAAGCCTACTGACCTCAATAAGCCAAAAACAATTCAAGAGCTAAAGGATGAGATAATTCAGCACATTAACGACATTGAACCTCAATTAGGTCTCAGAGTCATTTGGAATACTGACGAATAAAGGTATGCCACCGAAGCCGTGGCGAGCATTTGACCGCTATTTCACACATAATTGCCGTAGATCCTACTATAATAATAAGAAATATTAAAATAATTCTCTGAAAATTTTTTGTTTTATTTACAATTAACATCGTGCGCTTTGGTTATACCATCCTTTATTTTTTCCCAGCGCATGCCCGTAAGCGATTTATCTTACTTTGCATATGACTCTGCTTGATAAAAATCAATGCAATATCATTATCATATGCTTAGTCAGTCAGATCTCCAATTTTTACGGGGCGCCGAATGATATATCTTTTATTTATCGGGGACTGTTATATTTTTGCTTTGCGGGGGCTCAGTAAACACAAGAGTGAAGACGGTTGTCTGTTTTCCCATATTAAGAACGGCGTTGTTGTGGTGTACGAGGCTGGTCATTAAATCCATGACTTCTTGAAAGAAATATAGGTTCTGGGATGAAACATACATACATTCTCGAGTCATCGCAAGTGGGGTGATACCACTGTTGGCCTGCAATTGAACCGAGGACATCTTGGTTGGAAGGCGGATGTCTTATCTTCTCCAACAATTAAGATTTAAGAAGATCATCAAAATGGGTATTGTTTTGTAAGATTATTTCATAGTTTAAATCAATTCTCTTTACGCCGAGCCATTTCTTTAAGTTTGTAAAAAGAATTAGTCAATCAGAGCTAAATCCAGAAAATTTTGGGATGAGAGAGCTTAGCCCCTAATTCATGGATTTTTCCCATGGAGACTGCGCTTATATGCACTCTTGCCTTGTCATAGTGAAAAAGAACTTTTTTCTTGGCCAACTACGGTAGTTTTTTTCCTAAGCCCTAAGGGCAAAAACGCTTGTCATGACTTTATTGGTAACTCACACTGCGAAACCCATTGTTTTTAATGCTGTCTCTGATGTGTTGTATTGGTTCCACGTTTCGTCTACGATTACGAGACGCAGAAAAAACTCGTCCATATTGTAGTTGAACAACGCCAAACATTCACATTGCGATGATTGTGAGAAATAGCGGCTCTCACCTTGCGGAAAACTTTGTCATATCCAAGTGATCATTAAAAATGTAAACCACTGAGCCAGGTTCGATAATTTTTGCTAAGGCCAATCGGCCATGACTATATCTTGATATTTTTTAAAATTATTTCAGGTGTGGAGACCTTAACTGGGCCTTCACAATGTTTAGTAGGTTTTTTGCTTGTACTACCCCAACCAAAATCAGTTACCACCAATTTTCTGCAATTGAAAATGTTGGAGCAGAGTTCCGGTAGTATTGTTACGTTATGTTTTACTTTATACAGTTTTTTTATTCCACTAATTTAACTTTATACACTAACTTATTTAACTTCCACTTAATACACAAATTACTCAACACTTGTACTAACGCCTTAGCTCGACTTTACCACTTACTGTTAAATTGCGACTGACTCACTAAGCATAACGCGCAGCATTTTATACAAAATTTACATTTGTTTCGAACGTTCTAGTACAGACTACAACCTTAAAATTGTCGTTAAGAATTACATATGCGATTTATAGTAGACTCACAACACTGTTTAAATAAACACAGTTAAGTACAGCATTGACAGGGTGATCGTCGCCTTGACACAAACCAATAGGCAGTAATAAAGTTTGTATCTATAAATGTATAAATGTACAATTTTTATCAAGTTTAACCTTTATTTGCATAGTGGTTTTTATCTCCCCCCCACCCACAAAAAAAAAATTCCTTAATGCGCACGAGAAATCATTTTTTTTTATTTTCTTTTCAAAATCAACGAAATGGCGTAACTCGATTTAATTTTCACAGTAGCCAACTGACAGATGCCTGTTGACAGTAGTAGTATTGTTCAATCAGTTACAAGGAGGGAAATTAAAGAATCACGGACTTTTATTATTCATGGTGATTCAAAAAACCCACTGAAAAGGAATCTCAGAATAATTTATGGCTTAAAGTTTGTAAAACAGAATATTCCTATTGTTACGTTTTTACCTTTTTAAAACGTTTGAGTTCGCTTAAATTACATTAAAATAACACAGCCTTATTTTGTTGTTTTGCAGTTTTTATTTATTCCGCTATAACTTTTTTACTGTTTGTCTTAATACAATACTTAATATTCGTTTATACAACGCTTTAACACGTCTTTATCTTACGACAGCCAAACGACGTGTAGGTGAAGCAGCCTTGTTAAATACCTAACTGCCTACAGCTTGGAAGGTTCTGGAAATATCGACCATCTTCTATTTCTATATGAGTTGATTTTAAATTAATTTTAATTTAATTGTGTTACCCAGAGATGATTTAATTGGCAGTGCTGCTAGATGCACAAATAAGTATCGCAGGGTGACACAAGATATACCAAAGTTCTACAATTTAGGCGTTTTTATTCTCGAAACACTTTTAAAAGAACGGACAGGCTAAAAAATATCTGTTTAAAGAGTTGATTTCCACACTTCTGGGAATATAACTTGCGGTAATTTTCTTTTCTATTGCTTTTTCTATTTATGTTTATTACCTGAAACGCAATAAAATTCTTAATTAAATAAAAAAATAATATGAAAACTTTGCCGTTTAAAGCTATAAAATCCGTAGAAGTTAAAATAAAATTCCACTGAATGCAACTTTATTAAAAATTCAAAAAACAATTCCGATACTATTAAGTTGTTTCCATTGAATGTTTAAATGACTGAATTCTTGCCTGGCAGTTTGGCAGCCTGGTTTTGCCTTCTATTATGTCGTTTTTTGTTCTTGTTTTTTTTCTATTCGCAACATGGCTCTACAAAAAAAGCTATAACAAGGCAAAGTGTTATATTGCCCTGGGGATCATTTCACTTTACACGCGAACATTTTGAAATTCTGTATTTGTTGTGTACTCACATAACGCTTTTTATTTATTTTATTTGTCAGTTGTTTTGTTGTACAACCGTTTGTATTTTGGTTTGCATTCTGCACAGGTTTTTAAGTTGTTTTGTTGCATTATTTTTAATGCCAATAAAATCTGTTGTTGCAATGAAAAAAAAAGACAAAAAGAATAGCAACACTAAATTGGGGAATTGTTGCTAGATTGTTGCAATGTTGCACATTCTCAGACACACATAATACAATTGCATTTGTAATAAAATCATCATAGAAAAACAAAATTTGAACAACAACAACAATGATAATAAAACATCAACAAGAAATGTGGCAACTATAACAAAATGAAAAATCCGGTAACAAAAGAAAGCAACACAAATATATCACATTATTAAAAACCCTTTGGGAAATGTTTACAACATGATTGTTGAGGGATATTTTATGATTTTATTACTCTGTTCTGTTATTTCCTTCTTGTTATGTTCCCGTTTCTCTATTTCTTTTTTTCTTTCAAAATTGTTCACTGTGTTTAGTTGTTCAGTTTTTGCTGGTTTAGATTTTATTGAACTTGAAAATTGCTTTCTATTTGAATAGAAAAAGAGTTTGGAAAATACAAAATCAACTCGTTTGTATAAACTTGATAGTTGCATGAAGTTTAGACACTTGGTTGTATAGGGAAAGGTTGCAAAAACAAAGTGTGATAATTCAATTATGAATTTATGGGTCAATTTTTTGCTTCTCCTCTAATTGCAATAAACGGAATATTGCTACAGACTAATTTGACTGGAAAATCTGAAGAAATAATAATCGTGTGCATACAGGAAATTGATTTTGAATAATTGATGGTTTGGTAGGCGAGAATATTTTGTGATTTTTGTTTTGAAGGAAACTAGATGTAAAGGCATTTTTTAATTTTATAAAGACAGAATAATAAAGCAAATTATTTATCAATAGTGTTATTCTTGAAATCAGAATGCTAGAATTTCAATAGATTTTATTAAAAGCCGACTAAATGGTAGACAGAAAGTAAAAGCTGGTAAGTGTGAAATACCAGAACTATTGTCACAAGTTTTGGCTATCTGATAAAACCACGAAGTATATGAAAAATATTAGCTTGCATTTTAACAGATTTGATAAAAATTCGATTCAATGGTAAACAGAGTGCACGGTTTTGTAAAAGTTAAATTCCAATACGGCCGTCACAATATCTAGCTTATCAGCAGCTTTAAATTAAGATTTTTACGAAAATCAAACATCTCAACTAAATATCACATGCCTTATCATCAGTATCATCTCCTTTCCCTTTTAGCTTTTTTTGGGTTCTTGCTAAATAAAGGGTGGTCTAACCAAAACGCACGATGTTAACTGTAAATTAAACAAAAAGTTTTCAGATAATTATCTTAATATTTCTTATTATGACAGAAGGATCTACGACAGTTATGTGTAAAACAAAATATCGATAAAATACTCGACACGGTTTCGGTGGCATACCTCGCCCCGTCGGTCTATATTTCGAATGACTCTGAGACATAACTAAGGTTCAATGTCGTTAATGTGCCGAATTATCTCATCTTTTAGCTCTTGAATTGAAGAAAGAAAGAAAGAAGTCCGATGGTGTCCAATCATATGATGGTGGCGGCCAATTAACTTCGCCATGACATGAGATAACACGGCTATTGAATTCTTGCGCAAAAGAGCCATTGATTCTTTGGCCGTGTGGCAAGTGACGCCATTCTGTTAGAACCACATATTGTCCAGGTCCATATTCTCAATTTCTGGCCACAAAAAGTCTCGCGATAGCCAACACCAATCACGGTAACTCGTAGGACGACCTCATTTTTGAAGAATTACGAATATACTAAGGTAAATTGTGCCTCGTCGCTGAAGATGATTCTTTTGCAAGGTCGCCAGTCACTACTGTCTGTGCAACTAACCATTCAGCGTATTGACGACGTTTGAAATGTTCAGTTGGCTTCAGCCCATGAAACTTGTAATCGTGTAAATCAATTCTTTGTTCAGAATTCGCATCAGTGATGTTCGTGAAATGTACAATTGTTGGGCTGGACGACGAGTCTTACGAGTCTTACGAATCTTCTGCTAACTAACGCGAACAACAGTAAGGTATTCTTCAGAACGAACTGGGCCGGCATGCACAATTCTACCGATTGTGGATACATTTGGTCGATTATGCTGATCAAAAAAATCAGGAAGTGCACGAAATACATTTTGATTTAAACGTCCATTTTCGTATAAGGCTTCAACAATCTTAACGTGCTGCGTAATTGTGTACCTCTCCATGGTTGAATTTATCAAACACTGAAACATAGAAATGTCAAATTGAATTGGGCAAAAAAGTTGACGTTAAGGTGTGATTCACAATTAACACCATTATTATGGTTGGACTACCCTTTGTATTCGTAATGACTTTTAGCGACTTTGAGCACTAGTTATGCAAAATGTGTCTGTGTTTGGGTTAGATTACAGATTTGCTCCCATTTTATCCACATTTGGCCACCCCTCACTTTCCGATTTGCCTTTAAATAAAGGCAGGTTGTAATAATCTGCCACCTAGATAATTATTATAAGTATACAATAACATAAAAGTGAGCGTTCAGTTAAAGGAAGGATGATCTTCCTTTAACTTTTAAAGTTAAGTTTATGTTTGGACTTCTCATATACATGTGTGTATATATTATTTTCAATATGTCAACTTCAAATGAACATGAACATGAAGAATAAACATTTATATACTAATAGTTTTTCAAATAAAAATGGAAAGAAGATCACAAAGAAACACTCGAATTTTATAAACAATATGAACAAACATAACAAAAAAAAAAAAAAAAAAACACGTCGTTGTCACTGCGTTTTTAAAGAACTTTTTTAATTTGGCAAAAGCTGCCGCTATTGCTCCTGCACTGCCATATTTAAAAAACCAACTTTATTTTACAAGTAGGTTGTAATAAAGGAAAAAGTTAAAGGTGACTTTAAAGTTCACTTTAGCTAATGTTACCTTTTACTAAATTTTAAGGGTTATTTGTAATAATGGCCCTAAGACTAATAGTTTTAAGTATTAAAAATGACCAGATGACCATATGGTATACATGCATATCGTTGATCTCATGTAGAAAGGCCCTAACTCAGAAAAACTAAAATTTACGGCAAAAGGTGTTGCAAATTGTAATTGTGCGAAATGTATTAAAATCACTAAGAACATTAATTTCAAAAAAGTTCAATTTAGGGCCTTATACATAAAACCCACGATATATACTGCTTAAATTGCATAAACATTTTCTTATTTTATTTTATTTTTTTTTAATGTTAACGTTTTATTTTCACAATATCTGCAGATGCATTTTACACTAAATTCTGCTCAGCATGAAGCACAAGACAAAAACGGTAGCATGTGCTTGAGAATGTGTAACATGATACTTACAGCTCATTAGTAAAATTAAATGTAATCGATCATTTTGAACGTATCTTTGCCATACACCATAAGAAAGACATAATTAATAAAAAAAAGTGTAACAAATGTTGTTGCTTTTTTTAAAACCCTTTAAAATATACTGTTTTCTCCAAAATCTTCTTTAATTTTAACAAATCTCTTTTAATTATGATTTCAAAGGATCCTTTAAACAATTAGCCTATAAGAATTTGCTTAAGATGATGACAATATTTAAATCTTTGATGTTAAGGATGTTAAACAATCTTGTGAACTTTGAGTTTTTTCTTATCTTTCAATTCAACCATATTTTAAGCTCTTCTCAAGTAACCATTTTTCTAATGAAATGTTTTCTTTTATGTATTAATTTTATTTTTTTATAACCTTTTTTTGTTATTATATTTATCTGTACATTTTTTAGTCTGCAGAAAAATAGAAAACAAGTACTTAAGGACATCGCCATCATCACCGTCATCATTATGTCCATTTTCATGACCATCGCGTACTTGCTTTAGGATTTGGCCGTTGAACCTTTTTTCTTGTCTTACATCGTTTACTCTTTCACTTTTATAGTTGTTGTTGTTTAAAAGTTGTTGAAAACTGTCAGGTTTCTTTAAGATCCTGTATTTTTTGTACGTCTTTTTTCAGTTAAGGAGTTAAATGGCACTTTAGTAAATAAGTAACAACTGATGTAATTATCATTATTTCATTGTACATTTTGATTATGACTTGAGTTTATAAAATGTTTAAGTGCTTTACAGCAATTTAAACAATTTAAGAATTTTTTGTTAACGCAAATAAAGGTATGTTGGTAAGCATCCTTCTACCGGTAGTGCGGGGGTGTAAATGATTAACGGGTCAAAGTAGAGCTTAAATTCTTTGGCCCGTATTCATAGTCAAAAATTCAAAGTATACTTTAAGAGAACAAAAATTGACTTTTTTCTAAAAGTCGACTAACTCCATTCATAGACAACTTAAAGTATAATTTTGGCGTTAGAGTCCACTCGAAATATAAAATCAGATGAATATGTTTTTAAATAATTAAAAAAATAAAATTGAAATGAAAAGTTTTAGATAAATGTTCCGATTAGAAGAGATTTTGCTGTTGATTGTTGTTAAAGTGATTTCGATGAAAAGAGACTAAAATATATAAAATAAAAATTAATACTTTTGACCTAAATGGTGGTGCCTTTTTTCACGTTATGTTTATGCGTAAAGTATAGTTTGACCTATTATTTGCTATGAACTTATTATCCCCGCTTATATAGAATATAGCCTTTGATGTAACAGTCAACAGAAACATAAGATGAAATTTGAAGATATTTGAAGATAATTGCCTTTTCCATCGTTATATGTTTGCTAAACTTAAATCTTTGAAGAATGAAGTCGCAAAGATGTAAGATAATGCCCTGCAATACCCTTAATAACACCAAATTCAGGATACGTAATATCGAGTTTGGAAAGTAATTTTTGCTACCTTGACAGCATTTTAATGAGGATTGGTGGCTATATATGCTATAATGTTTCGAATGTCCAAAGCCAGCCAATCTTTCGGTATTTCCTGACCTGTGTCAACTGACTGCTTTCTTGAAGTGGACTAAGATACACATATACAACTGCTGCGTAAAATCAGCCCTTCTGTATGGATATAAGTCCTGACATATAACAATAATAAATATAATACAATGCAATGCCAAAGCCAAGGATTTTTTGGCTAAACATCAGCTCGAAGAACAACATGTTGGAACTACCGAACGAACCATATTTCAACACACATGGAGATTTTCGATCACAAATGGCGCGTGAACTATAAAAAATGATATATACACGCAAACAAACACAACTGCCAGATTTATCGTGAATTTTACAATATTTGCCATGAATAAAAATTCAGAAAAGTAATTGATGAAAGATATATTGGCGACCAAATATGAAAATAGGTCAAATTACTCTTATCCGACCACCAAGACTTTCTGTTTCATAGTGCAACTGGTCAATTAAGTTGAGAGAGTTTCGCACTCTATTTTTCCATTTGCATGAGCGATAGTGCACAAGAATTATTAAGTTGTTAGCATAATACTTGTTATTAACGTGTGCCCACAGAAAATAAAAAAGGCATCAAATCGCACGACCTTACATTCCATTGAATTATTATTTGAAGTTTCAATAATTTCAAGTTTTAGTGAGATGTATGGTATTAATATAGACAAAATTCCTTTAATTTGAAATGTCCGGTCGCTAACTGTGACGTCTTGGACAGATTCGCAGGCTCTTTGTTTGTTTACAGAAGATACTAAGTCTGATCTGATTCACCAGGAGAACCACTTTGGCCGCTGCTATATGCAGACTATATTACGAAGAGAATACAGCAGAAGTGATCATGACGTCAATGTCAATATCGTAGGCGTATGGCAGCAGCATGACACTTTTGTTGAAAATGCTGACTTGAAGATTCAAACCGTCAGCAGGAATTTAGTACCAAATGGCTCGGATGTTCTTCCCAATTCCTCGGTGGTGCACAACGTCATACTGCAAGCCATATTAGTTCAGCGGATATACCAAATTTAGACATGGTGGCAAAGAGGCAACTCCTATTCATTCTGTATAAGATGGCCTTAAAATCAACGAGGTGGTGTGTGTAGCTGTTCTTCTCAGGCCCTGAAACTTACGTCTGGCGCTTGACAATTTGGAAGAATTTTTGGGTCCTGTTCCTGTCGCCTAACATGTTTCTCATATTTTTCGTCACACTGTCACCTTTTTGTCTTCAGTTTTTCACGCCCATCAGGCGTCTCTCTTTCCTTCTATTCTTAGGATAGCGCTCCTACATGTTCCTGTATGCTGCTTCCTTGTCTACGCTGGCCATTCGGCATTCGTCGTCTTTATAGGTGTTCCGCCGTTAGTTGGCTCCTCGGATGGTGCACTTATCCAGTACATTGTAAATATTTTGAACCATTATCACAACGTACTGAAATTGTGAGTAAATCGATTGATCAGGGGATAACCGGGCAGCTTTATAAAAGGTGGGAAAATTTGGGTTACGAAGTAAATTGGCTTAAAAACACATTTTTTTGAGAAATTCAGTTTTATTCATATATCACATAATATAGAAATATGGAAATTAATAATGAAATATGATGTCAGGCAAATGTCCACCTCTAGCACGTCGGCAGGCGTCCGCTCTTTTCACAAAATTTTGTACCACATTTTGCAACAAAGCTTCGCTTATCTTATTCATGCAGCGCCGAATTTCATCTTTCAGAGTGTCATTTGTTTGTGGTTTGTTCACGTAAAATCGGTCTTTCAAATGGCCACAGAGAAAATAATCCAGCGGCATTAAATCACAAGAACGAGGTGGCCAACTAACATCGCCAAATCGAGAAATTACGCGACCGGGAAATTTATCATGCATTAACTGAATTGTTTGGCTGGCTGTGTGGTTTGTGACACCATCCTGCTGAAACTAAAGGTCACTGATGTCAACATTAGCCAATTGTGGCTAGAAAAAATTGGTTAACATGTTTTGGTAGCGCAGGAGATTCACGGTGACGGCGTTTCCACGCTCATTTTCGGAAAAACCACACCAAATGGTCATTTTCTTTGGATGTAATGGTTTTTCGAGGACTGTGTGTGGACTTTGTAAGCCCCATATGCGACAATTTTGTTTGCTTACATAACCGCCTAATTGAAAAGGAGCCTCCACACTAAAATTGATTTTGTCGAGATATGCGTTGTTTTCGTTCAGTTTTTCAAACAGTAAATTTTCACAATTAAAATTCTTTGCTCAAGAGTGTAGCGTTCCATAGTAAAATTTCTTAACTTCTTACTAAATCATTTGTCATTTGACAGCCAATTTACTTTCTAACCTCAAATTTTCCCACCCTGTAAATGTCCAAATGATGGAATTTGGTACTAAACACTATCATGTTCCGTGCTGCGTCGAAGTCGATCAGTTTTATACCGTTTTCAGTTGTGCATTCGTGGAGGCTCAATTTTTCGACCACAGAGCCAAAAACATCTTCCTTATCCAGCCTGGCATTGCAACCGCGAAGCAAGATTTTAGTATTGTAATATGGGCATTGCTCGTACGCACGTTTCAGTTATTCATAGAAGTATTCTTTGATCGCATTGGAGTGTGCACACAGATGATGCTGACCATAACTTAGCTACTTATTTACACGAAAAGACTTGAACACCAAATATGCTCAGTAGATGATAATTTTATATTAAAATAAAATGGTTAATAAATGATCAGTGCATTACATGATGCCATATTGTTTTCTTACTAAATTTGGAAAAAATATTATTTGATACAAGTTGTCGTAATCGAGTTAAAATTTAGCAGATCTTATATGTATTATCACATGTGTTTTGGTATACCTATATTTGGACCTAGCCTCCGTATTAGCCTCTTTTAAAAATTACTGTTTAAAGTGCATAGCTCAGATGGAAATTGATTGTTATTTAGCTCAAGTAAACATTTTTTACAATACTTATTGTTCGACGAAATGCTATAATGAATACTTTATAATTTAATTGAATTAAAACAATGACTTTTACAGCAAACTATTACCAATTATTAATTGTTCCTTTTTTATTTAAATTTCTTATTCTAAATCTTTATTTGTTAAGCACTTCAAAACATTTTATAAATAGTTTTCATAGCAATACAATAGTAGTAGACAATATCAGTAAAAAAATTGAACCAGAATACAAGAATAACCACAAATCTAAAACAAATTCGTACTCTGACATAAGAGGGAATACATTGTAGCCATAGAATTTTTAAAGGAGTAGTAACAATAACACCGATTATAATTACAAAATATCACAATTGCATTTTTTTTTTTCTTTTCTTCCTACACACTCTAACAAAACTTTAAGGAGACAAGAAAAAAATAGAGGGAAAAAAGCATAAATTGAAAAAGACGGAAGTTGTCTTTCCTGTTAGGAAAAAAAGGGAAAAACTATAAAGGAACGAAATAAAAAAAGACAAAAAAGTGTATATTTTTTGTTAAAAAAACAATTGTAACAGACAACAAAAATAAAAGATTTTTCATCGTTTTTTTTGCTCCATTTGTGTTGTTGCATTTGCCTTAAACGTTATAAAATTCTATGAAGCACATACCAGAAGTTTTGTAACAATAGAGAAAAAGGGAAACATCATGACTTTTGTTACCATTTAACCAACGTTAAATATTTACACCAATCTATGTATGTACATACGTTCGAGTAAAATTGTTCATATGGACTAGGACCTAAATATAGAAGCGTTTGTATATTTAAGGACACCTGGTAATATAAGCAATAAAATTGCTGACAGCACTGTGCGATAAACAGCGGTTGTGCTCTAATTAGATTCTTAAATCTATATATACGTAAAAAAATAAGTTGTCATATGTTCGTCATTTTATAACTCGAGAACCACTTAACCATTTTCGTTCAACTGGGCGGCGTCACGCCAATATAATATTTTATTTATATGTCTGTATATTTAAAATGATAAAAGTCTCTCAATTTGGGCCAAATAACTTATTGTCAATACAAATCATCAGTCAAAAAATGGGCTAAACTCGATAAGTGGGAGTGGCACCTCCCACACAAAATATATATTGTATTTTGTATATCTTTGGAACGGTAATAGTGGAAGGTACTGAACTTGGTCTAAATAACTTCGTAGTCAATACACATCACCAGTCGAAATAATGACGAAATTTAATAAGTGGGTGTGGCACCTCCCATACAAATTAAATTGATTTTTGTGTATCTAGAGGACGATTAGAATTGAAGGTTCTGAATTTGGTTTAAATGACTTCTTAGATAGTATAAACCATCAGTTAAAGAGTAGCCGGAAAGAGATACGTGGACATTGTACCTCCCAAGCAAATTAAATAATGATTTTTGTATATCGTGAGAATGATTACAGTTAAAGTTTCTAAATTTGGTTTAAATGACTTGGCAGTCAATATAAACCATCATTTTTAAAAAATATTGAATTTTTTATGTGTGGGGAACGGAATAAAATTTTTAACTATCCACATCAGTCAAAAAGCAGATACAACACAAGGCTCCACGCTATGCGGGAGGGGTTACTCTAGTTATATATAAATATATGAATATATAACTAATATTGTTACGTTTTTACCTTTTTAAAAACGTGTTTTTATGAGTTCGTAGATTGTAGTTAAAATAAAATAAATTTTGTGTTTGGTTTTAATTAAAAATCCTTTATTCAACACAGTTTTGTGCACCACTGCTTGTAACCTTTTTACAGGCAATAACAATTTTCTATTCTTAATTACTCCGTCTGTTTACAATTTTGTAAACAACAACAATTTCTCGACAGATTTTTCTATTTAAAGATCTTCCAACCCGGTCGTAGTTATAACTTCGATCACTCGTTCGATCACAACCTTTTCAACCAGAGGTTATCCACACTTAACTCTCTTTACCATGTCAGCTCCAACTAAACTGGTTTTTTACTTCACGATTCTCTTCACGAGTTTACTCTTTATAAATTCTCTTCACAAAAACTCCACTCGCTGAGTTTACTTTACTTTAAACTCCACTCGCTGAGTTTACGACACGTAAACTTGTTCACTGAGTTAACACCAAATAAACTGATTGCTGTTAGCATCGATGTGCTTTTTATATGACTGAGTAAACAACATATCGAAAGCTCTCGAACTTCTCAATATTTCAAGTAGATTCCATTTCTTTCTTTTAATTTCTTTTTAGTTCTTTTGTAGCCATGCATATGTAGACATCTACCTCTTTCAGCTCTTAGTATTCGTTGTTGCTTGTTTATTGTCTGTTATTTGTTTTCTTTGCTGCTTAATTATTGTTGGTGCCGTGTTATTTTAATGTACTTTGTCTTTGCTAATGGTTGTTGTTGTAGATTAGTTATTTGTAAACAGTACGTATAGTTGTTCTTAAAGCTTTTGCTTATTTATTATAGCGATGTAATAAACGCTGTGATGCCCAACTTTATGTTCGTAACAATATTTTTCTTTTTCATTTTCAATCGCTTCGATTCGTAATAAAAACTCTACCTTAACAAGTCTTCTGGGCCATACCGCATTTCGCGTGGTCATGAAGCAGTGCTTTTAGACGTTTTCGAGTCCGATGACTGGCCTTAACAATGCATCCTATCGCTTCCATCTTGCTGGAAGGCTGTTAATGTTACTTCAATTCCTAAAAAGGGTGAGGCTAGTATCCTTGAAAACTACCGCCCAATAGCAGCTTATTCGGCACTCTCTTAAGTAATGAAGTGTATGATTAATCACCACCTTGTCAAGTACTATTTTTTCGTAACTTCTATAAAGTATCCATAACTTCTGCAAAGCATCCACTGCCTAGTTTCAGTTGCGTTAATCAGTTGATTTTAAAACTAAGAACATTGGTCTTTTGTAGCTCGCCTCCATGTGATTGTGTAGTGATGAAAATCCATACTAAGTTGTGGTGATCCTTACTTCGCCTTACCATTAAAATGGCATTTTCTCCTGATCATTCGTGTGATGTTTGTCATTGTCGCCAGAATTAAGTTGAAATATCAGGAGGACTTCTTTTAGATAGATTAGTCTGAAGGGGATTTAAGCTACCTAATTAAACACTCGAACACCGCAATTAGTTTTTTTCGTCATGCCCTATGCTGTGGATTCGAACCTTAGTGGTTTGTGCTGTATGCAGACACTCTAACAACTACACCACGCCACTATCGAAGTGAGGGAGTTAGAGTCCAACCAATTGTTGAGTGATCGTCAGTACGATTTCCGTATCAGTCGTTCTACTGGTGACCTGCTAGCCTTACTCTCTAAAGGGTTGAACAAATCTAATCAAATAATTCATATGTTGTACGGCGAGGGTTGTGGATCTGGGTATTTCCAAGGCATTTGATAGAATCTGACACAAAGCACTCATAATGAAACTTATCGCTTTAGGCATCGGTAGTTACTTCTCTAGATTTACATATAGATTTCTCAGAGAGCGCACTATAAGAGTGGCCATAGGGTTCAGGGTTAATTCAGTTGTACAGCAAGAGAGATTACAGTGAATAGACGGAATATGAACGACACGCTCACAAACGACCTTCAGAAAATCTCCTTCTGGGATCGTGCGAAAACGGATGATTTTAATACGCGCAAAGCCGAATGTTGCATTTCAATACATAGACGAGGTGGTGATGATGGGGTCTATTCATCAATATCAGTGAGTAATATAAATATTTGGAGGCAAAAGCTCTTAATATCCTGGGCGTGAAATTATTATTATTATTTATTTATAATTATTGCGATGTCAATTGAAAAAATTAAATTTTTTAAATGTCGAAAGAAGCAATCAAGGGTATTGGATTTTTGAGACGGTGCAAAATACCCTTTACCCTTTCTAACTTTATTAATATTAACAAGATCTGTATCTGGAATATAACTCTGGCTGGCGCATTTAATTATGTTTCGAAGCTTCTTAACTGCTTATAGAAAAGGCCGAAGATGCTCATTAATGACGGTATGATAGCAAATTCTATCGATTCGTTGGTGCATCAGCGCAATTTGGCGTGCGTTTCATTGTTCAATCGATATTATACTTACTTTTTTTTAAAAGGGTATTTATATTGAATTCAACACTTTAAGTTCTAAGTAACAAAACACAGCTGTAATAGCAAATAAGAAATAAGAGAAGTTCCAAGTTACATCTTCACGCACACAAATAAACATACACGGAGTAAACATAACGTGACTCAAGTTGTTCTCCTAAGTGCTGAAATTTAAAAAAAGTAGAAAAAGGAGTACTTGAGGGTGTATAGCCCGTAGAGAGAGGGGTTGCAACTACATTTAACTCTATTTGTGCTATTTCTACCTCATCTAATGTAAACAGACTTAAATTTACTTTTCTTATTTTTGTTGTTGCAATTGTTATTGTTTCTTATTACCTATATAGTAAACATTGTTAACAGTTGTTAACAGAACAGTGTGAGAAAAACAGTTACATATATTGGTACAGATGTATGCGCTCAATGGTTTGCACCATAATCATTATTATTGTCATTATTTCATTCTTTTTATTGTCTGTACTTGAGCGAATACTAGAGGTTATATTAAGGTGGTTCAAGATATTTTAAAAAATATTAATTTTTGTTTGTTTTCGAAGTAATCCGTGGGAAATCAATTTTAATGTAGGGCTTTTAGGGTTTTTGCAAGTAAACAAAATCTTATTTTAGAATGTTAATGAATGGTTAGGCTTGAACTTCCCTATTAATAACATATGTTATTATCCGCTTATGAACTTGTTCGTGGCATAAATATCCTCCCACTTCTCAAATAAATTTTTGATTCAGCGAATACGTCAAATGCTAAAGGATCTGCCATTCGAACTCCTAGAGAGTGGTTTAAACATATTGTACAGTATAAGGCCTGGCGTTGTCGTAAGGAAATAGGTTTTGGCCTTGAAAATGTAGTAATAAGATACCTTCAGTCGAATGGCCTCTTTAACGTCGCATAGCTGGGTTATGTAGAGGTTCTTGATGACATTGGTTTCGAGCTTTAGCCAATGCACCAAGCTCTCAAGGTTCCCACTAACGTAGATCATGGTTTTCTTCAAAGGAGATCAGGTATGATTTTAAGCTTTAGCATATCTTCTGGAGCTCTATCATCCGTGACGATTCGGTCCAAATGGTGTCGTTTATGACTGCAATTTGTAGGCGATATTCTTGGCCGTTTTCGTTAAACTCGTGAAGCAACATAGCTCCAATTTTTTTGGAAAATCCCACTGAATGCAGGTGATTAAGAATCGTACTACGATTCCAGTTAGTAGCTCCGTTTAATTAACAAATTGTTTGGTGAACGTCCTACTTTAACAGTATTCCTTTTAAAGTAAAATTTTATGTCCGGACCTAATAATAAAAAGCTTTGGTAGCATTAATGGTATAACCACTAAGATAATAATCAAGCGTAAAAGATGTTTGATTAACCACACCCTTAGAAGTCTGCGTAACAAAGTTAAACCAACAGAACAACTAAAAAGAGGACGTCCACCTTATACTGTTAGAAAAGGCTGCCATAAAAAAAGGTGAAATTAAGAAAACGACCTCATGCTTCCTATATGATCAATATGAATAGAAATGTGAGAACAACTTCATAGGGTTGACAGTTTTTCTTAAGTAATATCTGCTAGAGGAAAGTGGCTTGATGTAGAAGTTAGAGTATTCGCATACAATACAAGAGGCTCAGGTTTGAATTTCCAGCAAGGGAAATAACGAAAAAATTTAATTGCGGTTTCGAGTGTTAAATAAAAAGCCTCAAAAAGGAAGTGCCTCTGATATTCAAGCTTACCTCTGGCGATAATAACAAACACTACAAAAATGATTAGAAGAAAAAGGCACCAACTGGCTAAAAATGGCTATGCTAAGAAGTATTAAAAATCAACTGATTAATGAAACTAAGAGAAGACAATGAATGGTTTGAAAAAAGCCATACGTGAGGAGTGAGGAGTGACGAAGAAAAACACAAATATATGCTGGATTTTTTATTTTATCAAAAGAGTGGTTTTTCCTTGCATAGTGATTTAATTTTTTTTACTTTAAAGGGTGGGCAAATTAGAGGTAAAGAAGTAAATTGGCTTAAAACACATTTTTTTTCGACAAATTTAGTTTTATTCATACAATATAAAATGGAAATATGGGATTTAATAACAGGATATGATATCGGGCAAATGTCCACCTCTGCAAGTAGGCAGACGTCCGCTCTTTTCACAACATTTTGAACCACATTTTGCAATAAAGCTTCGCTTATCTAATCACTGCAGCGCCGAATTTCATCTTTCAGAGTGTCAGTTGTTTGTGGTTTGATCACGTAAGCCCCGTCTTTCAAACGGCCCCAGAGAAAAAAATCCAGCGGCGTTAAATCACAAGAACGTGGTAGCCAATTAACACCGACCAGGAAATTTTTCATGCAATAACTGAATTTTTTGGCTGGCTACGTGGCTTGTGGCGCCGTCCTGCTGAAACCAAAGGTCACTTATATTAACATTAGCCAATTGTGGCCACAAGAAATTGTTTATCATGGTTTGGTAGCGCAGAGAATTCACGGTGACGGCGTTTCCTTGATCATTTTCGATAAAATACGGGCCGATGATGCCGCCTATCCACAAACCGCACTATACGGTCATTTTCTATGGATATAATGGTTTTGCTAGAACTATTTGTGGATTTTGTGATCCCCATATGCGACCATTTTGTTTGTTTACATAGCCGCCTAATTGAAAATGGGCCTCAGACTAAAAAATGAGTTCTTTTCGTTCAGTTTTTCAAACAGCCAATTCAAAAACGTTCGACGCAACAATGGTCGGCTGGCTTTAATTCTTGAACGAGTTGAACTTTACAAGCGTGAAGATGAAGATCTTTATGCAAAATGTTGCGCAAGGTTCCTCGGCGATGTCGACTAATTGATTATTGAGGCTCATTCTCAACACTTTACTGTACAGCGGTTATGTTTGCATCACTATGGCCACTACGAGCTTATTGTTTTGATCTATTGTCGAATTATGCGATTAAATTACGCACTGCGGTTTCAGACGAAATGTAATTACAAGGAAAAGCTGCTCGTATTTTACGAACTGATACAATAAAATTTTCACCATTTTAATAGTAAATTTTCACAATTAAAATACTTTGTTCGAGAGTGTAGCGTTCCATAGTTAAAATTTTCCAATTTCTTACTAAATAAGTGTCAAAGGTTGACAGCTCAATTCTTGATATTTCATCATATGACAGTCAATTTATTTCCTAACCTCAAATTTGCCCACCCTTTATAAAATGTTTAAATTTTTCGTAGTTTATAAGACTGAAATATGGTATAAACTAAATTTCAAAGAATGAGGATGTGTACTGTGTTTTGACGGCCGTAGTATATGTATATATTGTTTTAGAAATCGAAATTTAATAAAATTCTTCAAAATAATTAAATAAGAAATTTTGTTTAATACCTACATATATTATTTTTGAATTTAATAAATTCAATTGTTTTCATCCTTAACAAAAACCTATAAGTATTTCAAAATCTATTTTTGTAGACAAAATATTTATATTCCTGCCACATTAAAATCATTGTCTGTTGTCTGGCAATTAATTTTTTTCTTTTATTTTTGTGATTTATTTTTAATTACAATATAATTATAACATTGTTTACAATTGTTATCCTATATACGAGTGCAATAGATAGACATATATTAATAAATTAATAATTATGGTAAATAAAAATCAAATATTACATACGATTACGTATAAAAATTGTAGACGAAGGTGCTAAAATTTCTCGCAATTGACGCATTTGTCTGGCACATACCATCTCCTAAAGTCTAATTAATTAATTAGAATGCTTCTCATTAAATACCCAAGAAATCGATTATAATGAGACACCTGAACTTATGAATTCGTTTTAATTGCTTCTGTTTCATAACGCATACGACGCGTTGTCTAAATATTTCGTCTTCTTTTTCCAGTAAATCTCTTATTAATTGCAATAATTTATTTTCTCTGTTTGTTTAATTTCTGTAGAATTAATCTTTAATACTCAGTTTGCACACATCACTGAATTTGTTAAACGTGCGCTTACATGTCTTTAAAGAGCGATAGAGAGAGTCTGTGAAAGTGTGCTCTGAATTTGAAATGTTCGGGTAAAAAATATATTTTTTGCAGTTGGGTGTTTTGACTTAAGAACAAAAGGTATATAATGAGACAAATTAATGTCTGGCAATTAAGTTAAATGACAACGAAATGAATGAATAAAGTTTTCCTTTCAATGCATTTATCGCAATCGTGCAGTGTTCTTTTTGATAAAGAGTGAAGGTATTAACGAAATGTTAATGTTAAAACGTGCACAAAAAACTCGAAAGATATTTTTTGGTATGGAATTTAAGAGAAAAAGAACCATAGCAATTTAGACACATGCTGACTGTGTGTAATATGTTTTTAATTGTGTTCTTTGTTTGTGTTGCTGTAGATTCAACACCTCAACACCTTTAATTGCTTTGGAGAAATATATCTTAATATTCTTTTTTCTAAAGAACTTTAATTATTTTGAAATTATATAGTTTGGCTGTGGCGTGTTTTTTTTTATCGAAACTAAAATGTATTTTTCAAAGTCAAAATATCGAACTAAGTATGAACCTCTTGCTATTTCTTTCAGTAGCCTTATAACTCCATCGCTGTAGAACTTCTGTAATTTAAAAGGGAGAAACTTGGCCTAGCGATTATCAGCAATATTTTTTTGACCAATTTTTTATCATTCAGTAAGTTTTGCAGACACCTGAACAAATGATAATCAAATGGAGTAACGTCCGGGCTATACGAAGGGTATAGCAAACAGTAGGTCCGCCGATAGAACACAATACATCATCTGTTGTTAAATTCTGGTCACTATTTTTGCTTTGCCTCGTTTAAACGGTAGACTAAATATTTTCTCCAGCTTATGGCAAATTACAATAAATATTTTTCATTCAATTCCACAAAACACTCAACATAATTTTGTTTGTCATTAATCCAGTCTTTGTGGTCGCTCGTAGAGCGCTGCTGGACTTTAAATATAATTTTGTTTGTTTAATATCGTCGCGTTTTATCAGTTTTTCATAGCTATAGTGATCAGCTTTAAAACTGTTTCGCTTTTGTTGCGTATTATATTGCTTTTTTAATGGTTATTCGGTCAATCAAATTTATTTCAAGCTGATGTGGATAGTCACCCTTTTTTAAATAATTTTAAACTATCACGTAGTTGCTTTTAAATACCTTAACGATCTCCAGCGGCTGCAATGTACCATTAATTTTTTCAGTGACTTATCTATCAGAGCAAGGTGCATTTTTAACATCAAAAGTTGCTGAACACAATTACTTAAATTACTCTTCGTATGACGAAATCAAACTGGTGTTGCCCGATATATGGGTATCAACACCATAAAGTGACAAAAGGTTGCCTCTCAAATTTTTTTTAATTTCAGTATTACTTGATTTCAATTTTCTTAAGTCTAAAAATATTGCCAAGCAGTATATCCGATTTACGGAATACCTAACAAGGATATTTTTATATTTACTGATAGCAAAGAGGTCACAAGCTCCTTTTGTATATCTAGTATACGAGTATGTGTGCCACCTGGATCAAAAAGTTCCCGGAATATCCCCCTATTGGCGGTTCGTTCCATCCTTCCGATTTTAGTTCCTTTTTTGTTTAGTTGGTACACCTGTTGTTGATATTCGCGCTAAATCTTAGCGTCATGACTTGATATTTGGCAAAGATACGTAGCTAAGAGTACATATATCTCTACTCGTATATGTGTTTGCGATTTCTTACAATTTCAGATATGGATTTAAATTTGCAACAATGAACTTGTATTAAATTTTGCGTAAAAAACAGATTTCATGGTGCGCGAACGTTGGAAAAACGGTCGTTTACCTGTAGAACGTGCGGTTCAAAAGTGGTCGTGAGTCAATCGAAGGTGATGAACACAGTGGCAGACCAACGACTTCGAAAACCGACGAAAACATTGATAAAAGTAAAAGAAGCGGAGGACTTGAACATTGCCTATTGATCCGTCCAAAACATTTTGGTTAATGATTTGGATTTCCGTCATGTAGCAGCAAAGTTGGTGCCAAAAGGCCTTAATATCAATTAAAAAGGTGACCGTGTTGAGGTTGCAAAAGACATGATTTCTGAGGCTGAATCCGATCACACATTCATCAAAAGAATCATTACTGGAGACGAGACGTGGGTTTATGAGTACAACATGCAATCCAGACATCAGGCGTTCAATGGCGTTTTCATGGATTACAACGATGTAGTGCATTATGAATTTTTGCCAGAAAGCCAGTGTATTATTTGGGCATTATGAGACGTTTGCGTGAAGAAATTCGCCAAAAGAGACCAGTGCCATCATTATTCGAAGTTTTTTTGATGAAAATTGCAACGAATACCATCCAACAACTATCGAATTCATCTGATTTGGCTTCCAGTGAATTCTTTCTGTTCAATCGAGTTAAAAAACCATTACGGGGAACGCGTTTCAGCAGCCGAGAGTAAATAACGAAAAAATTGCAGGAAGCACTGATGGACATACCGAAAACCGAATATGAAAAATGCTTCGAGGCATAAGTGTGTTGCAGCCGATTGGGATTACTTTGAAGGGGACTAGATAGATTTAGATGAATAAATTTGCATTTTAAATTTTCTGAATAAATTCCGGGAACTTTTTGATCAAGGTGGTATACTATATCAAAAATTGTTTTTGAATGCCGGGTAACACTAGATAAGATAGCGTGGTATTAAACGGTTGAAAGGTTTCCTGAGGGTGGCCATTATGAAGGTAACTTCATGGCGAATAACAGGATCTTTATGTATCAAATGGTGATATCAGAGCTTCTCTTGAGAAGTAACTTTGGTCAAGTAAACCCACTTGTACGAGACTAAGAGATCTGGCACATTTGGAAGGCCAGTGGCATTGGTAGACATGTCCATATAATGATTTCTGCGGAAGCTTTAATGATAAAAAACTTTAGGAGTCTACTGAACATTTTCGTTGGCCTTCGTTTAATGGCTTAAGACAGTCTTTGCTTGGTCGGAAAAATCTATACGACAATAATAGTTTTGCAACCGGTGATTTGCACAAAAAAGACGCAGCTGGGTGGTTGACGGAAGCTGGCTAAGAGTTCTGAGAGTTTTGTTACGATATTGGACACATCTATACTGTAGAGCGGACAGCTGTTAAAGGGCCATTTGTATCTAATGCGATGTTCACATGAGACTTTGAATTACTTTACCCACTTGACCAGCATAGTAACATCACCTTTAAACGTGTACCAAACATTTCTCTGATAAAACATTCGAAAACGACTATCGTAAGGGAAGCAAAAAAATCTAGTAGAGAATACCCGTCGCTTAATTTGTGGCAGCAAATCTTTCGATATCGAAGGTTTGCCTGTGATATTGACAGCAAGTCTTTGGCAATATGTAAAGCGAATAACTTTAAAGACATAATGCAATAGTTCGAGAACAAACGCTTTGCTCTCTTCCTTTTTGCATTTACTTTTGCTTTTGCATTTTTTTTCTCACCATGTTGTTTAAAAGCACAAATGTAATTTAGTATTCCTTTTACCCTCGTTCTGCTGCATCGATTTTGGAAAGATATATATGTCTTTAAAGATTTTTCTGTACAGATGTGCACTACTACTACCTTATTCAAATCGGTACAGAGCTTTGGAAGTAATACGAATATAAATTTCTTCTAACACAAATAAAGAGAACAATTTTTTTTCTGCTATAAATAAAAACCAAATTAAATATGTATGAATGTATGCATATTTTTTAATTGTCTTATAAAATCAGTTTTTTATATTTATTTATTATTTTATATTTATAGAGTTATATAAAAAAAAATAATTATAATAAAATAAAATGTATTTAAAATCAATTTAAAGAAAATTTTGTATGAAAAATTTTAAATAAAAATTAGAAATAAATTTTAAAATACTTATTTATATACTCGTATGCACATACATAGACAATTAAAATAAATGTTAGATGCTAGAATGTGGCTGATTCTGTCAGCCGCTGTTAAGAAAAATCAGCATATACTCGATACGCATGTTCACTCGACGTTGTTTCAGTGATGCCTAAAAGTAAGAGCATAAAAATACAGGTTAATTGAAATGGACAAAATTCTTATATAATGAACAGCAATTTTCTACGCTCTATCAAGCATTTTTGTTCGACAAAAGCAAAGCTTTATATCATTTATAAATATGGCGAAAACTTAGCGAAATTTTGTTTTTATTGGCTCATTCATAATTAGTTTCAAGACTTCTTTATTAATAGTTCACTATTGCGAACAATCATTCTTTTTTTTACTTACAATTGCTTAGCAAATATTAATGTTTCGAAAATTCTTCGTTACAATAATAGTAAATTATCTCTTATTGCAAGTCTCTAGTCAATTGTATACTCACTCTTTCAGATATTTATTTGAAAAAGCTCGACCAATGTCACCCTAGTAATTCATAACTGTTCGTCTTCAAATTTTTTTTATACTTTTATTTATTGCTTCGTTATTTGCCACTAAAATATAACAAAAATGGAAAAATGGTTAGTAAATTAAATAAACATATATAGCATGGACAAGCACCTGATAAAAATTAGAGATCACACCGATTTTTTAGTAATTAAAACCGCATTATTCACAATTTAGATAATTTGCTCTTAAAATTTTGTGTGTGATATAATATATGCTGGTTCATAATATATGGTCGAATTGTGAATGTGAGAGCGAATTAAGAAAAAAGATGTCGTGTAAACATGGCATATATCTTGTACGACTTCTTAATTGCTTTACAGTTTTTAAATTCTTTATGTCAATTTCAAACATTTATTTCTAAACAACTTTATTAGTTTAACACGATTTATTGTTTTGTTATATGCTCTAACCACCTTCTTCGATTTCGAAAATTAATTGGCTGCTTTGTTAAATAAAGATTAGCGAAAACAATAATAACCCACCCACTCTACCCAAAGCTGCTTGGCCAAAGAAAGCCAGTAAATTATACATCAAATATGAAATAATATACGCCTCTGAACTTTAACTAACGCCGACTCTCATAAATAATATTCTTAGCTTAAGGTAACAGACAATTGCATTGATATACATACATATGTATGAATTCTGCTCATTAACGATAAAGATGGGCGCTATTTTAAGTTAAGAAGCAATATCATAAACATAAAGACAATTGGTAGTAGTATGATATTCACATTGAAGCCAAGGGCAGAAATAACACTTAAATTATTGGGCCCCACTCAATAGAAATGAAAACTTTTTTGTGACAATAAAATGGTTTCAATTTCGTTTTTGCCTTGTTTTTCTTCTTTAAATCCTCTTTAGAAAGATTGATAAGTTTAGTTTTAAACGGTTTATTTTCTAAATTTCTTTTAGATTTTAATTTTAATCATGTCGCATGCTTGATTTTTTTCCTTTAACATAAGGATATTTAAGAAAAGTTTTATGTTACTGTTACAATTTGTAGAGATTATTTTCGTATATTGTTGGACGCAAGTTCAAATCCATATTAAATAAACTTTCTCAATATAAACTTTGGTTGCGTTACAATAAGAATGAAAAAAGTGGAAAAAATCAAATAAAAGTAATACTTAAAGAATTTGTCACTAATCTTCTTACATATGAAGTAAGTTAATGCTGCTATTAAATTTGTACCAATACGCTTAACATTTTATTTTTCCCCCAATTTAATATTAAAGTCTTACATTCTTTAAAACATTAACAAATGCACCAAAGGTTACTAATAGAAATATGAAATATTTGTTTCAATTTCCCTTTAAATGCAAATGACCCCTTTCAAATGTCTATTATTATTATCCCAAAAAATTGTTAAAATTCTTTTGCAATATTTCATTACTGTTACTGTTGCATCTGCTGTTTTGGTATCACTTTTCTTGTTGCTTTTCTTCTCTAAAGTCTATTGCCAAAAAATGCCATATTTGCATAGAAAAGATTCGTTGAAATGGAAATGAACCCAAAATAATTTTGTAAAAAAATCAAGAACTAATCATCTGTAAAAATTGCCTAATGGAGAGTTTAGCATAATAAAAATATTAGTCCCGTATATGTACGGTGGACTATGTAGTAAGTTAAGTTCGTGCATATGTATATGAAGCAACAAATATTGTACATACCCACACATATAAAATATTTGCATATGTCCTTTTTCCACCAATATAAAAGAGACAGCAGTGTGTGTGAAAGCTGTTTGAATAAAAATAAAATATATTTAAAGGTCAGTACAAAAGTATTTCGAACAAAAATTTAAATTTCAAATAAAGTTATCGCTTTTAATCAAAGAGTAATGGGAAGTGATAAAGGGTTTTTCAACAAGAAGATTGTTTTTCAAATCCAAATGATTTACATTTTTATCGTAGCGCGTATTACAGGGTGAGCAAATTTGATGTTGGGAAGTAAATAGGCTGTCAAATGATGAATTATCAAGAATTGACACTTATATAGCAAAAAAAATTTAAAATTTTAACTATGGAACGCTACACTCTTGAACAAAGAATTTTAATTGAGAAAATATTACTGTATCACTTCGTAAATTTGAGCAGCTTTCCCCCCTTCTGAGATCGCTGTGCGTGAGTTAATCGCTAAATTCGAGGCTCACGGTACTGTTGCAGACAATAACTCAAAACAATTGGCTCGTAGTGGTCGTAGAGCAAAGTGTTGATAATGAGCTTGGAACATCAACTCGCCGACGTTCGCAACAATTGGGCATTACTAGAGAAACTTTGGGCAATATTTTGCATAAAAATCTTCACGTTTATAAAGTTCAACCTGTTTAAGAATTAGAGCCAGTCGACCATTGTTTGCGTCGAACGTTTGAAAAACTAAACGAAAACAAAACATATTTTTTAACAAAATCGTCTTTAGTGATGAGGTCCATTTTCAATAAGGTGGTTATATAAACAAACAAAATTGTCGCAAAATCCACAAAAAGTCATTGAAAAAGAAAGTGACCCTATGGTGCGGTTAACATCAGGCGCCACAAGCTACACAGCCAGCCAGACAATTCTGTTATTACATGAGCATTTTGCCGATCGCGTAATTTCCCGATTTGTCGATGACAATTGGCCGCCTTATTCTTGTGATCGAACGGCGCTGGATTATAAAGGCCAGGTTTATGTGAACAAGCCACAAACAACTGACACTCTGCGCTGCATTGACGAAATAGGCGAAGCTTTGTTGCAAAATGTGTTTCAAAATTTTGTGAAAAGAGCGGACGTTTGTCGACGTACTAGAGGTGGATATTTGCCCGACATCCTATACCATTATTAATTCCCATATTTATATTTTATATTGGTATGACTGAAACTGAAACCAAAAAAAAAAAAATTGTTTTTAAGCCAATTTACTTCCTAACCTAAAATTTGCCCACCATTTAGTAAGGTTTGCAAAATTGTAAATGAAAAATGAGATCAGACACATGTTCAGCAAGTTCAGGCATACAAATGTCTATTCTCTAATCAAAATTTTCCATACCTTTTAGTTAAAAGTTATTTTCATCGATTCATTCTTGCCTGTATTTCAATGTTTGCTGTGTGCGCAGTCGAAGGTATTTTTAATACTCGTCGGCAGATCCATAGGTTTATATTTTCTTTATCATAATAATTTTGACTGTCTATATATCTATCGGATATAATAAAATTGATCATGTATATAGCATGTTTGTCAGAACCTTTCTATATTTAAAGAACCTTTGCTGGCGTAGCCCTACTTGATTTGGAGGTAGTATTGCCTACAGAATCAAGAAAGGGCTGCTATTCCGAACGCATGACTGGCTTTCTGTTTCCGATCTTGAGGCCCTTTTGCAAGGGTACCTTGTAGATAGGTGGCAGACAAGATGGACGTGACAATGGGAAGGTGACATATGAGTTTATAACGGACGTAACGTTCCAAAAGAAACTGTCAGACTTCGGCCTCGGCCTAAGTCTGTAGTTCATATTGACTGAACATGGCTTTTTTAATGAATTTTTCCATCGGATTGGCCGGACTGAATCTGCTGACTGTCGATGTGAGCTGAGAACTGAGGACTGGAGGCATGTACCAACTACATGCCCGGACTATGATGACATTAGGGCTTAGATAATATGGGTAGTGTATGCTGAGGAGAGGTAGAGGCTTAAGAGGAGAAGATGGAACATTAGGGGAGGTAGCCCTTCCACTTCCAATACAGAGGCTCACCGAGTTGCCGTTTTCCAGCTAATTAGCACATAACAGTCTGCATTGGTTGCTTGGTTGGTTTGCACCTGTTGCGAACTCTAGTTCGTCTCCGATTTCTGGTCAACGTGCTGTTCCTGTTTGCTGTTTATTGTTTGCAGTTTCCTGTGTTTCTGTTTGTATATTTTTGGTGTTTTCAGTGTTTCTTGTTTGCTGTTTTGTGTTTTTCACCCCCATCTTGACCACCAGTCTGAAGTCGTTTGGGACTTACGCTGATAGTCGCATTTATGCTACAAAGCCTGATCTGCTGCTTTCCTAATGAATACCAGCAGATCTGAAACCATAATGTTTGATATGCCTCCCAATGATACCCTATGCCTCCGTAAACATTTCCATCTAAACCTATCAAGAAACCCACACTCACATATGTGCTGCGGTTTCTCTGATGCTAGTGAATACAGACTATAAGCATTAACATCTGTGACCGGCATCCTCTTCAGATGCGCTTTCAGTCCACAATGGCCCGGAAATCATTACGTTACGAATTTTAAGTCGGCCAAGCATCTAGCAATTTCCAAATCATTGATTAGATTGAAAATGGTAGTGTATGGTGCTGTACAGTAAGGTTCCAGACTGATATAGGGAACCACGATTAAGCTTAATAAAAACTATAGGTACCCTGCGCCCACCATAATTTTTACTGAAAACGTAATTTTTTGTCCTGGCCTCTACACCCGAAACAATTGAAAAAATTTGCGAAATGATGTTGGTCGTTCGGAGACTAAATGTGCGAGAGATTGTGTAGTACATAGACAGCTTACATGGCTCCAGTCGTTTTAATATATATTAATCCGTTAAGTCTGAGAAAACTTTTGCTTCCAATCGACCTTAAGTGCAATCTTTTCACTATTTCACAGCATGTTAGGCGTTGTTCAACTGCAATGTACCAGAGTCCAAGTAGCAGTCAAACCAGTAGGTTTTTCGGTCGTTTTTGTCAGCCAATAATATAATGGCGATCGTTTCTTGGAATTCATGCATTATGATCCACGGTGACTACCTACAAAACGATAAAACAATTAATGACGAATTTTATGCCAACTTATTAGGCGATTAAGAAAAACGACCATCTTTGGCCAAAAAAAAAGTTCAGTCCGTATACTGTGTCCATGAACTACTCCTTTATCTGCCCTACTCTACGGATTTAGCCCCGACTAACAACATATTGTTTCCAAACCTGGAAAAATGGTTTGGTGGAAAGACGTTTGCCTTAAACGATGAAATCATCGAAGAAGCAAAAATCAGTTTTGATTGCCTCGAAGAATTTTGTTTTCAATTTCCCACTGCATGCCCACCCAGTCCCACCAAATGCAAATAACGATATTGTAATAGTTGTTATGCTAGACTTTCGCCTTTGGCGTATCTTCTACAACCACATTCGGTTTCATATATACATACATACATATATTCCTAGGCACCATTTCTATCTCCAATGACGATTCTGTACAAAAAGCACTGTTTACGACTACGGGCTGTTCGATAGCGGGCGAGATGTTGAGAAGCAAATTTATGGCAATTTCTTTATTTTTGTGTTTGTTAGGCTTGTGAAGCACAAGAAAAATGCTATTGAAAAAATAAATTTCAGTTCATTTTCTTGGACCTTACACGTGTTATTCGGCAACCTTCCTATTTTAAAAGTCTTTTAATAAAGCGAAAAAACTTGTGTTACGATTAAAAAACCGATTTTTCGTACATTCGTGCAGCTTTAAACTAATAACTTAGCTAAATATTAACCAATTTAAAAGTTTTTGAAGGTTTTTGAAAAAAAAGAATCTGTTAAATGGTATATACCTTACTTAAATGAGCTTAAGCAATCTGTAAATATTTCTCAAGCAAACACAATTTTGGTACATTTCATTCCAAATTTATTTAGAGACGTTTTTAAACGCTATTTTATATAGGAACCGTACTGTTTTAGAATTCATGAAGGTAGTATATTTAGCTATAAAACGATACTTTATTTTTTAATATCGGAAAGAAATTGACGGAGTTATAGCATCTATTAGCTAAAGCCTGTTATTAGCTTATAAGGGCAAGAAGGTACGAAAAACCGGTTTTTCAGCCATAACTTAAGATTTTTGAATTGTTATGAAAATTCTAAAATACAATTCTCGTTGTCTACAACAATGTCTTTAAAAAAAATGGTATTTGCTCCCAGGTATTTATATTTCAATCTTTTTTGTGGCCTTGTTTTTTTCTTGTACACTTTATTTTGGCGCGTAAAAAATTCATTTTTTTTGTATAACTTTAATTGTTATAATAATTTTATTGCTGTTTTTTTTAAAGCCTTAAATACACTCTTAAAAAATATAAAAAAGTTTAATTTCTTTCTATTTTATAAGACTGAAATAAAGTCTTAATTCTAAAGAATAAGGTTGTATTCTTAATTTTGACTCTCATAGTATAGGAAGGGCCATTGAAAAGTTTAAATTTCAAAAATTTATTTACTTATTTATTTATTTTTTGTGAAGTATAATTGTTCCGGTTAGAAATGAAATATTATTTCATTTTTATTCATATGCGTTGTTGCTTTTGAGGGTAAAGATTGCGAAATGGAAAATTGAAAAGATTCGTAGGAGAGTATCATATTAAAATTAATCATTTTTATTAAATTGACAAAATGTGTTAAAGTTTAAAAAATATTTTTGAAATATATAATTTTTTTTCAGTATTAAAGGTTTACCTTTAGGCTAAAATATGTAAAAACCTTGAAATTATTAGTAAAGTAATATGTATTCATGTAACATATTCGTAACACGATTGTTGAATTCAATATATTCTCTCCCTTTTGGCATTTTTTGTTTTAATTTAAATTCAATTTTTTTAAAGCCTCAAATGAAAAAAATTCTAAATTCGATCAGAATATATATGCAGTTTTCGCTATTTTTATTGGCACCGTTTTATGAATGGTATGTACTAGTGTGTCTATAGATTTTAGTCATATGCAGTAAAAACTAACTAATAAAGCATTTAGATTGAATAAAACCCAAAAAACGGAGTAGAGTACGAGTGTGGGACAAACATTCAACAAAGCCAAAAATAAGAAAATAAAAAACAACAAAAAAAATCTTGTTAAACCAAATAAACATGCGGCTGCCATTAGGAAAATTAAATTTTTTCGAAGCCAAAAAACTAAATTCACACATACACACTCATATTCTATTATACATTCTATATTTTTTTTTTCTTTTTTGTTGCTGCAGCAGTTTTTTGTGTAACAAATATTAGAAAATTCAATAAAAATCTGTAGACACACGAATTTAAATACATTTTTGCAATCAGTGTTGTTGAGTAACAAAAAAGATTTCTTTTTGCAAGTTTAACTTTAATATGCTTTTTAAAATGTACTTCAAAAAATACTTAAAAACCATTTAACTATAGTTGTCCTAGCTACTATACCTTACATTCGTATCTCTTGAGAAGAATGTCAGCATTTAAGTAGTCATTAGGGAAAGATCATGTTAAGGATTCTTTTTTATTTTTGTGGAAACTGTGACACTTGGTCATATACTGGCTGTTACTAACTTCAGTGTGAAATTTGTAGTCGAGAATACGTGCCAATCGTGCCATTTAATGATGACAAGTGTAAAGGTTTTTTTTGTTTTTGTTTTTTTTTTTTTTTTTCTTCATAAAATAGTTGAAAAATGGAAAATCTAAATGTTACATGTGCAGCATTACAAAATGACACTAAAATGTACTTTTATCGTGAGCTTAAACTCTGAGACATTAAACTATCAGTTGGAAGAAGACAAATTGCTGATTTTTGATGCATGTCAAGATAATAGGTCAAAAATTGTAAATCCTTTTCATACTTCTTGAGAGTGTATAAAAAGGAGAATTTACTCGAAATCATAAGCAGATTGTATTCAAATAAAGTAAAAATTACACAATGCAACAAAAAAGCAATACCTTTCTGATAGGCGCTGCCGAGCAGAACAAGGATCTGTTTTTTAAATTTTTGAAACACCTCCAAAAAATCGAGTTACGGAGAAAAAGCAATTTTTTTGGACGTTCATGCACTTATAAGCTAATAACTTGAATAACTGAATATCACCCGATTTTAAGTTTCTTTTCTGATTTAGAAAGAAGAGAAACAGACCTTTTTAAAGAAATATATTTTGTTTAACTAGCCTTTAAGAATCTGGGTGTATTTCTCAAGCAAACACGTTTTTCATCCAATTTTTTCCAAATTTTTCAAGTTTAGATGCGTTTTTGCGCACTATTTTATATAGGAACCATACTTGTCATCGATATTCTCGATTTTTTACCCGTAACTCGAAATTTGGGAGCTGCCTTAAAAATTTCAATAGCAGATCCTTATTATATCCGACAGCGCCTATCACAAAAGTAGTATCTTTTCCCTGGTATTTCAACTTCGTTCATTTTTATCGCACCGTGTTATTATTAAATCAAATCAACCAAATTTTTCAATTTTCACACTACTCTGGTAAAGTAATGCTTTGCGGTGGTATAGAATGTAATAACGTAACATCTTTAGACGATAGTCTTATTCAAAAACTAACAACAACCTAAGTGATAGCGATTATAACAATTGTAACACTGAAAACGACTGGCCAATTGTCTGGCCCTCTGGTTTCAAAAGTAAAGTTAAATAAAACACATATAAAGCTATGATTTCAATGACACTTTTATTTCATTATAACGCTTGCCATAAGGTACAAAGTACAAAGCCATTAAAGTGAACGCCTCGGGATTGGTTGCATCAGACGATCTTTTTGAGGTAGTTCTCCACCAATTTCTCACACATTTCAGGTGGTAGCTCGGGATTAACTTGACAAATGTTGGTTTTCAAAGGCTCCAACGTTATGAGATTATTGACGTCGTCATACAAGAGCAGTCGAACGGTCGCTAAATCAAGAAATTATGCGCGGAAGAAATTTCTTATGCAATAAAGGCAAAATCGGTGGGGTTGTCTGGTTCGTGGCACAGTCTTTATGAGACCAGATAGCGTCCAGTTCATAATCTACGATTGCAGGCAAAAAAAAGTAGGTTATTATACGGCTATAGCTCTCTAAATTGACGGTAATGATTCTTCCAGCTTAATTTTGAAAAAATACTCCCCAATAATCATTATTTAATTGACTTCTGTGATTCTATTGATGTTGTAAAAAGAAAATGTATTTTATATATGAATCAATATTTGAATGAATTTTCAATAATTATATTTAGTTTGTAAGAAAATGTAATCCATAGATGAAATAAAAGTAATCCATAATGAAATAAATAAATAAATCAAACTCCTCTAGACCATAATGCGCTACAAATAGTCACTTATACCGGATTTAATAGCCTTTCCACAGTCACTAATGTTTTTTCCGAGTCACATATGCATTTTGCTTTTTCTATAAACCGCTAGTGAAAAATGAGCTTTATCGCCAAAATTTTGTTCGAAAACCAAAAGTCAGTGACCACGTTGGAATAACCACTATTGTAGTAAGTTTAAGCTATTTTTACGTGTTGTTCGGCCGTACTCGATCCATATCCGAAAACTGCAAAACTTTCACTAAATAAATAATAATTCAGATGACAAATATTTAACAGCTAACTGACTTACTAGGGGTAGCGTGCTGTAGTGGTAAGACTGTACGCAAAACAACACAAGCTACCAAAGCTCGAACCTCAGCAAAAGATATGACGAAAAAAATTTCATTATGGTTTCGAGTGTTTAATAAAAGAGGCTTCAAATCCAGATAACTCCATCTAAAAAATAAAGAAGAAACCCCCTAACCTTCCAGCTTACCTCTGGCGATGATGACAAACATCAGTCGAATGATCAGGAAAAAAACGCCACATGCTGGTAAGAAATTACAATGTTAAAGCAAAGATTACCACCAATTAGCAAGGATATTTACTACTACACAAGCATATGGAGGGGCTACAATGGATTAATCATTTACTTAGCTTGAGAAATCACTTTGATTAATGAAACTGAAACAAAGCAACGGATGCTTTGTGAAAAGCCAATATGCTCCCTAGAGGAGTGACGGAGAAAAAAATCAGCCTGCCTCTCTGTCCCTTTTGAAACCATGAAAAGGATAACATGATACATTGATGGATCGAACGAACATGAAAATGCTGCCTATGGAGTTTTTCTGAACAGCCGGGTATTATACTGCTTAGTAGACCAGGCTACTGCGGCTGTTTCGACAGTGTATACATATAACACATCGAGACATTGGACGTTTACCCTTAATAGGATGCCTACATATGTGGTCATTGAAGTTGACTGTATGGCATATGAACTTGCACTAGCATGCTGGTTGGGTTAGATGGTTTGGGTGGTAACCTCGAAAGAGAAACGTGTACCGTTCTGGTACCACAAACTCACATCAACGAAATAAATAGATACTACTGAAATCAAAAAGTGTCACATTAAGCGTCGATTTATTTTTAACTGATAAAGAGAAAAATGGTAATAATCTGTTCGCCTATATCCAGTCGGCGATTTGCATAAACTGACAATCTGTGCTAGTATTATATTCGCTATGCTGCTCAGATCCGAAAAGTTTGAAGCACTCAGTATGCTACCCAAAGTCGGACATTTACATCGCTAATGAGCCACCGATTTCTAATTGTCGTCCTCGCAACAGCTTCTATATATAAAATTCCGAGTGCCCATTATTGAGTGCTACAACTTGGAAAATATTTCCTCTTAAAAGTCTTGCTAAAGTATTGGTCTTTCGTCTGTCACAGTATTATCATGTTACCCTCGAAAAATAGCAACGAAACGGAAACGATAGCCAGAAGTATCGTCTGATCTCTAATTTGGATCTTTTCGGATCAGCTAGGAATGTCAGTTTTTTTTCAAAAGAGGTGCGAGATCAGCGTCTCAGAGCTAATGAACTTTGGGTAAACAAATCCTCCAGCCTCGACACCAAAAAAATTTGACCGAATCTACATGGTCGAAAAATGGGTTGGCAAATTGCTTGTTTTACATGCTACAAACCTTTAACCGGCCATTGGCCTCTTAGAATATGTGCTTAAAGCTTGAATTTCTCATACAACGTTTGCTGTAAAAACTGCAATTATAAAAAGAAAAATAAGCCTACGGAAAATCTTCTATAGGAGTCGAAGTTCCTAGTTCTGTTGCTTCCTGTGCTATCAGAATAAAGTCTCTGATCAGACGATGCTAAAATAGGTAAACTAAATCTCTCTATAGGTTTCTCCAACCACAGACATTGTAGAGTCTATATGAGCAACCGAAAGCCTGCAAATGCCTTATGTTATAGTCGAAATGAAAAAGTTCAGACAAACAACACTTCTCAATCTGACTGCTGCCAAAGAATTTACTGATTTAAGTTATTAATATTTTTATGCAGAAAGTAAACCATGTTAATTTATTGCTTTAAAATTATTAAACTCTAACATATTTGCTTATTGGGTTATCTTATCGCCTAAAATTTTTCATATTTATGCAAAAAGGCGTATGTTTCTTATTGAAATTTGTTGTACTAAAATTTTGTGTTTCATATGCGACATAGGAATTCAATAACACGTTTATTTCTACATTTTTTTCTTACCATTAAACAAACAGGAAGACAAACGAAATCAATTAAACACTTTTTGTCGGAAAAAAATTTATTTCAAGAGTAAAACTACACACAGCTTAAACGATTTTCAGTATGTTTTTGCAAACAGTAAGCCTTTGCTCTATCATGACAGGAATTGAACATGAATTGCTTGCTGAAATTGCTTGTAATAACGATAACGAAATTGTCACTTTGCCTGAAGTTATTAAAGAAAATAAAAAAATACTCAAAATATTTGCCATTTTAATTTATGAGTTTCTGTTATGTAAACAGAAAAAAATGTCTTTTTTTTCAGCATAAGATAGAGTTCGTACAGTAAAGAAAATAAGTAATTAATAATATCCGCAAGATAAAAACAAGACAAAAAATGACATTTCATAGTCTCGCAAAGGAAATACTTTCTTATTAAAAAAGAAAAAAAAAATTTTCATTTACAAGAACATAAGCTAATACCGACTTGTCATTGGTAATTTATGCGAATTTATTTAAAAGCGTTCCTAGTTTCCGTTTTTTTATTATTTTTTCTAGTTTTTCTTATAACGCCAAGAATTAAAATAGAAATATAAACAGATTCTAAGCAAACAGTGGGTAGTCTTAACATTCATTTCTTAAGAATCTCTTATGAGGGTAGCTATCCACAGTGCAATCCTAAAAATATCTAAATATCTCTCATTCTTATATATTTCTTTTTTTCGTTTTTAGAAACAAATTTTAAATATTTTTCATTCTTATCCAAAAATTTTTTTTTATTTTTTTAGAAGCTAAAGTTGAAAAAGAAAAACGAAACGGAAAAAGAAAAAAGAAACTTTTATCACCTTCCATAGCAAAAAACTTTGTCTTACCAGCTCTATACTCTATAGTTTCTAATGCGGCTACAGAGCTTTATCGTCATCATGGTAAAGCATATAATATGTCTTCTAATAGGAACTCCTAGGCAGCTGACAGTGGGCATATTGTTGAAATTGCATTTGTCGAATTGGCTATTACTTCAGTTCAGTTTTTCTTACCAGATCACCATGAATAGATACAGTGCTCCACAAGACAGACAAATGTTAAAATATATTTATTACTGGGGTATACTCTTGGGTAACGTTCAGGGTGGTTCGCTCATTTTACGATTGCGATAGTCGTTTGATCGAAAAAACTATTAAGCTGGTTTAGTAAAAAATGAAGCATTACGACGAATAAACTCAAAATATGCTAAAAAAATCGTCGCTGTCCGTGAAAGTGTGTACTAGAGGCATGCATTACTGTATTTATTTCTTTCTATAACAGTGAATGCAGCTTAATACTGTGATGATGTTTACTGCACAAAATACACCAAATACATGAATTCAATGAGAGAGATTAAAACTCTTAAACATGAATGCTCACTCACAATGTTCACTTTACAGCATAGCAATAAATTCAAGGTTGTGTATAGTGAATAAAGATCATGTATTAATTAAAAAACAAGTGCATTTATTAAAAACAACTGCAATCTTTCTTCCTTTCTTTGTCATTTCAAGCACGAAACCATCGACAGGCAAAGAGCTGCTCTTCTCTTTTTGTTTTCACACACTTAGGCAAAAAATAAAGCAAGAGAAGTAAAAAAATACAAGTGGAAAAATACCGTACAAAGTAGCCTGAGTAAAAGACTCTCAAATTGCTACCACAATTTTAAAATGCATTAAAGTTAGTTTGCCACTGCATTAAACACACCCTCTTAAAAAACAATGGAATCAAATTTTATTACATATATTTAAGACACTTAAATTTCATTTCTATTTTTGTTTTGTTTTTGTATCGCTTTCTTATGTGTTTTCTTTCCGTTGTGGTTAAGAAAAATAAATAAATCGTTATAACACAATGCATGCAGATTGTGTACTGTGAAGTATTCTTTGTTGTTTTGATTCAGTGTGCTCATGATTCACTTAAACGCAAATGACTGAATGCAGAGAACAATGAATAACTGAAGCATTCATAATTTATCAAAGAGATATACATACTTCAACACACATCAAAAGACGAATGCCATCACAACAAGGATTCATTTTAAAGTGAATGCACAATTTTGCTTTTATTGACATTCATGCAGGTCTATAGTGTGTATGTACGTGAATGCGAAGTAGTTGATTTCGTGTTGCTCATAAGAATTTGGCCTTTCACAGACCACAACAAAGTTTGTATTGTTTGACCTGCATCCGTAAAAACTTAGAGGTAAGCGACCATAGACAACACCAACTTGAATCTATATTAATCCATAAGAAATCTAAGAGGTGTGGATTTTGGGTTGGATTTTGGGTTATCGGCCCACATTTCTTTGAGAAAGACGTTGACCACGCTATCGCAGTCAATGTCAAGGGCTATAACTTGTAAAGCACCAACTTTGTTTGGCCTTTATTGAACAATACGTCACTACGTGCCACACAGCTGACGATGCCTTACCATATTACCAGGCTTTAAGCTGAAAGTATCCTGTAGCCGCAGAGCACTTTTAAGGTCTCTGGTCGCTAAGAATAGTGTTCTTCACCCAATGGATGCATACAACGTAAGTGTTACGGTCCGCGAGCCCATAGTAGACATTCGAGTTGAGAATTTTGGGCTACACTGCTTCTTTGTTTTTCCTCCTTCAGGTGCTGTAGACTCTTGAGGTGTAACTGACTCAGGTGTAAGCTGACTCTTGAAACTTAAGTTGAATTATTGTCAACATCCACCCCTCGACCACCTCAGTGTCCATAGTACTAGAAAAATCCTCTGATCAGAAACTGGTGACCGTTTTCTGACTTCCCAGGCTTCAAACTGAAGGTCTATTAGATCTCTAAGTGTTGGAATCTGCATGCTGGTCGCTCTTTAATGCCAAGAAGTTTAACAAATTACCACCTTTAGAGGTATTTAAAATTCACCTTGGGTCGTCAGCAATTTTTCTACAGAAGCCGCTCTACTGCTAGCATTGCTTCTCACAACGTGAAATAAATCCATAGTGAGAGCAAATAGATTTAGTGAGAGCAAAGTTGTAGTTCTTTAGGGATACCCGTCTCAAGTGTTTGAACGAATTTGCCACACCGCATTCATATCGAATTTTATTGTATTTGTTCTTGGTGGGCATTTCTTTTGATTTGTATGAAACTTTCTCACGGATGTCACTGTAAGAGTAGAATTAGATCGATCTTATCCGACGAGCTTATTTCTAATCTTTCCCATTGACCTTCCCTTTTCGGCTACTTATCCAAAATTTTCTCTCGCCATCGGCTAAATTCAGTCTGATTTAAGAGTCAGAGCCAACACTCAAGGGTTGAACTCCTCCCTACTTATCCAGTGCATTGTATTGGTAGTAGGAAAATAGGTTTTTGGAAGGAAAAAAGAGAGAATAGTGATTATGATTATGAGTAAAAATATGTGATTTTTGCGAATTTGTTTGTCATTATGGATGCGTGCTACCTTGCGAAGCCTTGGCAGACACTGTACATAATATCGTACAGTTCTTTAAATAAGGATGTCAAAAAGACTCTCAAAAAACAAAAATCGACGAGCTTACACGTAATCTCTTCTTGGAAATGAGAAGGTTGACCATCAAATTGGTATGCCACTTTCCTATTGCAGACTTCTGGTCCTGTCATACATGATGGGCAGAGCGCAGATATGGTGGGTGGATGAACCCACGTTCTCTGTATCATACATACATGACATAAGCTGCGAAACCTGGTGGCTGTTATCACTTTGCACTGGGTAGCTGGTGCACTTGCTGGAGATTAGGTCTACCGTTCGATGAGCTTTGTTGTCAGGATGAAGAAGAGGAGGAGACTGTCTAGCATTTTCTATGTCAGTGTCTGAATTTTTCGGTGATGTAAATGTCAGCGGGCTTTCTTCATTTGTGCATGCGTCTGGTTGGTTCATTACGGTCCGGGGTGCGAACATGTAGGTCTGCTTAGACGCTACCTTCTGTGGACATCACAGTGTGATCAGTATTTAACCCAAGTGAGACGGACCAGTGTCTGGCTACCAGTTGTAACTAACTATTTGAATTTAAATATAGGAAGTGCTTCATAAACGACCCTTTACAACATTTTAAGCTAAAATCTACTATTTTACCCCCAAAAACTGTGGTGGGTAAAAAGTCAGCTAGTGCTCCTCTACTACAATTTGCCAAGGGATTATAAATGAGTAAAATTTTTACAGCTTAAAGGATTATTTCACGTTATTCATGCTATTTTTGTTATATTGTACGAACGAACGAATAACACCATTTCCACTCTTTTTATTTTGTTTTTTTTTTCTTCTCACATTTATTCCCTTTAGTACTTTTATATTTGATATTTGTCCGTCTATACTTATGTGCGTCCGTCCGTTCATTTGTCTGTCGGTTTCAGCAACTGTCTGTATACATTTGCTTTGGTTTGTCTGCTAAAGTGCAAATGGGTATTGTTTAAAGAAATGCTCTCGTATTATGCTGAATATTTTGTCGAAAAACAAAAATTCTTTCTTATGCATTTATTGTTCTCTTTTCTTTTATCCTTTTTTACATCTTCTTCTAGCTAAAAACTTTTTGTTTTTCCAGTATTTTCTATAAATTTAAGAGGAAAACAATTTATGCATATATTATGCTTGATTGGCTTTATTATTATGAACAAAAGATTGAATATGAAAATATTTTAAAATACAATATATTTGTGTATTCTAATGAAATGTTAAGTTGCTAAGGAGAGAGTAGAATAGTGAATTTTTAACTAAGTGTGTACCGTTTTACAAATAGAAGTGAATTTTTACATAGAAATGAATTATTTAGCATGCATTTACGAGTATGTACTAAATCCATGCTTTTAATATGAATTTTTAAGAGGATTTCGCAAAAAAATTTTTTTTATTTTTGTCTTTTAAGTTTATTTAAGATTTAAGCACTTAAATGATCATACTCTCTTTATATAGGGTAAGTGCACCCAAGGCCGGCATGTACCAGTGGCAATTTTTTTATTTATACTTATATACGAGTAAGTAAGAATAAAAAAATATGAATTAAAATAAAACTAAATGAAATTTATACATATTCTCAGCTTTCTAACGGGTCCGCCATCTAACGTTTTTTTTTCAACTAGTGCTTATTTCGTGAATGGTAACATTTAGCTCATGTCTGATTTGACAGATAATTAGTTTTATCCTTCCGCTAAACGAATATGGTTGTGTATACGCTTTTTTGGCTTCGCTAAGTGGGCCTACGATCGACTTACAGAAGATGCCGATTTTGCCAAAAAAAAATCATCTTTTCAGATGAAGCTCATTTTGATCTTGGTGGGTATGTAAACAAGCAAAATTGTAGCATTTGGAGCACAGAAAACCCACACGCATCATTGAAAGGTCTATGCACCCAAGACGAGTAACTGTTTGTTGCGGATTTTGGTCCAGAGGCATAATTGGCCATTTTTCTTCGAAAATGAGCAAGGAGTGGCCGTTACAGTCAATGGCGATCGTTATCGGGCCATGTTGAACGAATTTTTGTTCACAAAAATTTAAGAGGAGGATATTAGCAACATTTGGTTTCAACAGGACGGTGCTACGTGCCACACAGCCGAAGCTACACTCGATGTTTTGCGCCCTGTTTAAAAAAAAAAAAAATAAATTATTTTGCGGACCCTTTATACGTTAAGAATAATTTGAGCTTAGATAAGGATTTTTTACAGTATTTTCCTCCACATAGTGACTGTCCTTCCGTTTTTACGAAAGTGCTTGTTTTCTTAACAAAAAATTAGTGAGAAGCTTAATTTATAATGTCAATAATTACTTTAAAATAACAAATTTTCAATCGGAAATGTTTTCTGAAAGTAGAAAACTGAAAAATATGGCTATGAAAGTGAAAGAGTTAAAAACCTTTATTTTTCTCTAATTTTAAGCGATCACGGCAACAAAAACGAAAAATTTGTAAATGTTTCAGTATTCGGCATTGGAGTGCCGACACCTAGAACACCACTGAAAACCACTTATTCCTAGGGTCGGCAGTGGTTTTTATTAAATTTATTAAATCTTCATACTTTTATCAATTCAATAATTGTAGGCACCTCAGCCATATTAAAATCTGGCCTCATCACGAAAAGAAAATAAAAAAAAGCAAATTAATATTTGGCTTTATTGTGTGGCAAAACATGAACACTAAAAGGGTCATTTTTATAATACAGAGTGTTCAGATCAGGGCTACAACAGTCGGCGAATTTTTGGGATCCAAGCTGCTATAAATTAGCATAAAACTCGTTAACTATTTTTCTCTTTTGAAGATAATCAATTAAAATTATCCAACTTGCATTCCAAAAACCGACTCCATGACTTTGCCTGAGAAAGTAATGACACGATTTTCACATCTAGACCATTGCTTTAACCGTTACTTTATCTCAGGTATGCAGTGGTGGATACAAGTCTTATCCACGGTTAAAATTCGATGCAAAAACTCGATTTCACTGTGGTGAAACATCACAGTATTCAGAAGCGCTGTAACCCATTGTGATAGCCTCAAGAAAGAACGCGAAATCTCGTCAAGGACTCAAAGTCAGACACGAGAGAAATTAAACAAGGCCCTCCCTAAGCCTGAATGTACAAATCAACTGGTCCTTGTGATAGTCAGCCGGTACCCCTTACAAAATTGACCAGTTTCGTCAGGCCTAAAAACGAAAGTTTTTTTTTGGTTTAAAACTAGCTTTATTCATCAATGTTATTTCCATCAGGAGCAATGCAATCATTCCAGCGTTGCTCTAACATTTCAGTACCAATCTTGTAGAACGATTTATCTTTTGCCTAAAAATAGGCCTCAGTTTTAGCGAGAACCTCTTCATTCGTGCGAAATTTCCTACTGGCGAGCATTTTTTTGAGGTCTGCGAACAGCCAGTAGGCGCTGGGAGCCAAATCTGGTGGATACGGTGGATATGGCTGCAATTCAAAGTTCAATTCATTTCGCCATTTTTTCAGAATCATCAACACGTTCCTGGTTTTGGTCAACAGTGAGCAAAAGCTGTACCTACTTTAAACAAAGACTCATGCAATGTAAAACCAACACGTTCTTTTTATATCTTTACAATGTCAGCTAACTCACGCAACTTCACTTTTCGAATATTCAAAACGATTTTGTGGATTTTTTTTATGTTTTCTGATGTTACCGCCTCATTTGGAAGCATACTGCGTTCTGCATCATCGGTGTCTCTACGACCACGGTTGAAGTCAGCAAACCAACGTATTTTTGTTGTTTCTGATAGAGCGGAGTCTCCACAACGATCATGCAGCACAGTTTTTTAGATTTCGTCAACCCTTTCTAGCCGCCTCAAGATTTCTAAATAACGTTATAGATTGCAATTTTTCTGCAAAGTAATTTTTTTCAAACTACTGCCGTTACCTATACGTATCCGTGTTTTTTTTTATTACTGGGAGGGGTTGAACCTACACATCGGGCAAAATAAATTTGATTGTATTAAACTAATACATGCTTAAAGGGCGACATATAAGGTTACATTTTCTTGGTTAATACTGCACTTCTTTTATCGCTCATGTGAAAATTTATTTTGATTTTTAAAATGAGTTAAATATCTAAAGGAATTCTATATGTGATACTGCTTCAGCTTAAATACATTTTGTTTCTTGTCCCTAAGCAATGCCTAGGCCAGAATTCAGCGCTCGCCTTACAATTCAATTTCATTTTAGTTTCTGGTGAACACCATACTATTCATATAATACCTTACTATCTTCCATTCGAGACCCCTAAGGTAAGAAATGTATGCAATCTTATCATTCTTCAGGCAAAGACCCCACAGAGACATTAGAAGTATGGCAAGCCTTACATATATTCTTCTCCTCCTAGCAGTAGCAAAATTCTTTACTATAAAGAAGGGTACAACCGCTGCAAGAACATACTGAAAAACTCGTAATAAAAGCTGTGAATTGTGTGTTGGCTCTATTACATTATGTCCCAAAAAATATGAATTATTCAAAGTAGTGGAACTAGTGTGGCACACAAGCCGCCAGAAGACAACAAATTAGCTAAACGTCATCCACATTTCAAAAATTTTGCTACTCAAAGATGCTTGATATTTGGGTTAAGACGGAAATTATCCATTATGAGCTGTTTGGATTAAAGGATAATTCTTCACTATGAGCCGCTTCAACCGAATGATCAATTCTCAATTGAATTATTTATCTAAATTAAACAACCAGGAAATAGCGACCTAAATTGATCAGCAGAACATTTGTTGTATTACATTATGATAATACCAGGCCACACACAGTCTTGATTAACCAGCCACCCACCTTCGATAGCGTCGTCAGAGAAATATTATCACTTCCCGCGATTTTTTTATTTATTTTTTTTATTTATTAATTTTTTTTTTTGTGCATAGTGTCATATGTCCAAGATTCCATTGTTTACAATCATTTACAAAAATTTTAAAGAATTTCAAATAAAGACGTATACCTGAATCAGTTATTTACATCATTTTTCAAACAGTATTTAGATTGTGATGCTGATTTAATGAAAAATTCTCGAAAACACTTATAAAATATGTTCTATTTCCGTTATGGCCGTTTAATTTTCGTCCTTTTTAAATTTTCTCTTACAGCACTAACAGAAACCGGATTAAGCTTTCACATAAAACTTTTTACTTTTTATTTATAAAATTTATGTATTTCTTTTGCTGTTTATTCATTATTGTTTTCTTTTATTTTTTATTTTTGCGGTTACTTATATGGAACTGGAATAGAATTTGGTAATTGGAATGTGGGGATGGTCGTTACAGCTGTAATGGATGATGTTTGCAAAAGTTGACACATCTTTAAACATATTCAAATTATCAAACATTCGTCTTGGGAAATTTACACATTTATTTATTTGTTGTTGTTATCGTTGCTATTGTTGCTTTTCAAATGTTTCTCTTAAATAAAGTTTTTCTTTTTTGATTTATTTAAGTAGAAAGTTTTTGAGTACCTTAAACTCATACTGTTGGAACCTTTAAATGACAGATTGAGAAAATAAAAATCCTACAAAATAAATGAGTTTTAAAAAAATGCCAGGACCTTAAGAACAAAGTTTTGACATTTTCACTATTTTTCTTTTATTTTTGTTGTCGTTTTGAAAATATAATCTCAGGTTTTGTAAGAAGTAGACCTAAATAAAAATAAATTTCTGGCAGTACTAAATGTGATAAAGGTGGTGACGAGAAATGGAGACTTTCCATTGATTTTTTATATAAAAAAAAACACACAACAAACATTGAGATGAAGAAAGCTAATTTATCGTCTCCACGTATGGGCTGGGCGTCCTCTTCTTCTGCTCCCCTGTGGATTCCAATCTATGGCAATTCTGCTAATATCTCTCAGATTTCTTTTATGAGCGTGACCAATCCATCGCCATTTGCACCTCTTTATCTCAATTGCGAATGGTTCTTGTTCTGTTCAACGCCAAAGCGAATGATTAGACACAGCTATCGGCTAGAAAATGCAAAGGATCCTGCAAACACAACGGTTCACGAAAATATAACTTCTTCATATCGCGAGTGGCAGCATTCCTTGTTTCGCAACCACACAAAAGGGTGGATTTTACATTGACATTGAATACTTCAATTTTCGTACGTAACGATGATATGGATGATTTCAAGATTGGTCTTAGAAGTCCAAAAGTTTAAAATCCATTCTGTAAACGGTTCTCAATATCCTCTCTAGAACCTCCGTTTGCGAATATAATACTGCCCAGGTAGCAGAATTGGCCGACGTCCTAAATATCTTCAGTGACAAAAACATATAATTCGCGAGACGTCGCGTTAATACGGAGAGTCTTATCAGCTACTTCATCAGCAGCGTTATGTTACGTAAATTTATCGCATTGTCCCGAAAGCTGTGAGCCAGCAGACAAATGTCATCCTAATCGAAGTCGTATAACCGACTTTGCAGTCCCTATGGTATCCCTCTGCCGTCGTAGCGGGCTCTCTCAAGGATCGTGTTCAGGACTATATTAAATAGCGGTGCTGACAGGACACATTCTTGCCGGATTCCAATTCCCACTTTTAAGGTCCGCTTAATAGGTTGCATGTCTAACTCCGCAAGATGTATTGCGATATAAATCCTTTATGAACTCAATGAGTTTAAGCTTGTATACCAGCGCACTCCATATCATTTCATACTTCATCAATGGCCTTCTAGAAATCTATAAAACAAAGATATATTGGTGAGCGACATTCCACTGATTGTTCTGTAATTATACGAAGAGTATTAACGTGGTCTACAGTTGACTTTTGTGGTCTGAAACCAGTTTTCTCTTGTCTCAATTATAGCGTTATTCTTTTACAAATTTTCTTGGAAATGAGAATGAGCCATAACCTTGTTGGTTATGCACAGCAAGTTCACCAGGTAGATTGCCGTCCTCCGAAAATGATTGAATAATATGGTAGATTATTGTAGCGCTAATAAGGGGCTCAGATCTTAATAGCTCTGCAGCTATTCCATCTACAACTGTAGTTTCATGAGGCTGCTGATGGAGCTCGAGGGTTGGGCAGACAGACGGAATATGTGCGCATCTCGCATTCGCACCGTACATACTATTAATACTGTTACATAACATAATTTAGGCCATCAATTTAAAATAAAAAATGTTTTCGAACCAAATCTTATTTTATTTATTACGTTTTTTTTTACAACTCCTCATGGAAGCATATAGTTTCCACAAGGCATATTTTACCTGGTTTTAGATTCTTTGTAATTAGTGTTTTTTCCCAGGCGTTTGTGTTTCCCGGGAAAACGGAAAATTTTTCTTAATTTCTCGGAATCCCGGCCTGTGAAAAAAATTTTGATGTATCATTTGAAGGTAGAACTAAAGCCTTTTGATTAATTCAAATCTGATGTCCCGATGAAAATTTTTTTCTTGTCATCACTGAGATTTGAACCTCTGCTAATCCTCTTGTGTGCACACACATTTAATACTATACCAAGTCATCGTAAAGACCTGTACGCATCTTGTTCATTAGAAGATTGTCCACGGCACAAACTAATGCAGTTTTAAGAGAGTCAACGCCCGAGCATTGTGTCGTTAAACCATTTTATCTGAAATGGTTCACTTCTTGTAATCCACAGGGTGCCAGGGTATCATTCTACAGAACAAATGAAATCTCTGAGTTTATCCTGAAGCCAGATTTGCGTAGTATTTCCACGGTTGGTTTTAAAACAGGGAATAGGTTCAGAAGCTTCACCACAGCTTGTTTTGACACCTTGCCTGCGGAAATGCAAATCAGTGACCGCAGCTAAGAGACTTCCATTTACATCCTGCCACAGTATTTACCGAGAAGGTCATTGTTTGAGATTGTCCGATGCCAGAATAACCGAAGTGTTTTTCGATTGGTTGGCATGGGTTGGTAAAAGTTTAAAGTTGCTAATTGATGACACTAGTGGTTTTCCAGGTTGAGCACCCATAGTGCTGTACAGACTTAACATTTCTTCAAAAATGTTTACTGTATAGATTGTTTTTGTTGCTCTGTCATATTGGAGTAAGTCTACCTAAGAATGATTTTGTCTTTTGCCTTTCTTCTACCTATTACATCTAGGTCTCATTCTTCACTCGCATATATCGCAGGTAGCAGAAGTTAGGAACATAGTCATATGATTGGTCTTCTGTACTCAATGGCGTTGATTAATTGACACCTATAGAAAGTGCTTTTGATTTGCCCGAGCCATCTGTTTGCCACTAAGCTCCCTGACTTTGATTTTCTATTGCATCCTCTATAACTGTAAAGAATAGGTGAGATAACTATGTCCACCCCTGAAGTTCTCCAAGGTAAATGGTTCAGAAATTTTTACCTTGTGCAGGACAAAACATCTAGCCTGGTTATAACTTTCCCTAAGTAAGTTTTTCGAGTATACCTCTCCTTCGCACTTCTAACCATATTAAGCCGCGGATAATGCTGTCGAATGTTTCTCAAAGTTGATAAAAATTGTGTTGCACAAGGAATATTTGCTAGGAAAAGCAACTTAGCTGATGTAATTCCCCAAGTATTTCTCTATGCTTTAGGCTTATCCTTGAAATAGTTGTCAGAACACATATACGCCGCAAATTGTTTTAAATTTTCGAATCACTCTTCTTTGTTATCTTGACAATTATTCCCTACTTCCATTCTTCTGGGAAGGACTCTATTTCTCACTTTTAGGTGATAAAGATTGGATCACACTTATACGTATGTATATCACATGGAGATACCATCTGTATCAGCGGCTTTGGCATTTGGTGGTTTCTTATGTCTGAAGTTGCCTCCGCAACACTTTGTCGTGCGTTTTTGCCTCTTGAGTTCAACCAGTTGATAGACCTTGATGGGATGAGAGGTTCCGCTGCTGGATATGTTACAGTGTTCAGAACAATGATGAAATGCTTCTTCTATTTTTGGAATTGTTTCTAGTCTGTGGTTTCTGCGAGATCACGCAGGACAAGTTCCTTCGTGAACCGGAATTCTGTGCGTATGTCACTCATTTTTTAATCAATATAACTTTTTACAAAAATATGTGAAACCAGATATCTCATCTATCAATGTCGTACAATGAAATTATTAAATACCGATCAAAAATCAGCAATGCATCGCTTTTATGTACTCATACTCACTCATGAATTTATAAGAATAAGTGAGTACACATCATTAAAATTCAACTACTCATACTCGCCATAACGTTGGTTCATAAGTATAAGTAGCAATGAGTATGAATCAAACGTGTTGCTAATACTCATAGCACTCGTTCATTTCTCAGAAAATACTCAGAAATGATTTGACTACTTTATAATGAGTATTAAAATGTTCATATTCAAATCATACTCATTTTCCATGGTCTATGCAAATTGAGTGAAGATAAGTAATCAATAGCGTCCTAAATTATCATTTGATTATGATAAGTACTTCGAGCCTTAGAGTAAGAATGGCTATGAGTAGCCATTTCAATGATTATGAATGAAAATGAGTGTAGGAATTTATGAATCATTAATCGAGTATACTTATGTTTTCAGTGTACATTCCTGATCTCTGATCACTATATACAGGCATTAATACCACCTTGTGACAAAAAACCTGGATACTTTTTATACGACCTAATACTAAAACCACGCTTCACCGCATGTAGCCGAGTAATTATTTGTGAGTATATGATCCAATATAAGTTTTTCTAAGCTCAAGTAAATTATAACATTAAAAAAATCAATTCCTTTTCTTACACAAAATGTAACTGAAATTTTTGATAAAACTTTAAGTGATTTTCCATTTTATTAAAAAAAGGTATTGTTATCTTTGCCAAAGTACAAAATGTTTAAAATTTAATTTAAAAAAAGTCTTTCAACAAACAAAGTATTTCATGGTATTGCTAGAAAGACGGCAAAAAAAATAATCGTAAAACTTTAAATTAAATTTATCAATTGGGAATAAAAAACAAAATAAAAAACATTTATGTTAATCTTTATGGCAAGGAAAGTTACTTATTGGAACAACTTTCAAAAAGTACAAAAAAAAAACTTTTTAAATTTTTGACCCAGTTTTTATTCGGTATGGTATGATATGGAGAGATATGTAACATGTTCGTGCCTCATAGAGCAGAATTTGTTAAATAAATTTACCATTTTTATACGCATCTTACATATTTAGTATGCATTTGGTGTCCTTCTTCTTAGCATTGGAAGGGAGAAAACTTAAGTTTAAGGAAAACGTTTGCACATACCATTTACTTTTATTTTATTCTGCTTTATTTTTTGTTTTTTTTTTCTTTTTTTGCAAAACAAAAATTACATTTTAATAACAAGATTTGCTGGCATATTTCTTTTTATATGATTTTATTTATCAGATTTCGACAAATCCAATTGATGACAATGGGGATATTCTTTTATTTTTTTGTTTATTTTTATATGTTTTTTTTCTATTGCCAATTTATTCGGTTAGCATATGTTTCAATAGGCCATAAAATATTATTGCAAAAGGAAGAAAAAAAAAACAGAAAATAAGGATAGGGACACAAAAAGACATTATTATGCTTGTCATAACATATTATAAAGAGGGGTGAATGGCGAATTGATTTTGAATATTTATAAATAATTTTACTTGATGTTAAAACAAAAAGAAATTAAAAATATTGGCAAGAAAAATATCCTTTTAGAATTATGCATAAAAAAGTTTGTGAAAAGTTAATTCAAATAATAAACAAGACTTCTTTTTTTTAAAAAAAAAAAAAGGCCAGTGTTAAGCCAAATAGCAAATTAAATTTTAAGAAATTAACACAAAATTTATATAAAACAAATTGTTTTTATTCGAAAGATCATATGTTTTTCAGCATATGACCACATCGGCTGTTCTAAACGAAGCACAATCGGGACATTAAATTTTAGATAACTTTTTTAAGCATTACTGACTGTACGTCATGAAAAACACTAACAATATTTGCCTCTAAGGCTTTAATTGTTGCTGTTTTATCAGTATTATTACATTTTAACCTTTTTAAAACGTTTGAGTTTGTTTAAATTGTGTTAAAATAAAATAAACTCCACCTTTGTTGTTATTACAATTATATTTATTCCACTATAACTTTTAACGTTTTAACCTTTTTAAAACGTTTGAGTTTGTTTAAATTGTGTTAAAATAAAATAAACTCCACCTTTGTTGTTATTACAATTATATTTATTCCACTATAACTTTTATACACTATGTCTTAATACCACAAATTCGCTTATACAACACTTTTTATTTTCGCTTTAACAAAACTTTATTTACTGACAGCCAAATGATAACTAACTCACCAATCGCAATGCGCCATCTTTTTTCTATTTATCTACTTTAATTCAAATTGTCTAAAATTATAAACACAAAAAGAAATCGAACCTGCAACTCCGTTAGACATGCGGATGGTAGCATTCTTAATTAGTACAGGTAATTATGGCAGTTATTGACACAAGCAAATAAATTTTATAGCTAAAAACTCATACTAAGTCCCTGATGTGGTGAATTTTGTCTTCAGCATTTTCATTTTCGCAAAAGTGTATACTATAAATCAATCAATAAATCAATGGTTGTAGTCGCCTTATAGCAAGTAGCGCTATCCTGTTCAAACCACATCTTACCCGCATCAATATCTATATATATACATATAAAGGTATGTGATTTGTTCGGATGCTTAAACTTGAAATCGACTGAACGAAATTGGACACCCTTTTGCGATTTTATTCATAATTGCTACGCGAAGATTTAGGAAAATCGAAAATTCGGTGATCATCAAGTCATTCCTTTATCTCTGCTCCTGTTAAAGGTATTTAAAAATATTTGGCACGTCGTTTCAGTGCACAAAATTTAAGGTCTACAGAAAATATGAACGGGATTAAAAAGTGGGCATGGTATCTCACATACAAACTAAATATTGATTTTTGTATATCTCGAGAACGCATAAGGTAGAAGTTTTTTATTTGGTCTAAAAAACTTTGCAGTAAATAAAAATTATCAGTCCAAAAGTGGGAGGTACCGAATAAGTGGCCAGGGTACTTTCCATAAAAAGTAAATATTAACTTTTTGTAAATCTTGAGAATGGTTAGAGTGGAAGTTACTGAATTTGTTGTAAATGACTTGGAAGTCAGTACAAATCATTACTTTAAAAGTGGACGGAATTGCACAAGTTGGCGTGGCACTTTCCATAACTAGTAAATGGCAATAATTTTTTTATATTTTGAGAACGGTGATAGTCGAAGTTTCTAAATTTGGTTTAAACAAATTCTTAGACAATACATTTCATCAGTCAATTACTAGGCGAGATTGTGTCAGTGAGTGTGGCTCCTCACAATCATACCAAATATGGAATTTTCTATGCCTGAAGCCAAAAAGCGGGAGAGATTGATCATTGTATTGTGCAGCATCGCAGACCGGATTACATATATAATATATATGTGGATATATATACATATAACGCTTTTCGTCTCCGTCCCTAGTTGGCGAGTCTAGGCCTCAGCTTTGTGAATTTGACAGGCTGCCCTTATTATATTTTTGTCAGTTTTCTCGTGGTGTTGCCAAAGCAATAAAATTTTTCTTTTTAATTTCTGCACCAAAGATTGGTTGTCATATCCTACAGAGCACTGTTGGCTATAGTAACTGGCCAGATGATACCCTGTACTGGGCTCAGAAATTCATTTTAGAAAGTTTGAAATGCTTTTATTTGGCGTTTTGGTATCATACTGGTTTCGCAACCGCATGGTAGCACAGATTTTTATTCAATATTCCGAACGCGGTTTTCGCTTTATTCATTCCAGATTGAATATCTCTGTCGATTCCGCAATCCGATAGCTAAAGTAGTTGACATCTTCAATGTGCTAGCCCATTAGATGGAATTTGTCAGTGCTCTTGTCATGAATTTGACTAGTCTTGTTGATATTGATCTAAAGGCAAGATTATGGTTTTTTTAAACCATGTCACAGTATTGATCCAGGTTTCTTTGGAGGCCCTACGATATTTATCTCTGGCCAGACATTGAGCGAGTAACTCATAACTATTTCAATAACAATGTTGAACAGCAGTAGCGATAGAACCAAGCTAACCCATCTTTCATGTAAAATTCGGCAGTCTAAGTCTTTGAAAAGTTCGTCCTTCGCTTATAACTGATAAAACATGGAGGTTGTCAAAATTACCTCCTGTAAAGATAGATGTATCTTTGAAATGGATGCTAATGCACTCATGCCTTTTTATACGGCATTTTGCTATAACGTTCTATTAGAATTTTGGAACACATTCGTTTTATGGCGTATTCACCGTGTAAGATAAGTCACCTAGTTTAATGGTATTTCGATTTACAGCTGCCATTTCCAGAATTAAGTGTAATGTTGGCTTAGGCGATAAGATTCAACTTTAAGCAACTGGTTGGTTTTGTCAACTGAAAGGTAACAACTGCTATGAAAAAGTATGATCTTTTTATATATTAACGCCAAGCCGAAAAATCTAGATAACACAACCGATTGACTTTGACGACGCATCTTGTCGCTTTTGGAAATAATAGTTGGATAAATTGCTGTTGGGTTTTGGGGTTAAATGCAATGACTTATATATTATTACAAAGACAAATAAAACTGTCATAAATACAACTTCTGTAAAGCTTGTCACTGAAATTCTGCCAGCCTTTAGCATGATCCAACGTAATGCAATTTGCATAGCAATCGATATGAGTCTGAAGTTTGCTGGGGAAGTGTGTCCGAAAAGCGGCATTGAAAGAAAAGATGTTTCGTACAAAGAAGCTGTTGCTCGTTTCCGGTTGCTGAACAGATAAATAGAACCGACATATGTATGGTTTGCTATAAAAATGTTTAGCAAATTATCCGGCAAAAGCTTAAAAGGCAATATTTATAATTTCTTATTTATGTTTTGTTGTTGTTTCTTTTTTTCATTTGTTTGCTGCTATAGAACATTTATTTTAAATTGTTCTTTCATTTACCAAAGAACTTTACTAAGTTCGGGTCTTTTTTGTTCTTCTTTTAACCATTAATTCTGTAATATTTAATTTCGTTCCTTTCTTTATATTGCATGCATGTAGCGCTTTGAATAATTTCATTGTAAAGCCACTCCTTGCTAAAGAATTAATGGCCGTTACCAATGCTTAATGCTTTAAAATTTGTTTAATTACCATAGTAATTAGTTTAGGATTTAAAAAAAACTGCCAATACCAACCGCAAAATCTAGCTTCATGCAGTAAAAGAGAACCACATCTTTATAAAGTACCTGCATTGGGAAGTTAATGATTTTCAGTCAAATATAGCAAATTGTTACCAATGGCAACGGCGAAACAGGTATTGGTAGAAAAGACTGTGTGAAATACAAAAAAGAATAAAGTCATCGAACGATTATCAATAAATACTCTGTAAATAATAATTATTATTTTTAAATAGTTTTTCTTTTTTTCTTTTCGTTTAATAAGTATAATGAAAAGTTTTTTTTAGTGGATATCTGCCTACTTTTTGTATAAAAATGAATTTATTTATTGCCAATGATTTTATTCTTTTGAAACTTCTGTTTAAGGCCAGATTGCAATAAATTAGTGTATTTGGTATATTTAACTGTCTTCTTAAATTGCTTTCGATTAATAACAATATGAAATTAGAGGAAAATTAAAAAGTAGTTCTACAATTTCCAATAAATTTTGAAATTGTAGACTAATGTAGTAATTTATATAGTAACCTTGTAGCAGCATAAAATATACAACCATTCTTAAAACATGCAACAGAAATATATAAAATGCAGTTAATAAAGAACAATCTTCTTTGTAATGAATAGGGATACGGAGGAGAATTTTTGCAGACATTGGAATAAATAGCAGTTAGATGCACATTGGTTCCTGCCAAGGGTCAAAAATAGAAATATAAAATTGGATTTGCTATTTCCAGATAAAACGAGCTTTATAAAGTTGTATTAATTTTTGTTTTATTTCTACCGTTCCCGTTAAAATAGTATCAAAAAGGAGAGCATATTATTTGTTGCTGCTGGCTGTGCGAAAAAGTTGAAAATTAAGTACAACATAAGCAAGTTTAAAATCCTAGAAAACTGCTCAGTAGTTCTGCAATCATCTGCAGATTATCTTGACATATTGAATATATTTACTGAATTCTTTCAGTCTACGTAGAGTCAATTTGACTCATTCGGGCGATATTTTTTCGTATCCCTATTCTACCAAAAGTTTATCAATTTATAATATTCATGAATTTGATATTGAGTCTGTTCTTCTGTCTCTGTCGAAGATGAATAATACACACTTACCGGGGCCTGATGGGGTTCCTGCTTTTATCTTGATGGACTGTGCCATAGCTCTGAGTGGTCCTTTGCTGTTTATCTTTAACAAACTTTTGAATATGGGTCATCTTATATAGCAAATATTTAAATTTCTAAAAAAATGGAAATGTTACTAAAACTAATAAAGTTGCTGTGTATTTAGATTTTCTTGAAAAACCGGCATTTTGATAGTTTTAAGGCAAAACATCGGCAAATATGGCAGGCCTGGTTCGGACTGTAGTGTGTAGTGTCTCTACGCTATGGTGACGAGCCTTCTACAGCCGGGTGAGGGCTGGTAAGAGAATGGTGGGACCGTTCACAAAAAAGAAAATCCTGTTAAAACCACATATTCTCTACGTTTAAATCATCAATTTTCCGACCCATAAAGCTTCGGATCATTTTCCTGTAGGTATTTTCATTGACCGTAATCGAATTTCCATTTTTCTTTTCAATGAAATATGATCCGATGATTCCTCCGAACCACAAACCATACCAAGCTGTAACTTTTTTGTGGATGTAATGGTTGCTCTAACATAACTCTTGAATTCTCTTCAACCCAAGTACGGCATTGAGCTGGAAATGGGCTTCGTCGGTGAAGGTTAGTTTGTAAAAAAAAAAATTATAATTTTCTTCTTGCTTTTCGATGATCCAAGAAATGGAGATCGCGATGCAAAATGTTGAATAATATAGACCGTTTTACGTTTAATTGCTGCGAACGATGACAAATTGATGTTTTTGGATCTTCTTCAACACTTCTGCTGACAGCTGCTATATTATCGTTTGAATGACCACTATGTTGATAAATTATATTTTTGTTATAATGAACGGATCCCGTTTTTCAAATTTCTCAACCATCAACTTGATGGCCAGATTTGAGAATTTCCTCTACCGAATTTTGTTTTTAGTTTCCTAATTACATCTTAAAAATTTTTGTTATTTCGAATAATAAAAACGCGTTGTTTTTTCGTGTAACGTTCCATATTAACTAACTGGAATGTATTTAGAATCTGAAAATAAAAATTTATAATAAAAATTACAAGTGGAAAAAAATGGCAGCATATTTAAAATATTTATTTCAATCAAGGGATAGACCAAGTGTATTGAAGTTTCAGGCGGTTATATTGAAAAATAAAATAATCTTAATAATCTAGATGTAGTTTTTCGTTGTTAAGAGCACTTGGAACTACCCTCGTATGTAAACAATCGATATCTATGTATATGGATGGTTACGATAGACTTTTGTCCTATATCACTTTCCACCTATAATTCGCAAACCATACCTATATAAAAAACCTTTATTTGATTTTCATATATTGAAATACTCTCTATGTTATGCTAATGTAAAAATGGTTTATTTAATGTAAAATTTTTTATAAAACAGTTAATTTGGTAAAAACTTTCTTTCAAATTTAGTTAAAAAGAACTATAAATATAGCTTTTTTTAATAATAAACAAAATAAACAAAAAGCAATGCTGCTCTATATTTTACATAAACTAAAGCAATAATCACCCATTAGTAATCACAAAAATTAGATCAATTTAAGAGACACATTAGGCTGTGGCTATAACAAACGATAAATGCCACTAACACGCTTTGATAGTTTGTTTCCAATAATAGCTTCTATTGCTGGCACTTTGATTTCCCATATTTTATGCCGAGATGAGAGGTGTTGTTCTACAAAAATCACTTCAGATTCATGTTGACCTCCTACAGATTGTGTTTGTGTATCATGAGTATATGGCGTTTGTGTGAAATAAACGAAGCGGCAACTGAATGTTACAAATGTCGGTAATCGATAGCAGAAAAACTCTACTTAACGATAAACGCATATTGTTAATATAAACTTGGACGATATTAGTTAACTAATAAGAAGATTATTAGCAGTCAAGACTGACTCTCTGATGCCCTATATGAAAGTTATAGTTGTCGTTGCTTTTCTTTTGAGAGTTTGGTAAAGCGGATTTGATTCTCTGTAATTTCTTGCTATTTTCAAAACTGAAGGAAACTATGAAAGAACACAAATGGATTTAAAAGGATTTAATTTTTTTTTTATTTTTTATGGAAGATAATCAATGTACTTCATTAAATATGGTCATATAATAAATATTTAAATGTAAGTTAGATAAAATATATTTTTTTTAATATTATATACATACATGTGACATAAGTATTCACAAAAGTAAAATAACTCTACATGTTCTGTCAATGACATAAAATATAGCACAACTTTTCATATTTATTAATCATTTTTTACGTTTTGATTTCCGCCAAAGGAAAAGCACCTAAAATTGAATAATACATATCTAAAGACATTCTGCTCTAATTTATGTCAAAACATATGTTTCCTTATGTTAATTGAAGATATTAACAAAACTTTCAAGCAGCTATTGATGTCGTGGTCGCTTTTTCAATGATGTTTTCTTGGCCAGTTCTTTATCGGCATCATATTGGGTGGCGCTTTTTGTTTCCAGCCGTTACTATTTTCTTTGTGATTTTCTAATAAATTAGTCACATTTATTAAAAATCAATAAAAAACACATGCTATACTCTCTTAAGAAAGTTTAAGACACTAAACAAAAAAAAAAACAAACAAAAAAATATCTTTTTATTGATAGTCATTAAGGGTAATATCCCATGGTGAAATGAAATGAAATAAACTTTCTTTTTTATTCTTATTTCTGGCATTATTATATAAACTGGAGTAGACAAAAGCAGATTGAATTTGTCAAAATATATTTTATTTTCTATAGAAAGTGTTGATAAATTTTATTTCCGGAACCTCCCACCAAAGAAAAAAGAAAGAACAAATATGTAAATGTTACAGGTGCATATAAATTAGTTTACTCAAGTATAGTGGTCCCGTATCTGGTAAACTTTTTTTTTAATTTAACTAATTCAGTTGATATTGAGCAAAATTACAAATATAGCTGTGTAGCGAGTAAAGGGTTAACCAACACAATTTGTAAATTTATACCGATAAAAAGTAATAAAACAGCGGTTCATTATAATTTCTATCACCTCTGACACCACAGGTGGTGGCAGTTAATTTTTAAAATTTTTAAGCTTTCAAATTTTTAAATTGTAGCCAAACTACAGATCGAAAGTCTTAAAACAAAAAAAGTTTTAAAGATATGCTAAATTTAAAAAAAACTATATATGTTTTATTATCTCCTTGGTTGAAATTTATAAAAAAAAATTGTTGCAGAAATTAAAAAATTTTAGCATTATACACTTGTTTACATACATACCAATAATAAATAAATTTATGTATATCTAAAATTCTTATGCAATCTTCTCACGAGACTTCGAATTACTTAGTTCGCTGTTTGAATTACTTACATTAATTACCCTGTTCACACGACACCTTTGTAATTGTTTTTGACAGTTCTGCTTCTTTTTGTTATTTTTGTTTATTGTTAAATAGTTAAATATGCGTGTTAACAAAGGAAGTAAAAAGTGTGAGAAAATAAAAAATTTTCTTTAAAATATTCTTTTTTAGCAAATGAAGGAATCAGTGCAGGGAATGGGCATTGTTTTATATGTTGACTTTCTTTGTTTATGTTATTTTTGTTTTTATTTTTTTTTGTTTTTGGAAGTGTGACAGCTTGTGATGACATAAACCGATAAAAATAAGAAACCAAGTTGATTTTTTTGTAGTTCACAGGGTAAATAAACTGAATTACTTATAAATTGGCGATTTGAATTTTGTATGTAATTCATTTCAGTATTAAAGGTTGGTTGTGAAAATTATTTAAGAAGAAACGTTTTCGTACAATCACTAAAATATTTTTAATTACACAGCGCTTACGATTTCCACAGTAGCCGCTCTACTGTTGACCTGATGGTGTTCCTCTCCATGAGGTGGAATAAACCTATTCATTGATTTTGCGGAAGTAAAGTTGTGACTCTAGCTCAGTGATGTGCAAAAGTAAAAATTTAGTTGTGTTATAGAGAACATGGAAATTACTCTCTCAGAGAGAGTAAAGTTCATGTTTGAAAAAATTTTTTTCTAAATCAATTTTTTTTACATCCGCTGCACTTGTCGCTGTTTAAATGATAACTAAAAGCAAAAGCGAAAGAATTTTTTAAATTATTTGTCTGTGCCTTAAAAAAATTTGCGTATATTTCTCTTCTCTGTCTCTTTGACAACTAAAAGCCAGGGCGTAAGAATAGGTGTGAGTTGATCTGGGACAAAAGTCCTATGAAAAGCCTTGACTGCTCTAGCTATTAACAAGGTATTTGATAGAATTTGACGCAGGGAGCTTATATTGAAATTTATTGCTTTTCGTATTTGTAGTGACTTCTCTGGACTGTATATCGAACTTTTTTCGGAGTTAATTCATTAATACATCCTATCTACTCCTTCGCAGGTGACAACAACATTGGTTTTTCATATTATTTTAATTATAGACCGAGACTCTTCCAGATATAAATGACCTGGCGAAAATCTCTGAGCTGGGTCCTATGAGTAGGTTCCATATCAATACTCGCAACTTCGAATCATCTGAGGCATTGTGAATATTATAGTAGCAGATGATCTTGATATTTTGCGCATGAGAATTCAATGTGAAAGGTTTCCTCAAACTATTTTTGTAATATAACGAAGACGTTATGGAAGTTAGTTGCAAGTTATTTCCCTTCATGGGGAAGTTATGCGACATCATAGATCGGTTAAAACAAGATGCTGATTTTGTTGGACCGCAAACAAAATTACTTTTTTAATCTTTTCTAATCTAGAAAATTTATTTAGTAAATACGTGAAGGCCAGTCATGCCTGACTCACAAAAGTCTTCACCGACGCCAATTCTATATGAGAAGTGGTAGAAGAATCTGTTTCTGTTTGCGATATGCAAGATTTTGTGGAGGCTGTTTTTTAATATGTTTACGTATTCCTGCCGGCCCACTAACATAAAAAGCATCAGGTTTTAGTATTGCCAAGTTATATTAAAAAGAGTATAGCGATTATTTTGAAATCTAATTCCACTTGTGCTTAATATATTTAATTACGCACATTACTTTTGTCTACTGAACTGTATAAAAATAAATAAAATTGCACAATGATTTTGAAGTTTACTTTGATAGCACTGCTGTTGTACAGTACGAAGAAGGCAAAAATTTAAATTTTGATCTACAGTTGCAAGTTAGGCGGTGCTACAGCTCTTAAAAACGAAATTTTTAATTATTCAATCTAAAAACTAACACATTTTTATATTTTCAAAACAAAAGCAATCTGTTTTGTGGCGATCTTTGAATTAAGATTAATACATTAGAATACGCTTGATTCATGCTAAGTCAATTTAGATACTGTCATGTCAATTTAGATACTTTTTTGCTTGTATTACGATTAATTTAATTTAATTTTCAAAATAACTTTTTAATAAATAAGATCTATAAATATCAGTGTTTTTCTTTTGGAGGTTCATAACTTTGAGTTGCAACACTGCTTTATATGAAAACCGATTTAACAGCTGATAGTTACTTTTTGTTTAGTTTGGTTCACATTTCATTGTGTTAGATTTACATCATAGCAACGCTAACAAATTGGTAAAACTTTAATCAAAATAAAAGTTCTGTTCGTCAAACTCTAAAATAAAAAATTTATTTACCAACGAAATCCATTTTTGGTTGAATATGTACGTAAATAAGCAGAATTGTTTCAATTAGAGTGAGGTAATTCCACCAGCTTTTGTCAAACCACCATTACATTCACAGATAATTGGTTCATATATCAAAAACGATGATGGTCAGAAAGTTACTGCCAATGGTGGACGGAATAGGGATATGATGCGAAATTGTTTCGTACCTCAATTAGCTGGCATTAATACTGCTGGCAGAATGGAGCAAAATGCCACACAGCGTGCGCTACAATTGATTTACTCAAATAAAATTTTAATTTCACGTAATGATTCAATTAATTGGTCTGGTTTAACTCCATTAGATTATTTTCTTTGGTGCCCATATAGCCGAAATCCAATAAAGGCCGTCTAATGATATATAAAATATATTTCTTTCTTTTATTATTGTTTAAACTTGTGTAATATTAAGAACGCACGTAGTATTTGGTTCTTAAATTTTTATTGTTACAATTGTTGTGTTTTTTACTTAAAAATTTTATAAATTTTTTATAATGAAGAAAAAAATCATATTATTTTAATACATTCAATTGAAAGTCATTAACGTTAATAAGATGATCATCACGAATATCATATGTTTTATGTATTGCTAGCACTTCTATGCACTCACGATATATGTATGTCTTCAATTTTTCTTTAATGGATTCTTCTTAACAGTGATAAACTCTTCTCGCTAGACGCTTCTACATCAGAGATAAAAAAGATTGGCGCCAAAATAATGACGATTTTGCTGTTGCCGTAGAGAAAGAAAGAAATTTTTAATTGAAAAGTTGTTTTTTTTCTATTATATTAACTGGTCTCTTTTTAACCTACTCCAACATTAGATTGTTAAACAATTTGTCATCCTTGTTTTCTTTTTTAATAATCATAATAAATTATTTCATTATACGAGTTAGTGTAACAAATAATACTGTGGGATTTTTATGCTCTACTAACTGATTGAGTGGTGTTTACTATTACTATTACACTTATGTCGTCAGTCTATGTTATACCGTTAGATTGCAGTACTGTAGGTATCATACAATAATTGTGTCATTGCCACATCCTAATGTTTCTAATAAAATTCAATTCAATAAAAATTGTTGTTTGCTCGTTTTCCATTTTGATGAAAATTTATTTGTTGTCGCGCTGCAAAGTCCAAGTTTTCGTATGCTGCGCTTCAGCTTCTACTACAGCGTCTACTACAACTACGTGTTCTGTTGACACTGCTTGAACCACCCGTTTTTAACTTTTAACAGCTTTAAGCGCTGCTCGTTACTACAGCTACTATTCTGTTCCCCACTTAAAGTACAAGTGTTATTTTTATAAAAGAATATCGGCACATATTTTTGTATCATCTCTAACTCTATGGGATTCGCAATCCTGAATTGATTTACATATATTTCTTCTCGATTCTATAAGAAGCATAGGACTTGTGTTTTCACTTCTTATAAGATTTGTTCCCATTTCCACCTCAATTTGTCGCTTCCAACTATATGCCAGCTGTCCCCTTCTTCGATTGCCTTATAGATTCTATTCTATGGCATCACATCCTGTTGTTTTCTGCTGTTTGCGCAATCCAGCGCCATTTTTGTTTTCCAATTTTCAGCACTAAATCCGTCTTTCAGTGTCCTACAGTCTGCGGTTAGATATGATCCTTGATAAAAAATTCCAAAAACTCTTTGGAAGCATTTTTTCAAAACATTTGCATCTTCTGAATGTCTCCAGGGGCAATGTTTCATGTTTCATAATCGTAGAGTAGAGTGGAGTTTATATTTGAGCTGAAGATGTTAAGTTTAACATGCTGAATTTCATAGTCGACCTAATATTTGACAGGGATGGCCTAATATTTGTCGTGCTTTTTAGATAAACTATTGATGTCTTAAAAAGATGCATCAGTTTTCGAGATTATACTTCCAAGACAGCAAAACTGAGTAATATTCTCTATCTCGGTAACGCTTATAGTCTTGAGTCTTGTTGAGTTTATGGGATGCGCTTCAGACTTGGCAGTCTTCATTTTCTGAAGGCTGATTATTTTGTTTATTTTAAAAACATTCGCATTTCCAAATGGTTTAAGCAAAGCTGCAACTCCAAAATTACCCCTCTTTCATGGTGCATTCCTCTTCCCATGATAAAGTCTACCGCTAAATATCGGAAGATTTTTTAAAAGCTTTCGAGTTTGATTGAAAAAAAGCACATAAAATTTTGAGAAATGTATGAAATATTTATTTGAGGCGATAGAACGAACTGTATAATTCAATGTATAAAGATGATTTCATGTAAGTGTTGACCGCGGCTACGCCTCATATGGTTCATACGCTGAGTTCAATTTTGACATACTCTCTCCAACAATTTTGCCGGTATCTCGCAAATAAAATTCTTCAGTATTGACTTCCAGTACTTCAACCGTTGCGGGCTTGTTCATATAGACATGAGCCTTAACATAGTCATACAAAAAATAATCTAAAGGCGTTAAATCGCATGATCAGGTGACCAACTGACCGGGCTCAAACGTGAAATAAGCTGTTCAGCAAACTTGCCTGTCAATTGGATCATTGTTCGAAGTGCTGCGTGCCATGTGACATCGTCTTGTTGAAACCACATGTCTGCCAAGTTGAGCTTTTCTATTTTGGTTAAAAAAAAATTTGTACTCATCGCACGGTAGCACTCGCCATTCACAGAAACGTGTCTGTCTACGTCGTATTTGGCAAACTACCGTCCAATGATGCCACCGACCCATAATCGACACCAAACAGTGCATTTTCCAAAATGCATAGGCAGTTCTTGCAATGCTTCTAGCTGCTCTTCACACCAAATTCGACAATTTTGTTTGTTCGTGTATCCATTGAATCAAAAATGAGCTTCGTCGCTAAACACAATTTTCCGAAAAAAATTTCTCAGCCGAGTAGGAACTTTGATAATAAAATTCAATAATCTGCAAGCGTTGTTCGTTTGTAAGTCGATTTATGGTTAAATTGTAGACCAAAATGAACATGTTTGATACTGCTGAGTTGCCAAAAACAATGATGTCAAAAAGAAAATTGCTAAGAAATCACCCATAGAAGGGGAGATTGTACGTAGCCGGACTATTTATGCATTATACGACAGCTGGTGTTACAGTAGAGAGCCTTAAGAAGTGAAATAAGTGACCGGAGCACTAGCTTACGCTACAATGAACTCCAACTTATATTATGATCTAACTTGTCAGAAGATAGTGTTAGATTAGCTAGGCTTACTCAGCATAAGTGTTGGTTAATACCCAAGCTAAACTTGCCTGTGAATGTAAGATAAACAATCTGGTCCAAGAAGTTCTTTTTTAATTTTATTTCTTTTTCTGGCTAAATGAATTTGGTATGTGATTATTGTATTATTATTATATATTGCTTATACAGAAATATAGTATGAAATTATTTATTGGTATAATATTTCAGATTGTAGCATTCATGTAAAGTCGGATACCAACACTTTGCTTTATATCTTTTTTTAATTTTCAATTTATCAATTTCCAAGTCATTATATTCTTTATTTTACATCAATTATATGTGTTTTTTTATTTAAGATTATATCTCTTTATTTTCTATTATTTTTTCTTATTTATTAACCGTAATTTTGAACTTGATTCTCAGACATTGAATAAAAAGAAAAAAGGAAAATGATTATTTTTATTTGTATCTGGTTGTTTTTGTTCTTCTATTAGTTAAAACACTGCCATCTCTCTCTGCATTCCATGTGTGGTGTTCGCAACCACTTAACACTTCATTAAAATGAATCATTGTATAGACAGTCTATAATTGAATGTTAATTGGGATGTTTTAGCATTAAAATTAAAGTCTTGTAAAACAATATTATGATGCCATTTAACAATTTTACTTTTCACATCTTTTATTTAACCTTTATAGCTTAATGGGGTTAAATACAGCCCACACAGCCGTTTGATTTTGTATATATATGTGTGTGTGTGACGTTGAAGTGTCTAAGATATTAGCCAAAAGTATTTTTGGAACATTTCTTATATTATATACATATCAAAAGTAAGTGGAAGCAGTGGAGGTATAAGGTATGTTCGACAACTAAAAATTGTTACGAATTTGTAATAAATGTTACTGTAAAAATTTTGCAGGGAGATAGCGTCAAAAGAAAGCAATTTTTACTTGATATTTTGTGTTTACATTCATAAGACGAAAAATATAATAAATTATAAATAATTTTGAACCGGCATATGCATATTTTTTAAAAAAATTTGTAATAAATAGTTTACATCAGCATTAAAAAATGCTTGACTATTTTCAATGCATTTGTAATTGCTTAACTAAACTTAAAGAAAACTACACAGCAAAAGTAAAAAAGCAACAGCAAGAATATAACATTTTTGCTTTGCTTCAAATTAAATAACTGTGTTGCTGAATGCTTACTAAAAACCTGAAAAAATAATAAGCAAAAGTAAAAAAGCAAAACTAAAAAAAATAAGTAGTAAATAAATTGCTTAGTCAGCAAAGTAACTACATACAGGGTATCCGCTGGGAAGGTATACTACTTTGTTTTGTCGCCATTTTGGTAAACATTATCTTGACAGTTCGTATTTGGCTGTCGTGAAGTAGAGACGTGGCAAATTTATTGTGGAAAAATATTCAGTAAACCAACGTGTGTTAATCGTTAAATCATTTTATCAAAATCAATCATCGATGACTGTGATGATGTGAAAGTTACGTGAAATTTTTGGGAAAAACAACGTGCCAACAAGACGCACTAAGAGGGACTGTAGCTGAGCTGATAGGCCCAATCATGGACCACAACGTTACTGCTGTTCAAGAAAGTGTTCAAAACAATCCATCAACCTCAAACCGTCGCCGTGCTCAGGAGCTTGGTCTTCAAAGAACAACTTTGGTCACAATTTTGCACAAAGATTTGCATTTGCTTCCATTTAAGATTCAGTTAACACAAAAGCTTCTTCCAGAAGACCTTTTACGCCACCGTACATATGCCAATAGGATGTTACAGCTTGCCCATGACAACCCCGATTTTCATGAAAAAATCATAATGAGGGACGAGGCACATTTTCATTTGAATGGTTATGTGTATAAACAGAATAGTCGGTTCTGGGCAATGGAAAACCCTCAAATTACACATCAGTCACCTGTGCACACATTAAAGTGACAATCTTGTGGTCATTGGACTTTACTTCTTTGAAAGTGAACGGCGTAACGGTAAATGTCAATGGGGAGCGATATCGTGATATGGTTAAAAACTTTTTAACACCACAACTGCATGCTTTGGGCTTTACCAACATATGGTTTCAACAAGACGGTGCCACATCGCATAGAGACAGGATTACAATAGATTTACTGCGAGACGTCTTTACACAAAAAATTATTTCAAGGAATGGTGATGTTGATTGGCCTCCACGGTCGCCTGATTTGTCTGCTCCGGACTTCTTTTTGTGGGGATGTTTGAAAAGCAAGGTTAATGCAAACAAACCAGAAACGCTGGAGCAACTCAAACAAAATATTCGTGATGAAATTAATGAAATACCGCGTAAAATATGTGAGAATGTAATGAAAAATTTGCTCAAAAGGGGTCGCATTTGTGAGGCTAACAGAAGCTGGCATTTATCTGATATTGTATTCCATACATAATTGCCGACATTAAATAAAACATTTATCAATATAAAATCCATTCTCTTTCATATAATCAAAAATTATAAACATACAAAGTAGTACACCTTCCCGGCGAACACCCTGTATTTTATCAAAAATTGCTTTTGCTGTAAGCAATAAGTTATAGTTAACTTTATTTTTACTTAACTGTTTACTATAATGTGGGCGTATTTTGTGATTCTCTCTCCAATAACAGAAAATTTAGAAATCAAAGAGTCAGAGTTGAAATAAGTGAAAAACAATTTAAGCATTTTTCCTCCATAAAACGACAATCTATCACGAAAGGAATAAGTAGTAAACAATTAAGCAAAGCAAACAGAATTAAACAACAACTTATTGCTTACAGCCAGAGCAATTCTAGATATTAGGTTGCTTTGCTGAATGCTTAAGCAGAAAACATACACATACTAAAGCTAAGCAAGTTATTTACTTTTTTTGCTTTTACTTTCTACTTTTGCTTATTATTTTTTAAAGTTTTCAGTAAGCATTCAGCATAACAGTTATTTAATCTGAAGCTAAAAACTGAAGTAAACTTAAAATTTTAGGGTTGTTGCTAATTTAAAGCAAGCAATTCAAGTCCTGGTTAACATAAATAAATAAATGAAAATTGGATTTGTATTTTTTTAATTTTATACTCAAATAAAAACTTGTTTTACGTTTGACTTATATTTAGATCAGCTGATAGCTTTAGTACTGTAAATATTACGTTCCAAATATAAGAAAAAGGTGTTTCATTTTTGATCAAATTTTTAACCAAACTTAACCGGGCATTCAATATTTCGCGAAATCTTTTATTTAAGGGTTAACTTGTTGTAAAATTAAACCATTATTGCTTGATAGAATCAAGGCGCTATTACTTTTAACATCTTCAATAATTGTGTGAAAAGGCACATGTGAAAAGTAGTTTGGCATTTCAAAAAAAAAAAAAACATGTTAATATGTTGGTGCCAAATTATTATAGCCTTTATACGTATATGTATATGTACATGTACCAAAAAACAAAAAAAAGGTTTTTTTTATCAAAAAAAAAAAAAAAAAAACTTAAAAAATATATAGAATTAGAATATAAACATCCTAATATGCAGCATAAGTTTTTGTTATCGTTATTTGTTCTTTTGACAAGAATTACTTGATTTACGAAAAAAGTCCCACTTTAAATGCTTTTTCATTACAAATGCTGTTGAAATATTAAATTATTTTCTCGCAATCATTTAAAAGTTCATTTCATATAACAAACAATAGAATATGCATTACGAAACCAAGAAAATCCTTTAAAACTTTTCTTCATTGTTAGATTAAATTTTATCCTGCTCTTCAATTATACTGTTAAACATCGTTTTAGCCAAATATAATAGAACAACAAACAACAACAAATAAAGAGGAAAAGAAAACAAATCAAAAGCTCTTTTGAGTGCAATGATGTGGCACTGTTGTGTTGGTATTGTGCAGCACGTGCATCATTAAGCTGCATCATTTTGTGGTTTTAAATTGAGAAAGAGTCTTAATGTTAAAGAAATATAAATTTTTGCTTATCGTATAGAATAAAGTTTTTACATTATTTTTAAATTTTTTTTCTTCATTTAATTTTTTATTTTTTTCTATAATAATGACAATTCCCGTTGTTGCTGTTGTTTTCTGATATTCTTTCGCCTTGTGCTAAAGCAAAGAAAAAAACAAAAGTGCTTGAAAAGCTTTTTCATTCCGTTGATAGAGAAACAGTTGAAAAATGCATTTCCCCCACATCACATAAGAGACATTTGTGTAGAGGTTTTATTACTCCTGCTGCTACTGTGCTGTGTTTTTGTAGACAAAAATCTTTATATTGCTGACTTGTCTCAATGTTGTTTGTTTGCAATTCTTTAAATTCCTTCACACTTTTTTCTAACAAAAAAAAGCATAAAAACAAACGATTCTTTTGACTCCGGCTCATCTCATTCTTAATATACTTGTAGTACTTGTTCTATTCTATTCTTGTTGTACATATATATTACTTGTTCACGTATCATGAATTGTATGCAATTTGTTGTTTGTCTAAACAAATGAAAATAGGTTTTTGAAGTGTTGCCTGGTGTTGGTGCTGATGCTGGTACCTGTGCTACTTGTCATCTCTGGTAACGTAACTTCATGTGTCACAATAATAATAAATGCATCTTCCGTTAATGCTAGGGTATGGGATTTGTTTATTTTTCTACATATTCTTTTTTGGAACAACAATGCATAAGCTTTATTAGGATTTGTTCACTGTTGTTGTTGTGTAATTTTTTGTATAAGCCAGCGGGTTTAAAGACACAAAAAGAGGAAGAAAAAAATTAATTAAAACAAGAAATAAAAATAAATCGCAAATTGTTTGCAAGCAGACACCTCATGATTTGATTATTTTTCATTTAATCAAAACATATCCAGATATTTACATTTTCTTCTATTTTAATAATGGTATTCTTTAATGATTTTATAAAGGTTTTGTTTTTAATCCTCCATGATAATACAACATAGGCTGGGGTTATATAACGTTTGCGTTTGTACACATATTCTTCACATTTAGTAGTGTCAGTCTTAGACATTACTTTTTAATACCAATCGGATTTAAAATTACGTACGACTACTACCTTACTTAGATGGTTGTAAACAACCGTGTTTGTCAGTAGCCTGATTTTGGAAAGAATTCCATGCACCTCGTTCTTTTGCACTTTTCCTCCAGTCTAGAACTTCCAGCGAAATTATGGTCTTCCTCTTATACGCCTTCCTTCAGTATCAAAGTTAAATGATTTCCTCGCTAGAGCATTATCACCCTTGCGCATCTCGACGTGGTGATGCTACTTCGTCGCCACGATCATGTTATTTGACACCGTCGGACTTATTTCTTTGGGGATATGTAAAGGAAAAAGTATATGTCAATAAGCCAAGAACAATTCAAGAGCTAAAGAATGAGATATAATTCATCACATTAACACATTAACAACATTGTCCGGTACTGTTTGTTGTCTGCATAAACATTACGCACAAGCAGTCCCCACAAATTTCCAACGGGGTTTAAGTCGAGAGAACTTGCTGGCTAATCAAGTACTTTAATATTGTGCCCTTGAAACCATTGTCTGGTCGACTTGCTGACATGAATTGCTGCGTTATCTTGCTGAAATCTCTCCAATAGCAATTTAAACCATCTGGTCCATCCAATGTTAGCTCGAATAAGGTTTGGCTGGGCGTTGATAGCTCTTAAAATTGTGCTTTTTGAAGCTTTTAATATCAATTCCTCTTTTATTGTTACAGCACTTTTCATGGAATTCGAGGCCTTTCGGGAAATTAGCCGAGTTTCACGGGCAGTCTAGACCTTTGGACGACCCGTGCTTTTTCTCCGTCTTGAGAAAATTTTGCACACAAAGTTCGTCCCAGTTTTTTTTACCATTCCGCGCATACTCAATCCCTGCTCATGAAGTCCCACAATTTGTCCTTGTTCATAAGGTGATAAAGGTTTCCCTTTTTCATAAAAATAACAATTATGATACCTTCTGATTAGATTAGTTGCTTATTAATCACTGACCTTATCATTTTGCCGCATTAAATTTTACACTTATTTACATAAATTTCAATAAACATAATATAACGGTACATCCTTAAGAGCAAAACCCGCTTATTATTCACTTATTTGAACGTAGAATTTTTTTAAATAAGTTGACCATACATAACATTTTATAATTTGGATGAATTGAGCAAATATTAGGGTGACCTCATCATATTGAAGCACACCTTATAGCGCTTGCATACGCATACTTCACATCTAGAAGTGTCAGTCCTAGACATTACTTTTTAATGCCGATCGGATTAAAAATTACTTACTTACTTTATTATAATAATATAATATATAAGAGTCTTGTGCGCATCTCCTCCAAGTCGAATAATTTCGCATTACATGGACAAATTACCGTAACCACTAATCTTTAATAGGCTTAACTAAGGTAATTGCACCTTACAACAACTCATCCAGCTAGTCACACATTCAATGGTGAAATATTGTTCTCTCAAATACCCTAAGTATAGCTTTATTAGCAGCGCAATTAACCGAGCATAAGCACCATATAAAGGGTGTACGTTTTATTTTAAAGTTTTATTTCCAGATTCTAAATACATTCCAGTTAGTTAATATGTAACGTTACACTTAGGAACAAGGTGTGTTTATTATAAAAATATTTTTTGAAAATGACAAAAGTTTTGAAGATGAATTTAGGAAATTTAGAACAAAATTCGGTAGAGAAAATTCTTCAACATATAGCGCCCTCAAGCTGATGGTTGAAAAATTGGAAGAAACTGCACCCGCTCATGATAAAAGAGACAGAATTTATGAACGTAGTGGTCATTCAACCGAGAATATAGCAGCTGTGAGCAGAAGTGTTGAAGAAGTTCCAAAAACATCCATTCGTCATCGTTCGCCGTATTAAACATCAAACGAGCCACATTATTCAACATACTTGAGCGATATAGGTTTTAATTTTTAACCGGAACCTATTTGTAATAAACTGAAGTATAAATGTTTTTAATAACTAAAAAAAAGTCTTTTTATTAAAATTAAAATGGTACTTCACTTTTAAACACCCTTTATTAGCATTGGTAATAAAATTTATGGAATATAATTTTCGGCGAAAGAGGACTTTGTGTTTAAGCATCTTGTTTAGCCCAAAAAAAAAATACCTCTTGGCAAGAAAGATTTTTCGCTTGATTTCTAAACTAGTGTTGTTAGTTTTGATGATGGCGGTACGGTGATAAATAAATTTTTCACAACCTCAAATTTATAGTCACCTGCGCTCATAAATTGAAAAAACGGTTGAAATTTATTTTTTTGTCGTGAAATAAAATTGTTCCGGTTAGAAATGAAATAATAATGAATAAAATTGCATTCATATGTCTGCCGCGACTGGTCTCACAGTATCCCGTTCGATCTGACCAATTTTCAAGAGCTTTTTGGAGTGTATGGGGTCGTATCTCGGCAATGGCATCAGGAATGTCGGCCATCAAATGCTCGATTGTCTCTGGTTTGTCGGCATAACACTTATCTTTAACGGCGCCATACAGAAAATAGTCGAACGGTGTCAAATCGCAGCTTGGCGGCCAACTGACATCACTATTTTTGATTAAGCGGCCATCAAACGCCTGATGCAATAAATCGATCGTGGCATTAAATGTGTGGCATGTTGCATCATCCTGTTGAAACTAAACATCGTTTACATCAATACCATGACGAACGTGCAACAAAAAATCGGTTATCATGGTGCAATAGGTATCTCCATAAACAGCCGTCCTGATTTTTAAAGAAATATTGGCCAATGATGCCTCCGCTCCACAAGCCGTATTAAACAGTCACGCGTAATAGGTGCATTGGCTTCAGTAAGACCATGTTTGGGTTTTCTGAGCCACAAATACGGCAATTTGCTTACTAACGTACCCACCGTGCAGTTTCTCGTTGGCGCATCTAGCGAAACGAAAACGGTGGTCATGCGGCGTCAATTCTTGAACCAATTTAACTTTTTAAGGTGTCATACCGAGATCTTTGTGCAAAATTCGACGTAAACTTGTGCATGAAATGTTCAATCCTTGAGAGCGATGACGAGTTGATGAATTCTTAAGCACACTCTCAGCCACAGCTTCGATATTTTCGGGTGTACGCACTGTACGAGCACGCTTGCGTACTGGTGCAATAAACTTGCGTATACCAGACACTGTTGGTTCTTCTCTGCGGCCAAATGTTGTACAACATTTTCGTGCAATTTCCTACCAATTGTCTTTGCTTTGAAAATAAATTACCAATAAATCCCAACGTTGTTCAAGCTTAATTCGATTTATTTCGTTCAGTGGAGATAGTATACCGAATTTTGTGACAGAATAGAGTGACATAAGTATTGCCAGATTCGAAGTAAACGCTAGTTCAAACTTAAACCGATAGATGACCCTACCAATACATAGCGCATTTGGATCAGTTTTTTAAGAACTTCATTAATGGCATGAGCTATGTTGGCCTTCAATAGCTCTAAAGTTTTTATGTTGTTAGCATAACAAATGTTAGTACATTTGTACACTTGCCAGTAAAATAATCAAGACTCGTCAAGTAGCGCGTCCTTGGAGGCTATCGTTTTAGTTGGTTTCTGTATTGAAATATTGATCATGGTGATTTGCCAAAACTTAAATAAAAGAAACTTTAAAAAAATATAGTTTATGGTGAGGCATTATTGGCATTACGCTCTATTAAAGTGTAATACGGATAATGAATTTATTTCTCTTTAAAGTTTTTTTTTCTATTAACATTTTGGGGAACATTTGTGAAAGCATTTTCTCCTTAAACAAATTATTTTTGAATATTTTTACATAAAATAATAATCTCAGTTTATAGCATTAAAGTTTTCAAATATTTTTATTAATAGGAAAACCAAGTTATAAAAGACACTTGTGTTGCAAACAATAGAAATATTTTCTTTTTTTTTAAGTTCAATAGTGGCCCAAATAGCAATTGTATTGCATTTATTTTATTGACGACTATAAAAAAAATGTAAGGTTTTATGGACAGAAAATAAAATCTATTGTTTACCAATAAAGAAATTTCCCAAAAAAGGGTAAATTAAATGAAGGGCAGGCATTTAATGCTTTCTTTATGGTTCGAAACAGAGAATATGGCTTTTATATACATTACTTTTTTTGGTAACAATTGATAAACTTTTTTTCTTTTTTTTCGAATGCTACAAAGATTTTTTTCTTCTTTTAGTAGGAGAACAGATGTTTTTTCGTTAAAAACGAAATAAAAATAGAAAATCAATAGTTATTTGAAAACTTTCAGACATAAACCTTTTTTTCGCTTTCTTTGTAGTTCATAAATATTTTTCTCTTTTCCGATACTTATTATTAATATAAAATAATTATGTGCATAATTATATAGAAAATTTATTAATTTATGTTACTATGTATTGAAGATATAAGCAGAAATGGAAAAGAATTGAATTTAATATGAGAAGCCAAAAAGTGGGCTTAAAGTATTTAGAAAAATTATTTAAAGAAAAAAAAATTCAAATTTCGTATTGCCTTAATGTACTGTTAAGTAAAAACATTTTTAAACATTTTATCTTTTACAGAGTATTTAGTACTTTTCAACTTCTGCCACTACTTTTTCATATTGCTCATTTAAACAGTATGTCCCTTCCTCAATTAATAAGCGAAAAAGAAAAATCTGAAAATGGAATAATATTCTGCTGCGTTATTTTACTCAGTAATTTCATACTCTCTATCCAGAAGTGTTCAAATATCCAAAGAAATATATTTTCCTGCTATCCGGTATCAGCAGCAGCAGCTGTAATTACTTGTGCAGAAAATAATATATCGTAAGAGAATTATTATAAGGTAATGTTGAAAAAATATTAATAATTAAACCCTTTACTACTCTATAGTTGGCTGTGGTATAATAGAATTTGTTTGTAACACCTTAATGCTTGAAACACATAAACCACAGCAGGCTACACAACTACACCACTACAAATGCAGTTGCTATAATTAAATCTGTTGTCGTTTTAAAATATAAAAATTAACATAATTTGGTAAAAGTGGTAGTGTAGTTGTGTAGCTACGGCGGCTTCAAAACAAAAGAAAAAACCTTGATGGAGAAAAACCTTGCCATGATATTCCCTAACCCTTTCTGAACAGAGAATTCTCCGTGTGTATCTCACCAGAACCAGATGTATCTAAAACTTTTGCGGTATACTCGGGTGGGTCAAAATCTCTCATTTTTTTTTGGAAAATTCAGTCCAACTAGTGCGATATGAAATTACATGGTGTCATGAAATTCGTTTCATAATCTTCCAGCTCATCTTCGTATCAGACCCACAATATCGTCTTTGCTCTTTAACCTTTATCCTCCATTGCTTTAACCCGGTAGTCAGCAACACTATATGGTCATGCAAAATCCTAATTGTTTCCTGCAGCTCTTCTTGGATGCTCAGAACAGCTGTATTATCATCTAGGCTATATGCATATTAAATATACGTTGGTACACTTCTACTCCGACCTTAATATTCAGAAATTCGCTTACATATTCGCCTTCCTTAATCTTAAACTTTCGGTATTTATCGTGAATATTGGAATATTTGAATAAAGGAGCATTGAAATGCTCTGCGGTGTCTACTCGGCATCAATGTTGGTCTTGAATGCTGAGCAACTTTTAACAAATGATGAAATATTAAACCTAGAGATGCCGAATGAAGTGGCGAATTGTGGTTCTCTTCTAAGTAATGGGGATACTAACCACTGTTCGGGATGCCTGTTCCGTCATGCGGGCTACTAATTCTGCTATACCTATCGAGAAGGTCACAAGAACGGTGTAAAAAGGAGCCCACTTGCTCTACTTCGAAACAAACCTGGGCGCTATATAATCGGATTGTGGAAATGCCGCTATATCATGGAAGTGCTGAAGCACACGTACGGAGATTTGTTCTTCCATTTAGTGCTTACTATAGAAGTTGTCAGGATGAGGAAGAGAAGGAGACGTTGGAGCATTTTGTATGTTAGTGCCAAAATCTTTCTTCTCGGCTGTCCGATTTTCAATGTAGTTGACATGGATTTCATAAAGATATATTTTTTTGTATATTCGTCTGGTTTGTTCAGTTTGGGCCTAAACATGTCCGTACTAGTTCATCATAAAACTACTTGGCAGTACAGTGACACCATCAAATGGACCCAAATTACCTAATTAGCAGTTAATTAGTCCCGATGCAAATGCAAATAATTAATTAAATGATTTAATTTTTTGTGTGACAGCCTTTATTATTTATGACAGATTTAAGGCCTTTTAGCATAGATTTGATCAGTTTTTGTGTTAAACTGGGCGAAATATTCTCCCACACCATCTTCAATACTTTTAAATAATATTTTCTTGAAACTTTGGGTTTCTTTACGTTAGTTTCCCAAATTGATCACAAATTTTCTGTAACATTAAGGTCTGGCAAAAGTGGACAGTTATAAATCAGCCAAGTGTGTACAGTACCCGATTTATGTTTGTGATCATTATCTTTGTAAAGCCGAAACTGTTATCTTATATCTCTTTTCTCAGCACTTTCCAACAAGTTGGTTTTAAGAATTTAAGGATATTTTAATCAGCCAGTACTTACAGCAGCCGACATACAGGTTTAAACCATAACACTGTCACCACTATGCTTCATTGCTGCTTTCTGGTTTTCCTTAATAAGCTGCTTCCGCCATACACAGGATATGCCAATCGAAACGAATATATTAAATTTTGAATCGTCGGCGAAGGTAAATGAATTCCAAAATTTTTAATCCTTAGAAATATGTTCTTTGGCGGAATTAAATCTGCTTAGATTGTTTTTCGTCCTGATAAAAGGTTTCTTGCCTGTAACTCGGACATTCTCATTCATCACTTCAAGGAATAGGAATAGGCTGTTGTACAGATAAAAATTACATATTTGACTCCTATAAAGAGCCCAAGAACTCTATTTACTTTGTACTTCCATTCTTCAAACTGAACGCCATTATAAATATATATAGATATTTGTCAAATTGGTACCAAGTTCACGGTAACACTTGATTTAAGTCTGCTCAAATTCTTCTTAATTTTGTCTATTTTTTGTCGTTTTAATTTCCTCTGTAATTCTGTAGGACTTAAAATACGTCCCTCGAACCATACGGACAATGTTTTCGGTGTCAGTTGGTAACATAAGTCAAAATTGGTGGGCTCTTGTTCTAAAGACTTGTACATCATTTAAAGAAATTTACATGACAGCCTAGACAAGTACCAAATTTAACTTTACTGCAGTGTTGTAGAATAAAACAAAATGGATAATGATATATAGCAAATCTTTGAAATACATATAAGGTATTCAAAGAAATCACTGTCTTACAGGTGGATCATTACATCTAAGGAAAAGGCAAATAACTTAAGGCCGCTAAAGAGCGGTCTTGTGTATAAGAGGGATAATTTTTGAAAAACAAGAATAGGATTGACACAAATTGAGGAAAATATTTTTATAAAAAATTTTTTGCATTGCAACTTCAATTTTTTATGATAAAATAATAATTTTAATAAATGAGTTTAACCGTTATTGTATTACATATTCCTACTACATAGGGTTTTATGTTTTCGTCCATGATAATGTTCTTACTTGCATTTAATTAATTTTATACATAATTATATTAATATGTATGCATACACATATTTAAGTAAGTGTGTGTACGTTATATTTTTACGGTGTTGATTAACTTATTATAACGAATATGTAAAGTAGAGAGAGGAAAGTAGTGACTATGAGAACATACAGTGTATGTCAACAATGCACAGTGCGTCGATTTCATAGAACGAGTGGAAAAAAATAGAAGGAGTCGTCGTAGATTTTCGTTTTGTAGCTGAATATACTGTGAGCGTCAAATTAAAAAAAAAAAAAAAACAACTCATCTTATATGACAAACATGTTTATTATATTTATAGGAATAGAGATAAGTAAAAAGCAATATATTGAAATTGATTGTTAATAAAGAAAAAACAAATTTTACAAAAATAAGAAAAATATATGACTTTTTATAAAAATATCTAGATTTTTTCACATCAAATCGGAATAAACAGTTATATCGCCTACAAGAAAAATTATTTAGCATTATTCAAATGATGGCAGCTCTTTAATAATTTGTTTGTAAATAAGTAAAACAAATTTTACTCAAATTAGAAAAATAGATGACTTTTTATAAAAATATCTAGATTTTTTCGCATCAAATCAGAATAAACAGTTATATCGCCTACAAGAAAAATGAGTTATCGTTTTTCAAATGATGGCAGCTCTTTAATAATTTGTTTATAAATAAGTAAAACGGGAAAGTGTCGTGTCCTTATCTCTAAACAAGGATCAGTTGTTAAACGGAATAGCTAAAAAACAACAAAGGGAAAGCAAACATCGAAAGAAGCCAGAAATATTATTCTAGATTTGCAAAGGTCAGGAAAGTTCTTGCATGAAATAGTAAGAATAAATCATCAACCCATAAAAAAATTTGTATAGAAATACGTTAAATACAAAATAGTGGAAAATATGCCGCGATGAATACCACCCAAGGAGTCTTACAGTTTCAGAAGTAAAAGTTATAGTAAGACAAGTAAAATCAAATCCGACTGGGGATTCTTGGCGGCATCGGGAGTTGGCAATCTTATGTTCATGGAATCAACGATGAAAAAAGTAGACTACATCAACATTCGGAAACATAATGTTGCTCCTGGTGTACAAAAATTGGGTTTACCACATAACTAGGTATTTCAACAGGACAATAAACCTAAGCAGACTTCCAAATTTGTACACGATGAGTGAAATAAAATTTCTTCAGAATTCACCCAAAAACTTGTTATTTCGATGCCTAGGACATTAGAAGCCGTGTTACATCAAAAGGACGGCAAACAAAATATTACATATAATCTCTTGAACCCAATAGAATTTTCAGTTTACTTTGATTTGACGCATAAAATATGTATATTTTTATAAAAACTACTACGCTATTTTCTAAGTGGCAAAGTTTTAGTTCCTATTTTGAATAAAATGAATTATATATTTATTAACAATCAATTTTAATATATTGCTTTTTACTTATCTCTGTTCTTACAAGTAATAATAGTATAATACATATAATACTATATATATATATATATATATATATATATAACAATAATATATATAACAATAATAGTATATTAAACTTATATTATTACTTTCATCTGACGGTAACAGTAGATATAAGCGAAAAGTTGACAAAATAGGACAACAGACGCCCCTACCTACCTATAAAAATAAACCTATCTAAGTTATTTTTTGTTTTTATTTAAATTTTTAAATAAAGAAAGTTTTCTAGCACAGAGTTCTGTTAATTACTGATGTGATAAAAGAAATTTAAAATAACAACGAGTTTTTAACGCATAAAATTATTTGAATAAAAAAAATCAAAATCAAATTTGGCGCAAATTCTATGTTGTACTGCAAATTTTAAATTTAAATAATAATTTTAACTATTTCTGGGTTGATATATTAGATATAAAGTGATAATCGAATTATATTTAAAATTTTATTTTCCTCAAGCTATTTAAAATTAGTAAAATTTATAAAACATTCTCTAAATTACACATTTTTTAAATTTCAAAATTTTGTAAGTTGTACGACATAGTTGGTTGTAATTACTTTTAACTGATAGAACATATTATATAGTTTCAAAAACCGAAATAATTATATATATATATATATATATATATATATATATATATATATATATATAAAAAATAAAAAATAAAAAAATATATATATATATATATATAAAATATATATATATATATATATATATATAAATATATAAAAATATATATATAAAAATATATAAAAGCGCACTTATTTCAATCAAAAGTTGAAATTCGCCAAATTTTGGAGGAATATTAAGATATATATATATATATATATATATATATATATATATATATATATATATATATATATATATATATATATAAGTGAGCTTTTCAAAGTAGAAAAAATATAAAAACAATAAATAAAATTTAAAACTGTTTTTTCTATTTTGGTTGTAATATTATAAAGTAATTAAAAAATCAAACTATTAAAAATGCCTTAAAAAATGTAGTTTTGACAGCTATTTTTCTGAAGCACATAAAATCAATTCTTTTACATAGATAGTGTTTCTTATTATAAGTTATTTAAGTTTAGCGTCCTCCTGCAGCAATATAGAAAAGTAATCGAAAACAAACTCGTTCAATATTATACTCAGCCGACAGTCAGCTTTCAAAAACGTATATTTTATCAATATCCGCCATGAGTAATTTATTGTCTATGGGACAACGCACTGTGCGTTATGTTCTATATAAAAGTTCGTGTAAAAAAATTATTTCAACATAAGCAGTGTTTCCAGTGATTTGAAGTTCCCATGTTTTTTGAATTTCATAGGTTCGCATTAAACCACTACGTTATAAATACTGTAATAGATTTGTACAAAAACAAATAAATTCAATATGGTTTAGGTATTATGGGAGGGTATGTATGTTTATAGGAATATAACATCCTATACTTTCATCTTTATTTTCCATATGATATGTATTCTAAACCAACTTTATCATTATAAAATAAATCTCTTTTTTAATTTAATTTTCTATTAAAGCTCACTCCATAAGATGGTCATCGATAATAGAATTTAGTGCTCAATTTTGTTTTAAAAAAACTTCTGTTATTGTTATCCATCAATCTCGTAAATGTATTTTGGAGTCTATTTTTATTTATAGTTTGGTCATCATGATACAAAGTCCATTAAATTGAAAACTAGAATTTCATATATTTTCCAATATTTTATTTTTTGTTAATAGCTTTAGCAGACCACTTATTACATATTGAAAATTCACTTATTTTTTTCTCAGTTCGGTATTTGTATGAAAAAATACCAACCTAAGGTTTATGACATTGATAATATGATCAGTGCTTATTGTTTGCCTTTCAATGCATTCATGTTTTTTTCAGTTTTCTATTGACGTGTATGTAAATGCACAGTAGCTGCTTGTGTAATAAATTTTCGATATTATGATGATGATAATTTTACTTTGTCCTATACAAGAATAACAGCATATGTAGTTGTTTTTGTTATTATTTTGTTGTTTTTTAAATATTCAGACAAATTAGGTTAAAAGCATCATCAACAAGATGATTGAAAAAAAAACAGATGATAAAAACGATGATAATATGCATATGTAGTCCTGTTTTATGTTTTTTTTCTACACTACACCAACGCAGTGTAATTAGAATATATTAGGTGTTTGGAACGCATCATAAAAATAGTCAAAAATCATTTTCTTAATTTCTGTTTCAGTCATTTAATTTCAAAAATAATTTAATTAGAAGGTACAATTTTCGGAGAAAATATATTAAATGCTAATGCCGATCAATTATCTCAAAAACCTCATTAGCATCGCTTAAGAATTCCAATATAACGATATACTTAGCACATTTACAGCAATAGATTTGGGATACCGATTTGATCAGCAATTACGAATTTAAGATCTAAAACAATGCACAGAATTATGTTAAGACCAGCCCATATACATATGTATAAGCTTTCCCCGTTGAAAACTTTATGAAAAAGATGCTGCATTTAGGTTAAAATTTTTATTTCAAATAAAAAACAGCGAATTAATCTTCTTCTTTTATTACATATCCATTACTGGATATATGTATGTGATCACTACATGCTTAATACATTATAGTTTAAGTAAAATAACTCAATTTGTGCTAGATCACCATTTGTTCTTAGCCCCGTCTTATCTTTATATATAAATGTTGATGTGTTTATTTGTATGTACGTGTATATGTGTGTTTGAATTCTATACACGACTAAACGGCTGAACCGATTTTCTTGAATTTCTCTATCATCCTGTATGCCTGGAAGGAGTCACAGGCTAAATTTTTTTTCGATAGGGTAAGAGGAAGAGGTACTCCCCATACAAACCGATATAAAATCAATAATATATCTTGAGAACGATTAAAGCTAAAGTTTTTGAATTTGGTTTGAATGACTTAATAGTAAATACATATTATTTATCAAAAAGTGGGCGTAGTACCCCTCCCATATAAAGAATATATTAATTTTTGTTTATCTATAGAACGATTAAAGAGTAAGTTTCAGAATTTGGTCTGAATTACTTCATAGGCAATATAAATCATCAGTCAAAAAATGAACAGAATTGGCAAAAATGGCGCGGTACCACCCTTACAAACTAAATATTGATTTTTGTATATCTTAAAAACAGTAATAGTAGACGTGTGTAAATTAGGTTCAAACAACGTCGTGAACAATACACATCATCAATCAGTAACTAGGCGAGATTGGATAAGTGGGCGTGCCATCTTCCATTCATACTAAACATTAATTTTGTACATGTGGTGTGTTAATACTCGTTTATACAACACTTTTATTTACGCCTAAATACAACTTTACTTTACTGTATCATAGCGCATTCTGTTAGACCAATTTTAAATGGAATAAACAAAACCGTCAAGTTGCTCGATCTTTGGGACCAAAGAAAAAATATATCATCACCAATATGACGTGTCAATTATTCAATAGTGTCGTGAAACAATTTTCTGAAACAAAATTATACCACCTACACTATTCAATGTATCTCTTGACGAATATTTCACACTAAATAATCAATTTTTGTGATGTTAGCAAAAAAAATAAACGTTTAAGATGACTGATAGTGCTGCCATCCGTTGCTGCTTACAAACAACTCGCTCAGTGTATTTGATGAAATAATGAGGAGACTTTGGTTAGATTTAGCATAGAATCATAACGTTTTCTCTTTACCATTTTTACCCAGGATCGCACAGAATTTTCGTTGATGCTTTTGTAGTTGATATTGTCCATTTTTTCTTTTACGGGGGATCAGTGGCTTCTTGGATAGATGATCTGGAATTTATCTAAGCTTCTTTCAATATATAAAATTCAAAACCATGATAAAGAAAATGTTGCTTGCCATCGCTGGTATTATAATCTGGGCTGTCATAGGTTTGGTTTGCGAGTACTTAACCATTACAATACACCACTTTAGTAAAAATGGTATATACTTATATACTCTGCCATCAAAACAAGCTCAGTCCAGATAATTTAATATATGGGTTAAGCCACCGTGCTATAATTGCCAAAACCTGCTAAATATTACTCTTTGAAATACATATATGATGTTTGAATCTGGTTGAACCATGGCACATCAGGGTGTTTTTCTAGAGGTTCATAATTTTAAGTTGGTAGCACTGCTTTATTTTATAACCGATTTAATAGCTGATAATTGCTTTTTGCTTACTTTGGTTTGTAATTTCATAATGGATAGATTTACACCAGAGCATCGCTTGCAAATTGTTGATATTTTTTTTTATCAAACTAATGGTTTTGATCGTGAAAATTATCATACACTTAGTCCATTTTGTGTCGCAGATAATCGTCCTTGAAGGCTGCTAATTCGAATAACAATAGGTGGCTACCAGGATTGTGTGATTTAATCTAGTTGGATTTCTGTCTTTTGGGTTATGTAAAGTCACTTGTCTAAGTCGATAAATCAGAGTTGATTGAATACCAGCAATTAACATTCGAAAACTTATTGGCCGCGTATGCTGCGAAAAGTTTGTGAAAATTGGAGTTCCAGATTGTGCCTTGTACACACCAGCCGTGGCGGACACATGGCCGAAATCATATTTAAACATTAATGTTATATAATTGTCTATCCAACAAAGCCCGTTTAATTAACATTAAAAATATATTTCATCGTTCTATTATTATATGTATGTATATACTCTGCCATCAAAACAAGCTTAGTTTAGATAATTTCATATTTCGACTTAGTCACCATGCAATCGTTTGCCAAAACCTTGTAAAAATTTTTCTATAAAACACATACACACATTATGTTTGAATGTAACTGAATTTAAATAAAAAAATTGTTAGATAATTTTTCGGACCATGTTAAAACCTATTACAAAAAATTAAATTAAAATTATACTTTAGCAATTCTGAGGTTGGCTTGGTTTAGTGGTTAGAGCGAATGAATAACAACATAAACGATCCAGGTTCGAGCCCCAGCAGAGAAAATAAAGAAAAAATTTAATTGTGATTTCGAATGTTTAATAAGGAGGCTTAAATTTTCCTCCAGACAACTCCATCTAAAAAATGGAGAAGGAACCCTCTGGCGATGATGACAAACATCAGACGAATGGTCAGCAAAACACGAGGCCAGCTACTGGGAAAAACTTACAATGCTGAAATAAAGATCACAACCAATGAGCAAGGATCTTCACCACTACGCAAAATCATATGGAGGAAGCTACTGTGGATTAAACACATCAACTTAGCATGAAAAATGAAATTGATTAAAGAAACTGAAATAAACTAATGGATGCTTTGTGGAAAGCCCCGATATGCTCCTATTATTTATTCATTTGGATTTGACAAGTGAAAATATGATACGTCTAGCCTATAAAGTAAAGTAGCTAGTGGTGATGCTTATCCTTATTTCTTTATTTTTTCGTAAGTAGGCAAAAATCATTGTTAAATAGAGCAACTTTTTTATAAAATTTTTTTTATAAATTTTTGTTTTGATATGAAAAATTGTCTTTCATTGAATATTCACTCTTTGCGCTGAATAGAAACCGCAAATATTTTAACAAATTGTTACTAATGAATTTATAATCCACACAAACATATTTTTATTACTATCTGAATGCTGCCAAAAAAATATTTTAAAATTTTGTCATTAAAACAACTGTCGCTGTCACAAATCTAACGATCATATATCAAAAACTCATTATAGATTCTAATAAAGCAAATTCCTGTTGGTTTTTTGTTTTGGCAAAAAATTTGTAATATGATTTCTATTCATCATTCTAATCCAACAACAACTATAATTGCACTATAATATGTGGTTGAATATGTTTTTTGTAATATTTTTAAAAAGTGGGTGGTTTCTTTCTGTTATTCAAACCCTCATACATGAAAACTACCACTTAAGCTTTCTTTTTTTTTTGATTTTTTAAAAATATGCTAATAATAGTAATTTAAAATATTTTATGAATAGAAAATTTTAAACTATGAGCCCTCAGAATGACTCTTTACTTTTCATACGAGAATACACGCTATTTGTATGGTGACAGTTGTTGAGTTAATCCCAGTAAATGGCTTCAGGCAACAAAAGTGCTACATGAGACACATGCTGAAAAAAAAATAAAAAATATTGTAGTTTTATTTTGAAGTTTGTCATTTGACTATTAAAAATCCTATATGTAAACAATTGGTGTGACTTTAATTCATATAATTAATTTAAAATAAAACAAAATTTATAATATTTCGACAATTTATTAAAGTGTGTATAAAGCGATTAACTTTATAAATACCAGATTAGAAAATATTAAATTCGGAACAAGTAGCCTTTATAGACTAAAACAAAGTCTGTAACGCGAATCAGTAATTTTTTTTACATTGTTTGCTACAGTAAATGACAGAATTGTCGATTTTGATATTCAATAACTTAGTTGCGATATTCGCTATAGATAATATCAGCTGTTGTCATAAGCTAACGACAAAAAAATTGTTGTTATATATTTATTAGAAAAATCGTAAAATTTGTTGTCAAGTTGAGTTTTTCCTCGGTTGTTGTGTGGCTTCGTTTGTAAGCATTGGTAGTCGTAATGAATAAAATAACATAAATAAATATTTTACTCAGCTTATCTTGTGCACAATTGCTAAAACATGCTTCTCTGCCTCAAAATTAATTTGTTTTTTTGTTTTCAATTCTTCTTTGTGCTTTTCGCCTTTATGACAGAGTTGCCAGTTGAAAAAGAGAGTTGTCGACTATCACTAAAGTGTACATAGTGAATCACATAATCGTTACTGCAAATAACAAAAATTTTCGACTTCTTTTGCAAGCGTCGTATCGTTAAACGCACTACTAGTCAAAAATAAAAATTGTTTCAAATTTGAACCTATCCGCTATATCAGCTTTCATAACCATACATATTGGAATAGCATGACACTTATGATTTTCACTTCACTTGTTGACATATCAACCAGAGCAGAAGCTTTGGGAAATATTATTATTATTATCGTTAAGAGGTGTTGAACTTCAGCGACTTCTTGGTCTATTGTACTCGACAAGAACAGAGTTTCTTTATAATATCCCTACAAATCTCGATGCCCTGATTAACTTCATTTTATAGCTTGTCGCGTATAGCGGTAGCTCTCTTCTTCCTTACAGAATCACCAAGCATGTGCTCTGGTAATTCAGATTCCTCCTCACAGACCTTCATATTGTATTTAAAACTACTCTCATTCTATTCAAATGTTTATTGGCTCTGCAATACCCAGTCAATATACTGGTTACAATTACTTAAGCTGTTTTAATACACAAAACTATCCAATTGCCGAATATATACTAGCTTTCTAGAAAGCACTAATTATAAAGCTACATCCACTACTGGGTTGAAGTCGAGTGTATTCTAAATCTTCAATTAGGATTTAGAGGCAAGCACAGCACAATCGAATTCTGTGCTGGCTGACTTGGCTAAATAAGCAAATCAGTAGAATTAGTAATTTTTGGTTTTTATCCCTTTCGATAAACAAGCCCCTCAGACTCCTCTTCATACTCCACAGAAACGCTCTGGCCACCTTAATTAATTACATGTTCCTCATTAATTGTACAGATGAACCCATCAATAGCCAGACATATTGTCCATTCCTAGTCGGCTTAATTTATCCAGATAGTTCTAGTATACAGTGCCTTTTGTACTTTCTGCCCAAGTTGAAAAGTTGTAGTTTCTGCACGAGTTGCGTAAACTTCTGCTTGAAAAACTCTTTTTAGTTTTCCATGGGTTTCGAATATTTCATTCTGGGCCCAAGTATAGCAGTATACCTGTGGCCCCTTCGCTGTTTAACCCTTCCGTGAACCACATAGCAGCCCATTCACCAGAGAACATCGCGCTATTCACTCTCACTCTTATCTTAACTCTGGAAGGTTACTCTCCATTTTAGTAAATTAAGGTTACTCTTCATATAATCGACGAGCTATAAAAAAAATTCTAGCAGAACGATTTATAAAGTAAAAAATAAACAATTATTATTTTTTAGTCAAAAATTAATGCATAAAAATATTCTTTTTCACTCTTAAAGTTGGAAACAAATTTGAACTCCTTTTTTATTTTTTCAAATTGATTAACGTTTCCAATCAACAAAAACATAAAAGATAGAAATAAAAAAGGATTTATTTCATACACAGTTAGATAACATAAAATATAAAATATGTTTTGATTTTAGCCTTATTTTACACATGAGTCCAACTCTGTTTTTATCACAGATGTTTTTCTGGCATATACTAGGTATAGTTTTCGTCAATCTACGCTTACTACACGCTTTTTTGTGCTTTATCAACATTTTAGAAACTCTTCTTTGGATTAGGTTTATATTCTTAGTCTTTTCTTGAACTGAGGTCTGCAAGGTATGTGTCGAGTCTGCCTTCGAAATCGGCAACCACGAGAGATTCATTAAGATCTGTCAGATACTGTCGTTAGTTATTGAATTTCTGACATTTATGAAACATATTTTAAGTACACGAGTATATGATGTAGCCGTTCACACATTGGCAACTTGTTGGTTTTTCGAGAACACGAGACAATGATGCATGTTTGATCCAAAGTGTAGAGACTGCCTTTTGTCTTATCGTATTACTCTACTATGGGGGTTTTACCTGTTTTCAGATTTATGGTTCCTTCTTTATGGCACCTTTATAAAAGATATACAAATTTATCTGGTTTTGCCTTGTAGAATAATTAAGTCAGTTCAGTGTCGTAACAGAACTTGATGTTTCAGCTCGCCGGCTTTTTATATTTCTCTAGAATTTCTCTTGCTTAGGCCTAAAGTGCCAACAATAGGTAAAGCAATAATTCGGCAGGGGGAACTAGTGTGAACCAGCTGAAAAAGTTAGAGATTGAACAGAATTGAGGCTTGACTTCCATACAAAATGACACAAAATATCATCGGCAAAAGCAGTCGTGAGATAGAATCTATTTTATTTTGACAGAGTTTTTCTTACTCACTCAATTGTGCTTTCAAAATCTGTATGTGGTGTTGCCGTACTTTCGCCGAATTGTACGCATTTTGTTTACAAATGTTTTTGATGTGGAGCGCAAAAAAATAAAAACATAAAAACGAAAGGGGCAATTGACAGTATTTGAAGTTGCGGCTGTCGATTTTGTTATGGATCATCTATTTTTTGACAGCGTTTTGCTTGAAGTTGCGGACATATTCTGTTTCATCACTTACAATGAAGTTACTCTTCGTCATTGCGACGATTACACACCCGTAAATTTCAACTTTAAAAAATAAGTATCTTCGCTCTCAACAAGCTTTCGACATCAACTAATAATGTTGACAAAGAGAGTGTAATTAAAACACACACAAAAGTTGTATGATAAAGAATAAATAAACTTCGTCTATTCAACGAGGAGTAACCATTCATGGTTAACAAAGTTTTTTCTTTTTGGCTGCTTCGATCATTCGGTCTAATAGAAATGGATTATTTTTTCTCGATATACGCCAAAGATAGATTATACAGAGTAACACATGACGTGGCTAATGAATTAAGTCTGCTGTTTTAATAAAATGTGATTAAAAATGTTGACTAAAAATCGTATACGTGGTAGTAGTAGGCATTTGTCCGATATCACATTCCGTTGTAATTGTTATATCTCTTACTGTTTGCAATAAAGTAAAAATTTGAGTAAATTTCATAAAAATTGTTATTTTATTCGATTTAAAAACAAAGTTATTGTTGAAAAAAACCTTAAAAATAAATGGTTAAAATTTTATATAGTAAAGCTACCGGTGAGTGGGAGTTTTCAATCGAGCTAAAAAATAGTCCAAATTTTTTCAAAATTTTATCAGATTTATTTTTAGATTTCCCCTTAAAAGATTTTTGATAAAGTATAAAGAAAACTAATAAAATATCATGCCTAACGATATTTTATTTATATCGTGTAGATGGATGAAGTAAAACAGATATAATTTTAATACTTTGCGTCATAAATTTAAAAAAGATAAAGGTTGGCTAATACTTTAACAATATTTTAAAGTATTTAATCAGCACGAGAAAACTGTAAAATTGAATGCAACATCTTTTTCTTTCACCGTCCTTGCCACAATTGAAGATTTAATTTAGTACTCGTTGTACATCAACAAAGACCAGCAGCTATTGAATGTGGCAATAAATCGTATTCTTAAACATATTTTTACTTTTTGCTTTACACAGTTATACAATTTTTCAAGATTATTTTTATTTTTTTGTTTTCGATACAATTTAGTTTCATTTTATACATTTAAAGTGTTAATCTTAAACGGACGAATATCATTAATTATATATGTTTTATGAACAAGTCTTTTAACTTGAATTCTTGTTGTGTTTTATTCTTTCATTCCTTTTAAATTAAATGATAACATTTTGTCCTGTGAAGTAAATAAATATCATTATCATTGGAATTGTCGTTTTAGGCATTATCGTCCGTCCTTCACTCTAACATTACACAGACTTAAGACGCACAACCAACTCGAAAAACCCCTTTCTTAGCTGTGAACCATAAATTCATGGAGCATCATCAGTGTAGATCTTAAGATTAATTGCTGTGCAACCTTGCTTAAGATTATTTTAAGATTCCTAAGAAAGATACGGAATATGCTTTGGTTTGGCGTTTGGGATGGATGGATATGTGGTATGATGTGTATGCTTGCGAGAAAAATTTTATAATGTGAACTTGAAAAAGTACTCGCTGCGTTGCCTGTTTGCTTGCTGGCTGGCTTTTGGTGTATTTAGTGCGTTAAAAAGAATTTTAACTGCAGCAGATGCAACGCATTGCATTAAGAAGACATAGAGAGGGAGAAAGATATGCGCACGTTTTGTACTGTACTGTGACTTATGTGATGGCAAGTGTTAAAGGTATTGTAATTGCCCAGGAGGTATGAAGAATGTCACCTTTTAAGAAATTACTTTAGCAGCAAAAGATAAGAGACACACTTAACAATAATAAAAAGATGTAGAAGTAAAATTGTAAGCAGAAAGAAAAAAAATTATTATTTAAAAAAAGGTTAATGAGCATGTAGTTACTAAAAAATGTTAGATTACGTATGACGTTAAAAGTTGTGACATAAATCAAGTCAGGTCATAAAAAGCATAATTTGTTATACACATATTTTCTTAATTTTTTTTCTTGCATAATTTAATTTCTTTAAATTTATTTTTTACTTTTACTTTCATTAGTTCTCATTTCCATCTAGTATACAGTGTAAAATAAACAAATGAACACATTTTTATGTCATAGAATTATGTTAGAACATATAACTTCAATCAATCTATTTCTTTAATATGCTTTTAAAAGACAACATATTTCTCAAATATTTCTTTGGTCTAGAAAATTTTAATTGCTCTGTCGTGCGTTATTTATCAAAAATTCATTAAAATATTTTCGGTTTCGTTAAAAAAATTAAAACGAGCATTAGTGAAAAGCCATAAATGCATTTTATTGCTTTCTTTCGTAAGCATTCACACAAACGACAACTTAGAAATGTTGCCCAATTTTGTGTCTTTGAATATAAAAAAAGAAATTGAAAAGTATTATTTCTAAAAATGCAATTTTAATGGAGATAAAATGAATTAAAAAAATAAAATAAAAATACCAGAAGTTACTTTCACTTAAATTTAAATAGTGCCATACCCCTACTGGATACGCACACTAATAGTGTTAGTTTTTAATCATGAAATACTGGCAAGTGTGCTCGAAACTGTTAGTTAAGGAGAATCAATTTTCAAAATTTATTACAATATACATAAAGCATTAAACACATAACCGACAGCAAGCAGCAGACAGAAAAATTTCAAAATTATAACACACACATTTATATGAAAACAATTATTTTAAATGTAGCACTGCAAAAGCCTAACAAAAAACTTTGCTGTTGCTGCTGCTGCTGCTAAACATAATATAATATGTATTGTTTAGGCAACAAAAGAAAAATTAGTGATACCAATACAATATGAAATTATGAAATAGAAACAGTAAGAATATTTTTTTTTCTATATATCAGAAAAAAGCAGGGACCTAGTCAAAATGAAATCCGAATCGAATAATATTAAGATGTCGTAAAATTTTCTAATGATGTTACTCAATACGAAACGAATAGGATTACAGCTCAAGTGTTATAAAAAATTTAAAAAAATTTGTTTTACAACACTGGATGAAATTTATTATATTGATTGTAAACAGAAAATAAATAAATAAAATCAAAAAATAAGTAAGTGACGTCGTGTGGTAATTATAGTGCTTGAACAGAAGGCAAACAGCATAGGTTCAAACTACACGAAGGTTAAACAGATTTTCTTCTTTTTTGGATTTTTTTAAATTACGTTGAAATATTTTTTTTATTGTTTTTGTTGGCAAAAGCGATTGAAAACTGTTTAAAGTTTTTAGACTTTCACCTGCTTAAGTCAAAATTTTTCTCCTAATTGCAAAAAACTTGCTCTTCATTCGATCTACCACCTATTTTTATTCTTGACCAGCGTATATTTAATGTAAAGTTATTATTAAAATAAAAAAACATATTTTTCTTTGTATGTCACCTTATGCTAAAACTTGAAATCTTTTATTGGTGGACCTTAGGCTTTAAATTTAAGGGTAAAGATGTCCCGAATTTGTTTAGCCATTGCTTTTCATTGGGAACTATTTGGCATTACATTTTTTTGCTAAGTCTGTTTGCTTTATCATAAAGTTCCTAACTAAATAATTTTTTTTTTGGATCAAAAATGACTAAGTATATGGTGTTTTTTATAGAGGTTTAAGTTGCAATAAAACAACGATGGATTATTCGATTGTCATGAATTTGATTTATCCGAAAGATATGAAAGATGGCATTACATTTTAAATACGATTTCTGGCGTATGACCGCCACGGCTAGCGCGGATGTAGTCCAATCTGGACATCCAATTTTTGACGACTTTTTCCAACATTTGTGGCCGTATATCGGCAATAATACGGCAAATGTTGTCTTCCAAATGGTCAAGCGTTGTGGCTTTACCGCATAGCCCCACAGAAAGTAGTCTAGCGGTGTTAAATCAGAAGATCTTGGAGGCCAATTCACAGGTCCAAAACGTGAAACTAGGCGGTCACCAAAACGTGTCTTTCAATAAATCTATTGTGGCACGAGCTGTGTGACATGTTGGCCGTCTTGTTGAAAACACATCTCCTGAACATCATGGTTATTCAATTTAGGAATGAAAAAGTTTGTAATCATGGCTCTATACCGATCACCATTGACTGTAACGTTCTGACCACCATCGTTTTTGAAAAAGTACGGACCAATGATTCCACCAGCCCATAAAGCGTACCAAGCAGTCAGTTTTTCTGGATGTAACGGTGTTTCCACATACACTTGAGGATTACCTTCACTCCAAATGCGGCAGTTTTGTTTGTTGACGTAGCCATTCAACCAGAAGTGCGCTTCATCGCTTATGATAATTGAAAAAATTGAAAATTGAAAAAAAATTGACTTATGAAAAATGAAAATTGCACTATTTGCAAGCGTTGTTCAGGCGTGAGTCTATTCATGATGAATTGCCAAACCAAACTGAGAATAAACCACTTGACAGCTGTTAAATCGGTCGCCATCTTGAAAAGTAATGCCAACTTAAAGTTCTATACCTCTATAAAAATCACGCTTTATATTAAATTTGCATAATTAAAGTTTTAACTTCTTTTTTTTTAATTGACTTTCTTATGTAAAAATTTTATTTCTCATACTTTTTTGCTTACGTTTTGTGTACTGTAACTGCGAAATTTGCAAGATTTTTGTAATAAATTTTAACAATTTCAATACGCTGTTGAAGCGTACATCGTTCGATTTTTGGTAGTGGCACAGTTATCCGTCAAATAGTTACAGGTGGATTATTGACAATTTTTAAAATGAGTGCTACTGAAAGTGGAACGTCTTATTGAAACACCCTGTAAAAAATATTCCAAAATAATATATAGTTTAGAGATCTGCTTTAAATAAAATATTTCTTAAGTTGGAAGCAGCAAATAAAGTTACCTATTTAAGAATATTATAGTTATTTAAAAAAAAAAGTTAACACATATGTAATAAAAAAAGAATTTTGGAAATGTTTTTATAAAGTAGTCTTAAAAAGCAATAAAAGATATTGAAAATTAGAATTTTTTTATTTTACTTATAGAGTAGAAGGTATGTATGATTTAGGCCACCATATGAAAGAAGATCATCGGAAATGTGAAGAATATTTAGTAGAAACATTTTGGTTTCTATTAAAGTGATTATAAGTACATAAAAATTGAATGCTTACAAGAAGACAAGACAATATCTCTTAATAAGCTTAAAACTCATTTTCTTGTAATGAAAATGTAATACATATAAAAAAAACAATTATCTAATTATGTCTGGAACATTTTTAGGGCTTGAAGTAAGAAGAAAGTATAACTTTTTTAATCATGGAATTTCTTAGATTACACCACCTTATATGTACGAAGTATATCTGGTTCTTGCTGATGTTTGCAAAGCATAAAGTAAAGTGTCCCTATAAGACTCATTGCCCAAATTTCATTTCAATAATTCGGTTTGGTCTGTGCAGATCAGGAGTCTAATCGCCGCTTTTTATAATAAGTCATTTTGATCGAATAATTTCATTTTGGATTACGGCATTCGATATTGAACAAAAAAAAAAATTTAAGATGCAGGCTTTCGATATCAATCTTCAATCGAGAGTTATCGCTCTAAACGTCGTTCGATAGCAAACTAGCTGTTGTAAACAACAAAAATTATTTATTTTTTTAATTCTACATTTACATGAAGGAAAAATTTTGGAAAATGCATTCTTTATTTACTTTTAAGTTGAAACACAACTGTGTAATTAACTAATTACATTGGTTTACAGCAAAAAAGCTTTTAAATGAAACTATATGGATTATAATGATTTTGATGCGCCAAATTCAAATCTGTTTGCAAATTTTTTCCATCAGGCTCAAATTTTTTTTATGGGCGTGGCAAATTTATCGCCTAAAATATGGTAGTTATGTAAATATATTTCAACACAACTTGAAAACTACTTGACCGATTTTAATCCAAGTATAACCAAATTTTCTATAAACCACCTGAATAAAATCTTTTCAGTTTCGGAGTTATTCATATCATAGCTGCGAAAAAAAACTTTTTTTGCACAAAATTAGAACAATTTTTAAAAAATTTTACATGCTAAGCACTTAAATTAATGATTTAAAGCAATAGCCAACCAATTTTCACGATTTATAGCTTATTTTATTCTAAACATTTTAAGCTTAAACTTAACTTAACTTAATATATACAATTTTGTTTTGAAAATCTTTTTTAATAACTTTTTGAAAAAAATAAAAAAGTTGCTCTAATTTTGCGCGAAACAATTTTTTTAGCAGCTATATTATGTATAACTCCGAAACTGTTAAATAAAACTGAAAACGGATTTGTTTTTTGTAAACCAGTTTATTATTAAATTTTAAGGATAAGTTCAAAAAGTATAAACTTAAAGCAAAAACAAAACAAAAAAGCCGTACTTCTCTGTTGATTCAGATGAATAAAAACAAATTAGAATAAATAATTGTTGATTCATATTCTATGAAATACAAAGTTTTAGTTAATTAATAAACTTATAGATTCCTACTAACGTTGATAATATTCTTTATCTTTTCATTTATTCATATTTAGACTCAACTTATGTGGTGAATTTTTTAAAAGTTAATTAATTCATTCGCTATAACAATTAATGCTATGTTCGCACGATACCGTTTCTTCGACATTCAAAATACAACCTCGTTTATGGGCTTAATTACATAAATTTCCAAAATCTTGAGAGAGAGTCACTCAAATTGTAAGTAACTCCATTTCTAGTACCCTGCGTATTACTTCAATATCAGTGTCATCTCTAATTTTAATGAAACTTAGAACAAAAGAGTTAGACATACTTATTAGCTCTTAATTAAGTGTTCTTATAATAGGTTTAACAAAGCAAATTTAATAAATTGTCCACACTAAAGTGTGCTGTCAAGTAAAAAAATTACAAACAAAACAGTGGTCGCCCGCTGCATTGACTTCATATGCTAGCAGCTAAGGTGCCGCGCGAACGAGATAATTTAGATAAGTAATACAAACAGAGAAGGAAGAATCCAAAGTCTCGTGTGAACATAGCATAAAATACGATTCGATAGCAATCGAATGCCATAACTAGGCACCTTGATATGTATCGATATCGAAAGCGGCGATTAGACCCTTGACTTGAATTCAGCAAGAGCAAGTAAGTGTGTTATTCCGAAATTAAACTTCCTAAAAAAGAAAACACATATCAGCTCCTTTAAAACTGTATTGTGGGATTTACTTATATTTGGTAAGTATGTATCACCCTGCCAATGACGTACTTATTTGCGTTATCTGGCAGATATAAAATAGAGGATATGAAACATTTCCGGAACTTTCCAAAATGTGTAGGCAATTAGGTATATAAAGAGGCTACTTTACCTACACGCCATTTAGTTATCGTTTTGCTATCATAAAATAAAGTCGTGGTTAAGCGAAATTAAAAGCGCTGATAAACGAATATTAAGCTGTTGTATTAAGATAAACTGTACAAAAGTTATAGTGTAGTAAATAAAAAACAACAACAAAGAGGTGTTAATTTTATTTTAACGCAATTTAAACGATCTCAAACGTTTTAAAAAGGTTAAAAGGTAACAGTATCTTATTTGCCACAATACATGTTCTATTTAAATTATATTTCCTTTATTCACACTACAACGTTTTTTTTATTCGCCCTCTTATTCATAATTCGACCAAAAATTAGGAACCGAATCACATTACTCCCTACACAAAATTTTAAGAGCCAGTAACGCAATTTGTAATTCAGATTTAATTACTCTCTTTGTTACTAAAAAAGTTTTGTGTTTGTCTGCGCTGAATTTGTTAATATAACTGCCTAATTATTTTTCCAATTTTTAAAACACAATAATAACAAAACAATAAGTAAAACACCAAGAAAAAGAAGAATAACCATCAAACTGAATTACAAAAGTGTCACGTGAAGAGGGTAATTAGTTTAGGTAATTCAAACAGCAAAAAAAGTAATTCGAAGACTTACGTTAACATGCTTTTACTTGCTTTTAGCCGGATTCAATTGCTATTAATTATTTAAGACAATTCAAAACGGTGTAATACAAGAAAACTAGAAATTATTGATATTCTCTTTACAAATAATTGCAGTTACTGGCAGGGTTTAGTCAAAAATAATCAAATGTCATTCAGGGACTAATGCAGTTTAAAATACCGTTCTTTGTCATAACTCTAAAACATTATTCTGCAATTTTGCTGCTTAGTTCATTCAATAGTCACCCTATGACGCTTTTACTTCCAATTTTATCAAATTATTTTTTCCCCTTTTTCCTCTTTTTTTTCTATTTTGTTTGTTTTTAATGCAACCAAAACTTTCTTAAGCTGTTTTGCGTTTTTCCTTAGCTTTTAACAAATCATCACAATATTTTGTATTCAATAAAATTTCATTTTATTTTTTTTAAGTGAAGAAAGTTAAAAATAAAAGAGTAGTCTCCTAATGGATTTTAATTATTCATAGCTTAAGCGGAAAAAAGTGCTAATGAACCAGAGAATGATTTTTTTCTTCAGTTGTTTCCGTTGTTAAAAGGGCATCTTAGTAAGAGTTTAAGATTATTGTGAATATTTATTTTTATATTTCTTCTTTAACAGTAATGTTAAAGTTTTTATCCTGAAAAAGAAAACGTTTATTCATAAACCAATTTAAATATTTAATTTGCTAGAGTCTAGGAAATTTTTATGGTATTTGAATTGAAAAATAAACAGAAATTGGGAAAATGGAACTTAAAAAAATAAAATGTTTAGTATAATTGGAAAACGCAGTAGCTTTTCATCTTCTCTGCGTATTCCCGAACCTAGCTATGAACAGGAACATTTTCCTTAGCAGCCACATAATGTCCAGCCATAGTGAGTTATCTAGGTCTGGACTTAGTAACCTACAGAAACATCTCGCGGCTAAACCATATTGATACAAAATGCGGTATAGCTAGCGAGTATCATGGCCCTATCGAAACAGTGTTCTCTCGATTCAACTTGACTGTTTGCGGACAGTGAAATATAACGGAAACCAAATTAAACCAATACATGCCATTATTTGTTAAAAAGTATAGTAAATCGTGGTGTCGGATATTATATGCTAAGAAATGAAAGTCCCATCTTTGTTAAACCCAAAATCAATGGATTTTATTTCTAAATAAGGGTTACTTTCATATCATCTTAATTAGTTTTTTAGAAAATCATTTTAATTTCTATACAATATGCCAATATTTTCATTATCATGATAAAAGTGTGCACTAAACCTCTAACATCTTTAATGATAAAAAAGTGTTAACGAAAAAATCGATGGATAAACGGAAAAATAACCACAACTGTTTTCAAATAGATTTCATAAAAAAATATAATTGCAAGTATTGTTTAGACAAGTGTCGCTGCTCAAATAAAAGGGATGATGCAACCTATAAAAAAAAAATTATTAAATGAGTTTAGAAAAAAAAGAGAAACTGAAAATGCACTCCCAACCCACCACCCACAATTAAAAAAGAAACATTCATTTTAAAGCCAAGGACACTAAAGCAAATATTTACATTAACGCAATAAGTGTTAAAGGAGTATGAAAAGGTAAAAAAAAATAAAATAAAATAATTAAAAATGAAAGCGATAACGAGGGTGTCAATACAGCTGGGAAAATAAGTTTGCGAAAAGATACGAGATCTGGTAAAAAAGTTTTGAAGAATATTCTTTTAAACAATATAGGCGGATTGACATTGAAGCTACCTGGCACTAGATGGCATCACGAATACAAAAACTTCTTCTTTCTTAGAAATTACGATCTGTCAAACGTTAGCTGTTAAAATTTTAGCCAAATTTTTCGATTAGTTTATTTGTTGTAGTCGTTTGAAGTAAGCAACTTTTGTGTTTCTTGGAAAATGGAAAAAAGTGAATTTCGTGTAGTGATTAAACACTATTATTTGAAAGGCAAAACGGCGAAAGAGACAAAAGAAGAGCTTGAAAAACATTACGGCGAATCTGCTCCGTCAGATTATATGGTAAATTATTGGATTGCTGAATTTAAACGGGGCCGAGCAAGCACTGCAACAATACCATCAACAGGAAGGCCAAAAGAGGTGGTTACTGAAGAAAATATCAAGAAAATCCTCGATATCGTTATGAATGATCGCCGGGTCAAAATACGTGAGATTGCTGAAATGGTAAAATCATATGAACGTGTGTTCAACATTTTGCATGAACATTTGCATATGAAAAAGCTATCGGCAAGATGGGTGCCGCGTTTGTTCAGTGTTGAACAAAAACGAGGTCGACAGATCACTTCACAGCGGTGTTTGGACATGATAAAGCATAATCCTGATTTTTGGCGTAGATTAATAACTGTTGATGAAGCGTGGGTCCACCACTACACAACTGAAACCAAAAATCAATCGAAGCAATGGGTGGAAGCTGGTGGAAGTGCTCCGAAGAAGGCGAAGACAGCGAAATCGGCTTGCAAGGTTATGGCCACGGTATTTTGGATGCACACGGAATATTGCTCATCGATTATCTTGAAAAGCGATCCACAATCACAGGAGAGTATTATCATATATTATTGGATCAAGTGGTTGATGAAATCAAGGAAAAACGACCACATTTGAACAAGAAAAATGTGCTCTTTCTTCAAGACAACGCACCGGTTCACACAGCATTAGATACGATGCTAAAACTACGAGAAATCCACTTCGCATTGGTTGATCATCCACCTTATAGTACAGATTTACCCCTAATGATTTTTTCCTGATTCCAAACTTGAAAAAATGGCTCGCAGGAATAAGATTCATCTCTAACGAAGAAGTGATTACCGAAACTAATGCGTATTTTGAGGAGTTCCCAAAATCGTATTATTCAGATTGTATAAAAAAGTTGAAAAATCGTCTTACTAAGTCTATTGAGCTAAAAGGAGACTATGTTGAGAAGTGAATGGTTTTTGAAAAAAAAATGTTTTTTTCTTACTTAGGTAGCTTCAGTATCAATCAACTCTCTCGTGTTCAGTAATTTTTTTAAACTTTTTCATTCCTGTATGTATAACTCTTCTAGGCATTGATTTTGAGACATTGGTACAATATAATACATTATTTAAATTATTTACCGTCGCTAACTATTACCTTTTCCAATTCTTCTGGCAACATAACGGTTTTTTTAACATTCCTCTTGGAATCTCATGGCATTCATCCATTGTCTTGTGTCTGGTAGTTTTCGCTTCCTGTAGCTCGCCTCCATATCAATGTGTAGTAGTGTAGTGCGTTGCTAAGTGGTGGTGGTGATTCTTACTTAGCATTGCCAATTATCTTTAGTAGGTGGCGATTTCTTCTGCTCATTCGTGTGATGTATGAATGGATTTGTCTAGAGGGAGTTTAGATTTCTTCAATAAACACTCATTAACTGCAGTAATCTTATTTCGTTATGTCCTGGCTGAGAATTGGAATCTGGGTCTCTTGTGTTGTATACGAGCGCTCTAACCTCTACACCTCTACACCATCCCCTAACATATAAGATACGCGCCCAAAAACCAATTATTTTTTGAGCTCAAGAAGAAATTAAGTCAATTTCAGATACCCTCTTCTAAATCAAATGAAAGTAATCTACATATATCGACGCAAATAGTTGGTAGATAGTGTAACGTTAGAACTAGAACTTCCTAATCAGTATTTTCTACATAGGTTTTAACTGGCCTGGCAGCATATGATTGCATTCCTTATTGTATTTTTCGGCCGATTTTTAGCAAATGATCGCTTCAAACTAATCAATTTTGTTCGGTGCAAGTTCTCTATGATCTTCTGACTTTGTTTCCGTTATTTCTCTCAAAAGCATATAGCTTCCACATCTTTGCCTAGTTTTATTTGCTTTGTAATAATTTATCATGTACTTTGTGTTTTAAGCTAAGGTTAGGTAATCTGTAAGGTCTAATGTAGCAGGTCTAGGACGGATGATAATGATACCATTTATCGTTGCCTAGTAACAACGCCCTCTGTAGGTAATTTTTGCTTTATCACAGACTCCTGCCTTTTTCTTTTCTGTTTGCTAGAGAAAGAATGTGGGCTGGCCATCCTATGATGTTTTTGTAGTTCATTATGTCCTTATTTTTTCCTTATAGAGGGTTCAGGGACTTTTTGGAATAGTATCTAGAGGGGATCAAACTTAATTATTTAAAATTGGAAACCATGATGAAGAAATATTTCTTTGTCATCGCTGATGTTCTAATCTGGGTTGCTGTAAGTTTAGTGTGCAAGCACCTTTAACCACTACACTACTCCACCCTGCCCTGCTTATAAGAGATGGAACCCTTTTTGGTCTTACCAAAAACAGAACAATATTTTCGTACAAATTATATTCGGCGTTTGCGTTAATTTGATTGATTCCGGACTATTCACACGATTTTTCGATCTTTGGGTCTAGGTTGTGGTTTCATTTTTATTGTGAGTACAAATTTTATGCGAAAATTACTCCCTTTTATTATATTCAATAGCATTTGGTAATGTAGGCTTCTCGTTTCTTTTCCTATATTCTTTAACTTTTGGATTACTAATTCAGTGGCTCCTAATATATTTGCAAGTTCTTCTCGATTTTGACAATAGTCATAATGGCTGGTCTGAGCGGTTTTTGGCTTTCGTGTCAACATCATCACTTCTGAACGACACGAACCATTTCTCGCTAGTTGAAATAATGGTACTTTAGGATAAGCTTTGTTAAGCAATAGAAGTGCTCTTTTTTCAAACTAAAAATGGAAATCATTACTTCTCACAAATTATGCGAAACTTAATGCAATATTGTAGGAATCCTATCCGAATGGAAAGACAGGGACGTAAGAATAAAAACGCTATAGGACATTCAATCGATCTTCAAGGCCCTTTGCAGTTATACATTTATACGTCCAGGACAATACTGAAATGTCACAGCTGGATTTAACTACCTGACTACTCATAATCAGATTATCCTGGTCTGTGTGCTAGTACCTGAGTATCAGAAGGGAAATGAGATCGCGGCGGTCATCTCTTCCTAATTGACTTTGGCCGGAGTCCCCTGATGGTGGAGATGAAAAAATGGTTAACTTTTGTCGTTGGGACGACACTAGTGGTCTCGATTGTTTCAAAAAGTTTCTTAGCTGTGACGCCAAAAAGGCAGACTTTGCTTTGAAACTGGATAGGAAGGCATAAGTGCGTTTTCGGTGGCAATCACAGGTCACCACACTTGTACATAATGAGCATATCCGACTCTAGTATCTAAAAATTTTGCTGGTGGAAGAAACGTCATTAGATAACTTGGGTACAGGAGAGGCGACTATGTTCATATTAACTGGGTGAGTAGGATACTCCCGTTCAAGAAGCTGGTTCAGTTTCTTGACTTATTAAGCCTGTGAATGAGAAGATGAGACACAATGGATTAACTGTAAGCCGTCTTGAACCTTACCCCACCCTGTATGACATTACATTCCAAATGATGCTCTGCTGGCACACAATTTAACATATTTAAACCAAGAAAATGACTGTCTACTCGTATATATATATATATATATATATATATATATATATATATATATATATATATATAGATATGTTGTCCTATGTTCGCCAGTGTATAACTCAAGAAACACTAAACCGATTTACAAACCAATACATGCGGTAGAAAGGTGTACTTTCACTGATTCAACTGGCCTGTGCCGCGCATATATACAATTTTTTATCTATATGTCTATACTTTAAAATGGTATTAGTAAGAGTTTTTAAATTTGGTCCAAACAGGTTTGTGGTCAATATAAATCAACACTCTAAAATTGGCCGGAATTGAATAGGTGAGAGTGGCACCTCCCATATAAAGCAAATATTGATTTTTGTATATCTTTGAAACGGTAATGGTGAAAGGTCTTTATAATTTCGTAGTCTATACACATCATCATTCGAAATGTGAGCGAAATTGAATAAATGAGTGTTTCACTCCCAATACAAAGTAAATATTGGTTTTTTTATATCTAGAGAACGGTTGGAATGGCAGTTACTGAAATTGGCCTATATGACTTGATCGCCAATATAAATCATTAAACCATAAACCAAACCACACGTGAAAGATACGCCATCTGTTATGAATCTTGCAGTTTACACTGAACATTATAAATCCTTGGTGATCATTTTATCCAGATAAGGTTTGTTTAGAAAATCAAATAATAAAAATAGATCTTCGTGGCCCATTCAGAAAATTATATGCAGTTTTAAGAGCACTGGATTTTAAACTCCAACTAAAGTCCATTATAAAACCGAGTTCTTACGGTTCAATCCGGTTAGTTTTTGTTCATTTTAAATATTGCGTTTTAGTTATTGATTCGATGTAGAGTTACTTCGGAAGCAAGGATGTGCAATTTCTTTACAGCAGAGGCTATGATCGTAATGACTTCTGAAGCAAGAAGTGAAGTGACAAATTGAGCATCTTTGTTAACAGAAATCTGTAATAATAACGGTTGAAAAGTACGATAAAGCATAGAAATCATAAATTTAACTTTACACACAACCCACGGATGGAAAAATCTGAACAATTTCATTTAGGACAACTCAAACGGCATCATATGATAACATCTAAAGAACAAAAGATGAGAACTCCTTCTTAGAATATTAAAAACAAAATGGAATTTTTTCTTTAGCACACACGGCCAGTAAAAGAAAAGTAATTATTTCAAGCAGCTACTTAACGTGTTTATGTAACAAAATAAAACAAAAACAAAAAATACGTATATGTAGCATCATCTTATTGCAACTTAAATGATTTTAAAGAAATTAAAAAAGGGTTCCATTTTCATTGACATTTCATCTATACAATAGATTCACATACACACATAGAAACTTAGATGACACACTTGATGAATGACGATGTACTGGTTGGTTTGCTGGCCTGTTCCAGCTAAAGAAGATGGTGTGGCAATTGGTGGATTTTGCATTTGTAACACAACAGCTGTTTATTTTTCTACTTTTTTAAATTTTTTTGCTTCTTAACTATAGAGTGTAATTAGCCCTGCTTGATACCTTTCACTGGCCTTGCAGTGTATTTTATTTATTTTTTTTTAATTTTAAACCACCAGTCTTAAGCCCCCTTTGTATAGAAACACAAACTTACACATTCTAATTCATTTTCTAGTGGTTGTAATGCATCATTCATTCATTCATTTAGGTATGTATGCAATAATTATTATTATTAAAAATATATTCTTCTAGTAGATTGAGTGGTCTATGAAAATATAAATCATTGTCAACTGCTATTATCCTCGAGATTAAAACCAAACAATATAAGCTGAATAGAGTAATGGTATAAGAGTTAGAAAGAAGGAACCCAATGGTGACCATAATTCTTGCTTACGGCACGAGTTTATTTACAAGTACACACCAATTTAAAATCACTATGTGTTCTCATATTTGTCTTTTATTTTCCGCATAATCATGGTCTTTTTAGCATAAAAAAAATGTTAAAGCCAATCAAAATATTTATCTTCTATTTCTTAAATTTGTGTGTTACTCATTCTTTTATTATTCATTTTTTTTTAACATTGAATTTTGAAAAGTTCCACTTGAGACTTAAAGTTGTTGTTCTGTACGCGTGTTGCCTCTTTAATGTCTTTAAATTAAAACTAAGCTCTTTAAAATTTAGAAAAAAAAAAATAAAATTGCAAAAAATTAAATGCTCTCGCTCTCTGTTTTTGTAGCTCATAATAAGGAAATTTGTTTTAATTGGACCTCTTTGACATGTCAGATGTTTGAACAAGTGTGCTTTTAATCATTTAAACCGTTTTACAGCATCAACAACATCTTGCACTTTTATTTGTAACAAATCATTCAATTTGAATTTATTAATGTCAGTGTTTCCGGCATAAATGAATAAAAAAAAACATATTCGTACAGCATTAATAGTTTTAAAGTTAAAAACTTGATTTTTGTCCTGTCTACAGAATGACTTGACTTGAAAAAGTTGCACAAAGATGAGAAGGCAGTGAATCAGAGACGAGAAGTCGTGATTCGAGATTAATGATGTTTTTCAAAAAAATATTTATTTTCTGAATAGCAAAGAATTTCTTTTATTTCTTCATATGTATATCAAATGTCAATATATTGCTGTATAATCTATTAATTATAATCCTTGAAAAAGAAAAACATATAAAAAAATTTTAAGTTGGCTAAGCCAATAATCAAAGTACGGACTCTATTTGCTGCAGTGATTATTTATTACTTATCTAGGTCATCCATTCAAGTCAATTATTAATGGATCTTTGCGAAATTTAACGTTGTAGTTTTGTGAAAAGTACTTCTAAGTGATATTCTGTTTAAATTTGACCTTAACCGGTATTTACAACTGGGTATGGATGAGCATGTATTAGTCAACTTAATCTAGACTGTTTCAACCGAATTCACATGATAAAATGTTCATAAGAGCAGCCCAATTACTTTTTTCGCTCTATGATTTATATAAACGAATTACGCTGTTCACATTACACCTTTGCAATTCATTTTGATGGTTATTCTTCTTTTTCTTTTTTACTGTTTTGTTATTTGTCGGTAAATTATGTTTTAAAAAAGGAAAAACAGGTTAGGAAATTAAATATGTACTTACAGCTTGTAAAGTAAATGTTTTCAAATTAAGAAAAAAGTTAAAATCTTGTTTTTATTTGAGAAACAAATTCTTAACATGTTTATTATTTTGTATATCCCGTTAATGTACCCCTTAAAGACTTCGAGACGTTACAGCTTTTAAAATAGACTCACACATTACAGCGCGCTAACAACAAAAAAGATATTTACCTAATTTCTTTCCTGTAAAATAAATGTTTTCAAAAATAATAAATTAGTGGAATTTCTTGGAATTTGGGTTTTTATGAAAAAAGTTTTAGTTTTTTATGAATGTCGTATGTAAAAATGGCACATAGTGTTTAGCAATAAAAAATTGCACAAACTTGCAACAAGTGACTCTATATTTAAATGAGAATATTCAGGGAACACGAATATCAAAAGTTTAGGGTATTTCTATTATTATAGCGGCGAATCAGCTGATTTGTTTTCAGGGTTGTATACAACATTATATGCTGCGCTGAAAAAGAAAAGGAAAATGTAAGTTATAGAGCTACCAGGCAGACAAACAAATAATAGACGCTGAAAATTTTAAGCAAAGTACGGAAAACAATGTACTATGAGCAGCTGCAATCTAGCACAAGAGACTTAGTTTGTCTAGTGGAAATTGATTATGGTGAAGCGTATCACATGAAACTATTCGAAATTGGATGTAAAACTACAAATATTCTCACCCAGTGTCTAGGAAAAAAAACGCGCTCATTGGTGCAAAATATTGAAAAAATATTCAGATTTGCAACAGAACATATCTCACTTTCTGCGGTCAACATTTATATGAAATATCTTTAAGCATTAGTATATATAGATCGTTCTATATATTCCAAACTTTTTGTGTTTTTTTTAAATCAAATCTGAAAATTATCTTTTAAAAAATTACCTGATATAAAGAGTAATTACCGGGTACCCAGGTACCCTTATTAGGAGCGAAAAGATTATTTGACATTAGGTGGGTATACAGCCAACCCAAAAAAATCAACAGAGCTACGGATAAAAAACAAAAAATTTTTAAAAATGTTTAGCTGAAAGAACTTGCGGAACCCTAAATCTTTGCTTTGTTTAGGAAAAATTTGAATTTAAAGAACGTTCAGGTACCGGGATACTCAGGAGGGTTAGGGTTAAGGCGTTTATTAAGATGAAATTTGTTACCAATTAGTCTAAATTTTTATCAAATTTGGTCCATAATACATAGTAAATTGTGGCAATTTTTTCAATTATTTAAAAAAATTAAATTGTGGCTACAATATCATATGGTATGGTTAAGCTTGACTTACAATAAATGCTTTAGTAAGAGGTTTTTATTTTATATTTTTTCTTTAAAATTGTTTATTAAAAAAATTTTGTTACTTTTTACTAATTTAAGTTTAATAAAATTTTCTAATATGTTTATATTATATATTGGTAATAACAAGCATTTTCTTTCTTTTTGTAAATTTTTGTGTCAATTTTATTTTTATTTTAAAATATTACTTCTCAAGTATATGACACTCTGAACTAAACTAAGCAAATATTTGCCAAAACGATTACTTAAAATGTATATTTTATTTCTACAATTACACTAGAAAAAATACATATCTATCTAATTCCGTTACTGTTATAAGAAACATACTTACAAATATACAAAAAAAAAAAAAAACCCTATAAAGGAAAAAAAAAGAAAAAACTCTTAAGCTATAATAACAAAACTAAACAATTTGCACACACGACTGACTCGGTACGATTTCAGAAAACTAAAGTCGTATTATAGCATTAACATTTGTATGTTCATGTTGCATGTTGCATACACTATATACAGTATATATATGTATGTATGTGTGCACAAAACATTAGTCTACAACTCTAATGATTATTAAATTTAAGCGTGTATGCAACATTTATTGTAATGACATTTTGCAAAGGATTAGTTCATCTTTTGAACGAATACGTTTTACGAAATGGGCTATTGATGCAGTGGACAAACATTTTTTTCCTTGTTCTCTCTTATATTTGTTCATCGATGGTTGTAAGTGGAATTATATTCCTATATTTATTCATTCTAAATGATGTCCTACAATAAGTCATGTTAAAATTTTATAGAATGACCAGTTAGTGAGTGAGTAAGGGTTTACCATAGACAAGAGTAGGGGTATATTGACTTTTGTGGAAAATGATTCCACATTTAGATGAATTAAGAGTATGTGTCGTATTCTTATGTAAACGAAAGTTTAAAGTCTTATTTGCATTTTAGACTATGGTTTTAAGTAGCTTAAAGCACCATCTATCATTTGGCGACACCAATCGCAATGTTACATTTAGTGATTAAGTGCTTATTGCGTGAGAACTTTTCTTTTAGATTATCTTATGAAACTGTTGTTTAAGGGTGTTGGTTTTTTATATTTGTTGTTTTAAAATGACTTCTTAAGGCACTTTTATTGCAATTTTTTTCAAATTCAATCCATAGTGTAACACGAAAAATCTATACTAATTCTACTAGAAGGGATACTATTTATATTTCGGGTGTTCGTTTTTTTATTTGAATGAAAATGTCTTTATTGTCTTACAAATATTTTTCTTGATAATCAGTATACTTTTGCATTCATTCAAACCATTTCTCAAAGCCGTTTTTCCATTCCTCTTAAGACACCTCAAAAACATTGATTTTTTAACGTTTCAACTGCTTCTTCGGTGTTGGTAAATCGTTGACCACGCAGTTTACTTTGATTTTCATTGGGTGCCAAATCAGGACTGTACGGAGAATGAGACATCAATTCGATGTTTTGACTGCTCAAAAACTCACCTATTTTACTTGACGAGATATGTGATGCTGGAGCATGATTCGTCTGCGGCTGCTGGTTTTACAAATATCTCCGAAGATTTACAGCAAACAAATGTGTTGTGTACCACTCAGAATTGACCGTCCTACGTTGCCCAAGCGGAACAGTGGCCACATACCATTTGCTTTAATGTGCGTTTTCTACGAACAAAATACCCACACTGTCGATTGTTGTTTTTTTTCCGGCTCATACGCATACATCCATGATTTGCCACTTGTCTTTTAAAGCACAACGGTCGACCTTTTTCTTACACCAATTGACGAGAGACTTTTTCAAAACGATTGATAAATTATTGGGTGTCCAACGAGAACAAATTTCTCTTAAAACTTAATGTATTGAAGTGGAACTAATGTCCAAAAATGCCTCTATCTCACAATATGTTACATGACGATCTTGCATTATCAGTTCACACACTGCATAGATGTTTTGTGGCACAACAACGAACCAACGATCTTCACGAAATTTGTCCACGACCGAATTACGACCACGATTCAATTCACTATACTAGCGATATACTGTGGTTTTTGATGGTGCATTTGTATGGCGATAACAAAGTACTGAGTTCATCAACACATTATTGTTGAGATAGTCCACATCAAAAGTTGTGAAAAATAATCCAACGAAAACCTGCTCTTGAAATTTCCATTTTTTGGACAAATTTATTTCCTTAATTCACTGTATACGAAATAAATAGCACTTGTACATCAAAACGTTCTAAGTAGGTTTATGCTTCAAAAGTTTCGAATTTTATTATGGTGTTGCCAGATTTTATCTACTAACATTAGTGTTACCAGTTCTCGAAATATAAATAGTGCCACTCGTACTATTCAAATTTGGTATAGCCATGATAAGCCAATTCATATGTATCGGCATTAAAACATTTGAACTTTGGGGAATAATTTGGTTGTTTATTCAAAGAGGGCATGCTACCTAACGCAGTGCGAATTTTATGTGAGTATATTTTTGTTCGTTAACCTCTAACCTCTTTTGCTTAAACTGATTGAAAATACTTAGTCGCTTCGTGCGGGTCTTTCTAGCTGCTTAAGTTAGCTGTTTCATCAGCGAATAATGGGGTATATATATCAGATATAGCATACGTCCCAAACACTGTTGCCAGAATTGACGATTTCTCTGCATTTTGATGACTTTTACCTCTCAAAATATCAAAATGACTATTTTAGGTCATAAAATGACGAATTTTCTTGCTCTTTTTATTTTTCTGCGGGAGTCCGTTGCTTGGTTGTACAAGCGATATTAAGTTCCATTTAACAGAATCGAAGGCATTCATCTTACATATAAAAATTAATGCGTATTTGTATCAGGGTTGGTAAAAAGCCGGGTTTCAAAAAAAAAAAACCCCAACCCTCTGGGTTATATTGGGTTTTTTGATGAGTTTTTTTTAGATTTTATTGGGTTTCATAAATGCTTCAAAATTTCGTTCAAGTCGATAACATCTTGTGTTTGTTTATACAATCACGTTGTTTTAGTATTTATAATGCAATTTTGCACTCTACAAGGATCAAGGCGTCATTGTGCACTATGTGCTGCCAAAGCTGGGTAATTAAAGCATACTGAAATTACTTCGCTTAAATTGTGCGTTATGAGAAAAACGGCCGGAATATAAAGAAAGACATGATTAAGTTATTCTTTTCCATGATAACACCAAAAAGTTTCGAAACAATTTTTAGAAACGATCAAATGCTGCATCCGCCGTACTTTCCGAACATTGCTCTCTCGACTGTTGCGACGGATACAATATACTCTCACCTCTTTATACAGGATTTTTTTAAATAGCATTTCGCCATAATGACCTATTTGTATTATGGAACACATTCACTTTAAGCGCAATTATCCCCGCTCTACGGTAAAAAATTGAATCCTCTCTTTTTTAGAAAAAGTGTAGGGAAAGCAAACGCAGCACTTATTCATCTCGTTTCAAGGCATTTCGATTTACGGCCTATATTTTAAAAAACTAGATAGGACGTATAAGAAGATATGAATTTATCTTTTATCATGTCACCGAATCATTTCCTTTGAAGAAATACAAAATTGCCTTCAAAGTTGGAGTGCCTTAAAAGACATGAAATTTTTCTGATTCGGGATTTGATAATTGTCAAAGTAAGCAGTGACTGGATAACTTTGTTATTCCATTATTTTTTTGAGGTCTAAAACGGAACAAATAAATTTGTAGTCCCAATACGTAAATTACACCTATTTTTGTTGTAAATAAACTACGATAACCTTTAAGTAAAAAAACCCACCCGGGCTTTTTTAAGTATAATACCCAATAAAACCCGGTTTGTATGTAAGTATGTATGCATGTTTGTTTGAAGTCTACAGACAGCTAACGGGCTAAACCGATTTTCTTAAAATTTTTACAGTATTTCTCTGTATATCTGGAAGGAACTATTGGCTATATAAATTTTAAAAATTTCAACTGGGCGACAACGTGCCCAAACAAAGTAAATATTTATTTGGCTATATCAAAATAGTAACAGTAAAATTTTCTAATATGGAGAAAATTGTTTCGTAGTCAGTACAAATCATCAGTCAAAAAGTGGGCGGATTCATATAACTGGTCATAGTACCTTCCAGTATATTTTGTTTTTTGTATATATTGAGAACATTTAGTTAAAATTTCTGAATTTTATCGAAATGACTTTATAGTGAATACAAACCATCATTCAAAAAATGGGCATAAAGTAAAAAGTGGGCGTGGAATCACCTATACGTAGTAAATATAATTTTTTGTATATCTTGAGAGCGGTAATGTTAGAAGGTTCTAAAACTGTTTCAAACAACATCTGGGACAATACACATCATCAGTCAATAACTCGGCGAGAGTGTATAAGTGGGATTGATCTTTCCACTTTTACTAAATATGGAATTTTTTATATGTGGAGAACAACAGTTAAAGCTTGGTTATCTACTCCAAAAAGCGGGAAAGATTGGAAGAGCGGATATATTATCAACCACATTGGGTAAATGCTATCTATATCAGTATGTTATGTACATATGCTGTATAAAAAATAATGTTTGTTTGTTTAAAGACTGTATACAGCTAAAAAGCAGATTCTACAGTATATTTCTGGAAGTAACTAAAGGATATCTTAAATTTTTGAATTTTAATCGAAAGGTGCTAAAATAGAGAAAATGGAAAAAGATTACAACTAAGATAACACTTAAGATAATAATTAAGATTGGGGTAGCGAAGCATGCCGGGTTTTACTTAGTAACCCATAAAAACATTTTACAGACCGCTGTACGCTATAACGCAACAATTCTTGCAGTCTTTTTCGTCCCCCTTTTGAGGAATTTTGTCCACTAAACTTTGTATCCAGTCCCTTGGAAGAACTTTCGAACTCAATATTTTAGTAAAGAGTGGCCTGAAAACGTGTGCCAATATGCTAGATCTTGACTTGTATAATTCCGGGGGAATATTTTTAATACCAGAGGCTTTACCATTGTTGAGTTGTAAAATAGCTTCCACAATAATTACAAACAATTGAGAAAATATTTTACATGAGCTTAATTGTTGATTGCTTTCTATTATAAAAGTGGAAAACAAATAGAAAAATAGTTTCGTGTTGAACTTCGTTTGGTATCAAATTTTATTATAAATGAAACTAAAGTCGTGTTAATATCACTGCCCATGACACTAAAAATAAGTCTTCCCTACCTGTTTAGTTACTGATTAAATATCACACTGATGCTCTGGTAGTTTAAACCAGAATCAGGTAAAAAATATACAAATGCATTTTACAATTGTAGTAATTATTTGAGAGTCTCACACTCAGTGCACTTTGCACTGTATTTTTCCACTTGTTTTCTCTTTACTTTTTCTCGTTTATATTTTGCTTACTTTTTACCTATGCGTGTGAGTATATACGTGTGAAAACAAAAGAGAAGAGCAGATCTTTGCCTGACTCTGGTTTAAACTTAACTTGCGATAAGTGTTGCCAAACGTGCAGCTTTATCTGCATCTTGCAGTTTTTTTTTTTTGAGCATTGAACAGTCTTAAAGCTTTATGTTTAAAAAGTAAGTATTTCTGTAAAATGTACCGATTTTGCAGTTTTTTAATTTTTAAGTTTTTGCCTTAAATTTTGATATTTTAATTACAATTTCTGAAGTAAGAACTTCAGTCCATTTGCTTAATATTACTGTGGATAAGTTTACTCGTATCTTTATTAGTGCGACAATGTAATTATCCTTTTTTGAGCTACTCATTACAAAGAATGAGAGAATTCACGTAGTGTGCGATACTTACATTTATGTATAAGAAAGTAGCGTTTTTCTGCGCAGTCATTTACGAAAAATTATTTTTTTGGCGAAATAACATGGGATCACATTATATATTTACTACTTAAGTACATACGTATGAGTGATAAGTATACTTCATTAATAAAATATTAAATATTAAAAATAAGTTTTCGCCTTATCCCTCCTGACTATTTTCGTTGTCTGTAAGACCGACACATCACTTTTTTTTGATTATATTAAAACAGGAGAGGAAAACTCCCTCATTTTCTCAGTATTTTCATTTTCTCAGTTTAGTGTGCTGAATATTAAAATTTTACCCGTTAGAACCAAAAGTTTAACATCAGTCTCAGAGACTGAGAAATGGAAATGTGTCTTAAAAAGCAAAAATAGTCAGTAGGGTTAAATGTAATTTATTTAGAAACTTCGGTTTTTTAAATTTTATTTAATAAACTAAATCGCTTTTGAGTTATGCGAATATATGTTGTGCAGCCTCCTTCATTTTGAAATAAAGGCATATCTCTAAAACAAGAGCTAACCTAAAAACGCGGTTAGCACCACTGGATTTAGCGTACCTGAAACCGGCTTACCCACTAGATGTCTAGATTGTCGAATAAAAGTGTTTAATTTGAGCATAGTGTTATTATATCGTATGGTTTACGTATACTCTATTTAATTTGTTGTGTTATTCCTAAATAAAAAATACGCTATTAAATAAATTAGCCGGTATATTTGTACACTGAAATCTAGGTAAACTGAAATCGAATGACTCTTCAAATTGTTATAATTTATAAATTAGACAATATTTTGAGATATTTTTTGTGAATTCACTTAATTATATTTCAAATAATATTTTTGACTATCAAAACTTTAAAATGTGTATTTTTTTGTTACTTGAAAATCAGTCTTTTTTTAATTTTCAGTTTCCCAAAAAAAAAAAGCGGATTGGTATAGACCAGAAAGACTTTGTTCTTTTTTAGTTCTAAGGAATATGAATTAGTATCTTTTAGCGAAAATAGTAACCGAAATATTAAAACCAATGTTAGCTACCTTACGAGTATTTGCATAAAATCTCATAAAATATAAAATTTCCATAGAAATATATATAAACCTTTTTTATAAATATCTTTTCTTGTCTTAAAAGTTATATTTAACTTATCGAATCAAAATAAGTAAAAGCAGTTCAAACTTTTCTATTATCCAGATACAATATTTCTTTTTATTCGAGCATAAGCAATGATGAAGAAATGTTTACTTAAATGTCGCATAACAATAAAATATTGCAATAAACTGAGATTTATTTAATTATGATTATAAAATGAATGAATGAATGAATGAAGCAGAAATCAAAAGAGTGGAACGTTATTGTTTATTTAAGAGATTTGATTTATTTGCTTCGTTATATAGTATATGTTACAAAGAAAATGCTTGATGTGGTTTTAAAAATATTATTGTTTTCTTTGAAATTGTTTAGAAAATTAAATTACAAGTTTATAAAAAAAAAAAATAAAAATACTAAAAACATTTATTAGAGTTAAACAAATATTTTCCATAAAACTATATTCACATGCCTTATGTGATTACTGTAGCCTATTTCTAAAATAATTTTAGAAATAATTTGTTTTGCGCAACATGCTGCATTTTAAACATTTTCTGATGGCTTTCAACATTCCAATTTCCTTCCTAATAAGGCAACATGTTTACTACAGCACATACGACGAGTAATGTTGAAATAAAAGTGACTTGTAAAATTCTTGCAACATTTTTACACTAGTACGGAGTTGATCATATGACAGGCATAACATAAACCACAAGTTGCATGAAAATGAAATGGAATTAATAAAATCCCGTTTATTTTTTCAAATAATTCAATTAATTTCCACAAGAATCTGGAATGATAAAAGTGAAATACTGAATTCCCAAGATACAAAATGCCATGAATGCATAGATACTAAAAACAAAAACTCAAAATAAAATCCACCACATGGTTTAGTAAGAGAGCAAGACTATTGAAACGTTATCGCAGCCAAATAAATATAAGAAATGAAACAAAATCCACAAAAACATGATTGGATATCAAAATGGAATGGTGAGATGTGGCACAAACATTTACCAGCAATTTGTGGGATACTCAACGTTGTTTAAAAACAATCTTTAAGATTTAGTTTTCCATGGCAGTTCAAACGATGTAGAGGGTTAAGTGGAAGAGTTTAAAAATGTTTATTATTTATTTTATAAAACTTACGTAACAATAATCTTTATTTTTAAAAGAAAAACTAATTTATTTAATTTAAAATGTTAGATTTTGAAAATATTTTCTCTCTCAGATGTTTCAATGCCTTAATTGACAGATTTATGTTTTCATTTTAAGTGAATCACTTTAATTTGCTATAAATTTTAATTGCAATTAAATATCTGCTGTGACATTTTATCTTTTAATTTATAATTCGTATTTCCTCTATTAAGTGAAGTACATGCTTGGCCTGTTCGAAAGGAAACAAAAGGATATTAAAATAATTTTGCTTAAGCATAAATTTAAATGTAAATTGCAGCCGCTGCCTCTACTGCTGCTATTGATGTTGCTGTAAATATGTACATGAAGCAACGAAGCTTAACATTTTAAACATTTTATTTGATAGGAGGCAGACAGACATACAGACGGTCAATGAGTAAAGGAGATAGAAAAACATGTCATGTTCGAAATTACAAGAAAATTAACATAATATTTGTATCTGGAGAATTTACTTTTATTTTAATTTTACTTTCTTATACATTAATAGAGAATCAAAAACCATGAAATTAAACTATAAAAATCATTTCAATATTTATAACACTTTTGCTGGGGAAAAAATATATTCATTAATAATTAGTGATATATTATATATGTAGGGAATTACAGACAAAGGTCATGTTAATCATTGCTAAATACTGTTACGTTTTAAATTTTTTAAGACTTTTGAGTTCTTTTAAAATTGCGTAGAATAAAATAAATGCAGTGAATTTAATGTTTTAGTCTATCCATTCGCTTATTTTACTTTCACTTTATACAATTATAACTATACAGCAGCAACTTATTTAGTATGCGCTTAATACACCAATTTACCCAATATTCAAGTCTTAATACGACTTTACACTATAACAGCCAAACTGTAATTAAATGACTAAGCATAAGGCGCCGCCGTTTATATATAGTTGGTATTAAAATCAAATATTTATGTATGTACTACAACTTTCATGTTTGCTAATCCAAATGTAACACCGGAAAATTGTGTTGGTAGCACCGTTCAGAAGACACTTGGTATCGTTAGAAACGCTTAAAAAGAGTTAGGTTTGAAAGGTTACTCAACAAAAGTGATCTCTATGTCACATAGATTATCTATTCCTAACTTGCCTTACAACACGACGTGCAACGCCTTCTAGATCTTGGAAAAAGTAGCTTGCTGTATTATTTATTTCACGCCTTCCTAGAGCTATGCAATCACATTAAGTTATGTAGCAACATTTCTTTCTCTTTGTCATTGTGGACACTTTTGCAGAAGTTATTACTTTTGAGTCCTATTTTTTATAATACTTGTCCCTTTATATAGCTCCCAGTAACGAATTTTGCATGTGCTGTGTCATGCTATATTTGCTAAGTCTCAACAAAACCCTTATTTCTACTGCTAAAGCATACAAGTTGTACCGCTGTAGTATGGTAGGTAAAACCAAGAGCTCCTCGGTACAATCATATTCTGACCATCTGACAATTTCAAACAGCGGTACCACTTCATTACATTGCTAGGGTTTGGTTATAATAATTTACGCTATGAAACACTTCGTTAACTAATGCCTCTGCCGTTCGGAGTCAGCGGTAAACTATAGGTCTTTTTCAGTTAGTCTAAAAATATAATGGGATGCAGCTAATTGATTGTGAGCAGTCATGCTTGTTCCACTTAGGATGTCGGGGAACTATGTACACTGCGCGTCATTAGTTTAGTGCCCCACCTTCGCTCGTTTGGTTTTGCTTTTGTCTACTTATCTATTGCATACAAATTCATAATATTTTCTTCCACAATAAATTAAAACGCGATAGAAGATAGGGTGTGTGATGTTGATATCCTACTCTGGCGCAGTGTATGTATGTATTGCATACAAGACACTGGGGTTAAAAAATTTTCCACTAGTTTTATAATACCAATGTTACCTTCTTTTAAGAATACACTTGCAAATTTCCTTCTATAGCTTTGTATGCATGAAATAACTACTTGTGGCTAAGTCCGGATTTTAGATCGGACTTATTAATCCATGGATTTTTCCATGTAACCTGCTCATGTATGCAACCTGGTGAAAAAGAACTTTTTGTCGGACAAATGCTTTGGTTGCTTTTTAAATTCTCATTAAATTGACCTAAAAAGTTGGCATAATATCCGCTGTCCATTGTTTTGCTCTTTTAAAGGTTGTCAATGTGGATTATATCGCTTGCGTTTTAAAAAACGGTAAACACGACTTTATTGGTTGAAAAACTCACCTTGTCCGTCTTCGATGCGACTCACTCCGGGAATTCCACTGTTTAGACTACTATTTGGTCTCTGGCATGTTCGCTGTGGATCCATGTTTCGTCCATGGTTCAAAAATGCGGTTGAAAAACGCCAAACACTTCAGCAAAGTTGTCACACGATTGCATTTGTGGTCGACTGTGGGCAAGCGCGCACGAAATTCGGTAAATAACTTTTTTACAGTTAAAACTGAATGGGAGTCCCTATAGTATATACCAAGCTAAACCTTGATATAAAAAAATGCGTAATGAACACACAAAATTTACTTTTTTCATTTCATACTCAAATAACGCGGTAATATTCTATCAATGGCTGTCAAACAAGCTTTGAAATTTTGACAAGAGTCAACTGACAGCGGCAGTGTTGACCTTTCAGTTAAGAGGCTGGAACTTCATAAAGTCGCGGACTTATTCACAAGCCTACGTATTATAATATTAATTTTAATTATCTGCGCTGTTAAGATTCCTAAAGTGTATATGAATTTTACGCGTCCATTAGTAATTTTTTTAAATGGAATGGAATCCTAATAACTGAACTTTTTGAAGTAGCTTTTTAATACTTTAGAGCCACATGCATGTTTGATTTATTAAAGCTTCTAAGCAGATTTTCTGTAGATTTTTTCCTGTAGATTTTCTGAATTTTAATTTTAACTTGTGCACTATGCTTTTGATGTGCATAGATAATGAGAGGAGTATCGTCCAAAGAGGTCTTTAAATTTGGAGTTATAACTGTTTTCGTTATACTGAGAATATTCTCCAAAAACGAGATATTTTATTCAAAAAATTCCTAGTATGGGTTTTTAAAAAGTGGTTTTTAAAAAGTGTTAAATATTCTGCTATAGTAGTAGTACAACTCGCAAGACTATTGGAAATTACCCTTTCGATTTTTTATGCTACCACCTTCATAATCGAAGGAAGAATCTTGTTCACCATAAGCTACCAAGATAGTGAGGATATAAATCAGCATTTTTTAATTATTTCGCTGTACAGTCTTTCTTTAATATATAATATGTGTGAGACTAGGCATACTAATTTATAAAGACTTTTTTAAACGAATATAATAACATTTGTAATTTTGTGAAAAAGAGAATTATATGACTTTTAAGATAAGGCGATGTTAATATCAAAATATATATGTATTATAAATCGACCGTCTTTAGCGGTTTTTAGTTCAAAAGTTGGCAACTTCTACTTTTAAACGAAGTAATAAAATACCTCTAATTTGTATATTTAATATAAACTTACAATTTTAGATTTAAATAAACTGATATTTCAACACATGACAAAACGTATCATAAAGAACATCAGAGAAAAATAAAATAGTTGCTATTAAATTGATAAGTAAATTTAATAGAAAATAATGTTTATTTTATGAAAATGGTACAAATAAATTACAACACAATATAAAATGTCTAAAATTTAAATTGTAATTTAAATTACTCCTAAAATTTATATAAACATTTGCAATATAAATATTTACGCTTAAGTCTATAATACATTCATTATTAGTGGCTTGTGGCCACTTATTGCTTCGATATATTTTAAAAATAAATATATATATATATATATATATATATATATGTATATAAATATAAATATGTTTATATACGTATATGTATATAATATATTTACTACATGTAATGCCAAATGTGTTACACACAGAGATATTATAGCAAGGGGGTATATTACTATTGTATTTTTTTCTAGGACGCTATAGAAATAGAGCAGAGTACTGTAAGCTTTACAAGCGTTGCGACATGCTTATATTAAATAAAATAAGTAGTAAAAAAAAAATTCTACAAATAACTACTCGACTAAAACAGTTCTGTACACTTTCTCTATTTCCAGTAAAAAAGCATCAAATCAACAAAAACTTTTACACTAGCGACGACTTAAAGAACTATTTAGTTGAGATAATTCAAGATCATCTAGGAACAAGAAGCCGTGGAGTGAAACTTAACTAAACAGAGCTAGCAAAACCCTCTTAATGCTCTGAAAACTAGATCATAAGTAATCCATTCTAGCCATTAAGATTTTACATTAAAATCAGAAAAATGTAAAAATGTTGATCTTGTTAGTTAGGTTTCCACCAGAGCTACTTCTCTATGCACTACACTGAGTATCTTTTCGTCGCTCCGCTCATAATAATAAAAATTAATTTAATAAGTTATTACTTGATTATATAAATGAGCTAAGTCTGAGTATATGTATAATAAAATTTGTTCCAAATATGTTGCCCATGCAGCTGTAATATGGTAGATGAGACACCTGCCTACCAACCAGAAGGTCCTCGGTTCAATACCAGGCCTTACCAACTGAAAAAAAAAGTTTTCCAACAGCGGTGTCACCTCATAACGTTAGCTAGTAACTGGTTATGAGTATTACTACTATTGAAAACTTTTCTAATGCATTTGCCGTTCAGAGCCGGAGGTTAACTCTAAGTTCCTTTCAATGAGTCTAACAAAAAATAGAACCGGGTGCAGCTCATTGACTGAGAGAAGTCCCATGTTCCCTCATGGAATATTATGGGAATTAGTATATAATGTTGTCCCATAGACAAAAAACAAAAAAAGTTTTTTTTTTAACTAGTGCTTATTTCGTGAATGGTAACACTTAGCTCATGTCTGATTTGACGGATAATTAGTTTTATTCTTCCGCTGAACGAATATGGTTGTGTATACGCTTGAACAACATTGCGACATTACTTTGAAAATCATGGTAATGTTGTAGATGAAGCTCAATTTGATCTTGGCAGGTATGTTAACAAGCAAAATTGTCGCATTTAAGGCACAGAAAACTCGCACGCATACATTGAAAAGCCGATACACTCAAGACGAGTCTCTTTTTGGTGCGGATTTTGGTCCAGAGGCTAAATTCGAAATTGAGCAAGGAGTGGCCGTTACAGTCAATGGCGATAGTTATCGGGCCATGTTGAATAAATTTTTGTTCACAAAAATTGAAGAGGAGGATATTAGCAACATTTGGTTTCAGGACGGCGCTACGTGCCACACAGCCGAAGCTATACTCGATGTTTTGCGCCCTGTTTTTAAAGATCGCATTATCAGCCGCATAGCTGATGTCGTTTGGCCACGTCGGAGCTGCGATTTGACACCGTTGGACTATTATTTGTGGGGTGGCGTCAAAGATAAGTTGTTCGCCAAGAAGCCAGGGACAATTGACGCTTTTAAGGAGCCATCTGTAAAATACAGCTGCACACAATCGATAATGTGCTTAAAAATTGGGCCGATCGTGTAGGCTACTGCATGGCCAGCCGAGGCAGACATTTGAATGAAATTATTTTCCATTATTAACCGGAAGGATTGTACTTTCAAATAAAAAAAGAAATTTGAGAAAATATTCAGTAGTTTTTTTTATAGCATTTTCAGAAAAAAAAAAATTATTTGGCGGACCCTATATATGTATGCTTTTTGAAAGCCAATTATCGGCTGAATATAATTCTGAACGAATTTTTTTCGAATACTTGTCTATATTGTCGCAGGAGAACGCTAAACTGAAATAATTTATAATAAAAAAATACTATGTAAAAAATTGGATTTTAGGTATTTTATAAGAATAGTTATAAAAACTCTATTTTTTTAAAGATGTTTTTGAAAGTTTGATTTTTTAATTACTTTACAATATTATCCACAAAATAGGAAAAAGAAGTTTTAAATTTTGTTCATTTTTTTTATTATTTACTACTTTGAAGAACTCAGTTATTTCAACAAAGTTTTAAATTTACCAAACTTTGAAGGAGTATTTAAAAAATATAATAAAATACATATCTTTTAATTTCTTTTTTTTTTAAATATATAGCATGTTCTATCAAATAAAAAAAATAGAATCAACTTTGTACTACAACGTAAAAAATATTGAAATTTTAAAAATGTATAGTTTGTAGAATTTTTCATAAAATTCACTAACTTCAAATAGTTAAGCAAATGAAAAATTTAAAATAATTTGAAGTGTCACTTTCCATATAATATTATTAACCTAAAAATAAATAAAACTATGATTAATATCAAAATTTGAAGTATAACAGAGAATTTTCGCCAAATTAAAACACATTTTTAATTTTTTGTCGCCGCAAAATCCGCAAAATGAATTTATTTATTTATATTAGGACCTAACGCAACTCTTAAAATAGGCTTTATTTGATTTAAAAATATGTATGTGCGCAGTGGGCCTGTCGATTGTCCTATTTTGTTAAAATTTTGCACATATATATCTATAATTTTCTCTAATATTTGTCTGTACGAAATTTCATTTATCTACGACAACTCCTTCTTTTTTGTACATTCGCTAGATGGGATCGACGCATTGAATGCCGCAAGCAGCCAAGAAACTTGTATAGTTTACGGAAACAATGCTGTAACTAGAAAAAAAGCGGCAATGGTTTGCTTGTTTTTGATATGATAGGCTTTATGTTTAAAGTTGATGGATCATGGAAAAAATTGAGAAAGACGGGCATGCAAGTAGCGTGGACGTTGCTGAAGAACTAGACATTCATCAGCAAACACTTATCAACAATTTGAAGAAAGCTAGCTATAATATATAAAAAAATTAGATGTGTGGGTTCTACATGAATTAATAGTGAAAAATTTAATAGACTAAACTTTCATTTGCGATTCACTGCTAAAACGGTCACTGAAGCGACTAATTACGCGCGATGAAAAGTGGATCACACATAGGATTGACACCAGGAAAGATAACGCTGTGTGTCTAGAGGGATTGGAAAGGAAACTTTTCATTATGACCTCTACAAACTGGCCAAACGGTTGACAATGAATATCAGCATTGTCAACAATTAACAAGATTGAATCGAACAATTTAATTAGAATACACAGAATTGATTAGCAGAAAAGGTATTGTGTTCCGTTATGACCCCACACATATTTGATGACCCGGCAGAAACTTAAAGTGCTTGGCTGGAATGTTTTTATGCATCTGCCAGCACCTTGCACCTTCCGATTATCATTTGTTTTGATCTCTGCAGTACACTCTTAAGGCTGTACAATTAAATTCTTTAGAAGCCTGCAAAACGCAATTGTATCAGTTTTTCGCTCAGAAAACCCAAAATTCTGTAATGATGGAACAATGACTTTATCTCAAAAACTGAAAGAAGTTTTCGATCAAAACGGCAAATAGTTGGTTTAATAAAGCTCGTTTTAAATACATGAAAAAAGTGTTTTATTCCTGGTCAAATTTCTAACCGAATTTTTTGGAACACCCAATATTAACCCTTTAATCAGTTGAGAATGTGAGCACTTCAGCATTTTCTTGGCCTATTTACCAATTATTATTAAACAAGTGTTGTGGTTTATAATTTTATCTTGACTTGTTATTAGGTATACAAGTTATTAATGTTGATTTGGAAAACATATGGCATAACTATCACATATGGTTTGTGTCAATAATAACAAATATAGTATTTTGTAGGCTAAACATCTCCCATTATAATTCAGTATTCGATAGACGCCAAAGTGCAAACACACATTTATTTCAATCGCTATAATAATGTCCAATTTTGTGCCTAAAATGATGTTTTACTGGTAAATCTGATAACTTTCTTTCATTTGAAAAAAGCGGCTGCTGAAAGTAAGCGATTGTTGCTACAAACTTATGGTCAATATACATCAACTAAAAAAAAATGTGAACGATGGTTTTCGCGATTCAAAAGTAGTCATTTCGCCACAGAAGACTAGGAGAGGCCTGGTCAGCCGAAAAAGTTTGAAGTTTAAAGATGAGGGGTTGAAAGCATTACTAGATGAAGATTGCGGTCAAACGCAAGAAGAACATTATCATTGGTAGTCCACAACAAGACATTTCCCTACGTTTAAAAGCACAAGGATTCATTCAAAAGCAAGAAAATTGGGTCCCATATTAATTGAAGCCGAGAGACGTTGAAAGGCGATTTTGCGTGTCGGAAATGATGCTTGAACGCTACAAAAAGATGTCTTTTTTGCATAGTATTGGTAATGCTATTGGTATTGAAAAATGGATACATTAGCCAACCAGCCAAATCAACGCCAAAGCCGAATATCCATGACGCCAAGGTAATGATCTGTATTTGGTGGGATTAGAAAATTTTTTGTATTATGTGCTGTTGAAATCGGGTCTGACGATCACTGGAGCGGCGCAGGTCTCACAATTGATGCGTTTGAAACGACCAGAATATTCGACCATACACGAGGTCATAATCTTCCATCATGACAACGCTCGGCTACATGTTGCAAGACCGGTCAAAATCTATTTGGAAAACAGTGGATGGGAAGCTCAACTGCCTTATAGCCGGAACATTGCCCCTTCTGACTACCATTTGTTTCTAATGATACAGAATGGCCTTACTCTTCACTTCAGAACAGGGTATCAGAAATTGGCTTGATTCATTCTTTACCTCAAAACCGGAGCAGTTCTTTTGGCACGGAATCCATATGCTACGAGAAAGATGGGAAGAAGCAGTGGCTAACGATGGAAAATACTTTGAATAATGTTACAATTCAGTTTGTTATTTTAATAAGTGCATTTTTCAAGCAAAAAAAATCGACATTATTAATTTGTATAACCAATAGTTATGCGATAAAATACTTTCAATAGTTGCTTATTTATGTATAAAAAAATTTAAATCTAAAGACTTATTTAAATTGATTATTGAGAAATAAAAAAAAAATACTATAAAGTGTTTCACAGTCGACTTATAACATATCACAATATATATATTCCTTTTTATATTTTATTTACACTTTGTAAGTAACGAAATGTTATTGCAGATGTTGTAATTCACAGATTTATTGTGGTTCATTGATGTTTTGTTAAATAATTAATAAGTATTTGGATAGTGTTTACTACAACATAATAAGGATGTATGCCCATATGTATACGGATGTATAGGAATATGCATATTCAAACATACGTATACAAAATAAAATAACGATGTTTTACTACAGCTACGAGTACATATCTATGTATGTTATATATAATAAAAATTTAAAATATAAATTAAAAATATTAAAACCTATTAAACTAATGAATAACTTGTATTAATCTTCATTCAAATCGAAAAATATCACATTTATTTCAATCACATTATATTTAAATGTTAAAACAATATCCTTTTATTTCTTGTATTTAATAATTGTAATCTATAGTTATACAGTTGAAATTACAATAAAATCATTGTTGCCGTTGATATATTATTTTTTTTTTTTTTTTTTTGTTACAAAACATTTGTTTCAGTTTTGATATTAATGATTTTTTTCTTTCTGTATACATAGAGATAATATTTAGAAAATAAATAAAATCATATAATTTCGTATTTTGTGTTATTTCTATTTTACTCTTAGATTTCAATCATAATTAGTTTTAAAATGTTAAATAAAAACTTTTTTCCCGTTAACTCTGAAACAAATGACAAATGTTAGCAAATTAGTTAACAATCGAAATGTTTAAACAATTTATAATATTTTATCATTAAAACAAGGGATTTGCTATTGTTAAACAAACAAATCCTTTTCAAAAATGTTAGAAAGTTTTTCTGGTTATTTTGTGTACGATTTGATAACGTTTTTCGTAATTAATCTTTTAATAGTTTCTTCACAAATTGCGCTCATTAATGTTAATCTTATATATAACACAATTAATTAAAATTAAAATTTGAATAGAAATTTACTTATAAAAGACTCTTGTGAAAATGTAAACAGTATTAGGGATTTGTATAAAGGATTTGTTGGTTCATAAAGAAACTAATTAGGGTTTTCGAAAATATTTTAATAAATATTAAAAAATTTAAGGAAACGAAAAAAAACATATTACTTTTAAAGGGGATATTAAAGATAGTGTAAAATAAATACTTACATATATCCTTATAGAGGTTTTTTCCGCACTTTTGTGTTTCCCGGGAAAGCAGGAAATGTGTCTTAATTTTTAGGAATCCTGGCCTGTGAAAATAATTTAAAAAATTATTTGTTTTTAGGTAATGATCTTTCTATTTAAAAAAAAAAAATTACTTAAAAAAGAATTTCCCACCTGTTTTTAAGACTTGTCCACTCATTCATTTTCGTTAAAAATTTGCCACATTCAGCTTTATTTTATATTTTTATTTTTTATAATCTCACTGCTTACTTCCGTATATTTTTTTATTATAAAATTTTTTATATAAAACATTAGGATGGGATCACACGATTGTCGAAATGCATCAATTATTGGTACGGCAATCGTGTGACCGCCCATTAGGCAATAATGAGGCAACAAAAATATCAAAAATACTCCAATATTTATTGCGTTGTTTTGTAACAATCCAAGTTGGCAATACGTACCCATATTTAAATTTAAAAATTTTTCTCACAGAATAAATTGGGATAATTTTGATATTTTACGACAATAAAGTGCAATTAAAATTATGTCATATTGATACATTTACAACAATCGTGTAATCCTAGCTTTAGTCTGCTTGAACTGTGCCCTTTACGACAAATTATTTTTGCACATAAGGAGCAAATAGCAGCACCATTATTTTTTTTCTTAAAAAATTTTTTATCTCTTATTAATATTTAAAACAAAGGGAACAAAATTTTTTAAAAATTGCAATATAAATTTCAACAAAAAATATGTTAATATAAAGGGTAGAAGGAAGTGGTAGTAGAATAGTTAGTCACACTTGAGCACATATAGCGGCTCGGCGAGATGACCCAATGCTAGTCGCAAAGTCCAGACAGTCTGGACAATCAGCCAGAGGTTTCGCACAAAAGCACAATTACAAAATGCAGCTACACAGCCCAATATATTTGACTGTTAATCTGATATCAAGAGTCCACAGCTCCCATAAGCCATCGAAAAAGGGCGAGCCAAATGTGCGTAATCTACGCAGAGCCGGAGACGGGCATTAACAAATGGAGTGAGCCACGCTCTTCTCTTCCTCAATCGATATACTTGTACAACCAGAACAGAATTCATTCGCAGGTAAGCGCAGCCTTTCCGCATGCCTAACTAAAACAATGATCTGTGAGAATAGATACAGCAGACGAGATGCTCCCACGATCCAGTTTTAATAGTTGATTGGTACTCTTACTATTCAATCTATGCCAGGTGAGTTTAGAAAGTAATCAGAATTCTTCCTCTGCCCAGAATTTGTTCTAATAACATAAACAGTTGTTTTATAAACGTAGACAAAATTTTTTGTACCTCCCGGGAAATATAAAAATTATTACATTAGGTGTAAAATTGATAATGCGGATTTTTAATAAATTTTAAGCGTTTATATGTAATTAAATATCAATACAATATAAATTTGTTCACAAAATATTGGCCATAGTTAGTTTCGATGTTTTCTTAGTTTTTTTCCTACTGGAAACATAAAGTGAGTGCGTTTTATAACGATCGAATTAAATGGTTGTTAGATTCAGCGAAGTCTGAATACAAGGCAGATAAGGTCAAGCTTACTGTTTACTAAACAATTTTAATTGGTCTTGCAAGATTGTTGTCATGATTACAGCCTATAACATGTTGGACCCTTCTTGGTCCCACCAAATACATACGATGAATAAATGTTTTTTTTATGGCATTTTAAACAATAAAAATCGTCTTTAATCTGATAAGTGATTTCTTACTTTTGATAGAATCCTGACCTTTGCAAACGTTTTTAAACTTTTGTTCATGGAGTACCGTCTGCCTACTTTGATATTGGAAATAAATTTTAGTGACTTTATTTAACTTTTGTCTGGGCCATTCATGGTGATTAGCGAAACACCGCAGAATAGGTTTGTTTCATCGTCAAATCAAGACAGACTGGCGACGGAGTTGGTGCTGTGGTGGCTTGTCACAATTTTCAAAGGAACATGGGAAAATCATAATCATCCGTGTACTGCTGTAGAACGCAGAGGCGTAAGCTCTGAAGAAAAACGATTAATATATTTTGAATGCGTTCGAAAAAAAGTTCTTATTAAGATCTTCGGTCCTCTGCGAGATGAGTACCGTAAACATTAGAACAACGATCTGTGTGTTATAACCTGTATAGGGATGTGGATATAATAAAACGCATTCGGATACATCGGCTGCAATGGCTTGGCGAGTCTCTTGCGAAGAAACTCCGCACGTCCAGTTACATTGATATTAAAAATATATGCCTTTGTTTTATTTTAATTCAAGCTTGTGTCGAACGATATAGGCCAGAAGGCTAATCCTAGTTAATTATAGCGACCCACAGTACTAACGTGTCTATTTAACGGACGTTGTGGTCTTAAATACCATCAGTGTATTTTCTAAAATGTTGAAGATGATCGGTGTAGGTTCTGTAGGACATGTGCCAAGATATCTGAGCTCGTAGTTTGTTAGTAACTTCGACCTATAGAACGAGCTTCCTGGGGGATGCTGTGGCGACTACAAAAGTGCTATTTCTTCTCTCATCAAATAGGATTACAGGATTTATTCGAACTTATTGTGCTGCCTAAAAGATACTTTAGATCGCTGTTCGTTTTAGACCTTTTGAATATAACATAAGGTAACCACACAAGTAAGTATTGCCTATGGACAAATACGAGTACGCCTCGGTTTTCTAGATGGAAGTTTACGCCATCTTCATATATATTAGGCAGTGTCTGAGGAGAAAATCGAAGAGTTTGAGTATTTATGTGATGTCGTATAGCCAAGTATCCTTGAGGCCTTTGTCATACCGTGAGGAAGGTCAAGGTTTATTGTAGACTCTATGACATCTCTCAACGAATATTTAGAAGAGTTATACTATGCAGAATCCGCGCTGATAGTTTGGTGAACAGAGGAACTGGATAGGTTTTCACTGGACCTGAGCCATTTTTCGGTGTCGTTGTAAAATAAACAAAAGGGAGGCTTCACTCCTGGATTGAGAGAAAATTCACCCGGCTTTGGAGGAGCGCCTTTAATATGACATAGAATAAAAAGTTTGTCCACATTTCTCCCAGTAGATCCAGAAGGTTGTTGCTAGTGGGTTTATTCATATTTTGAGCGACATTAAGAATGATCGGTGTGGATTTTGCACGATGTATCTCGAGACATCTGAACACGTACTTTGTGAGTGCTTTGATATTGTCATCAAATATAAAGCGTTAATTTCGCATTGAGTGCGGGTTTGTTGCAATCTGGCTAAAATTTTTATACATATCTACCAATTTTGCTTAAGAGCAGTCCGAATTTAAGCACAATAGGCCTTATAACTTAATAAAATAATTGTTTGAAAACTTCATTTCGACATTACTTACTCTTATGCGGTCAGGTTTGAATTCGACTAAGTTAAAGGCAAATTCTATTTGAAAGTTACTAAGAAATTAAACAAATTTCCTTTTCTTATTTTATTCACAATAAAACAATAATCATTAGCTGAGTCGGCGGTTGAGTTTTATTTTATTTTATTTTTCAACAAACTTTTCTTATTCTTTGCAATTGGTTTTGCTCAGATAATGATGAAACTTTTCTAAATATCTAAGCCAAAAATATTGCAAAAAAGAAATAAAAGAAAATGAAAAAAATAACATTTAAATAGTCAACAATCAAATTCATAAAACTTTAGTTGCTTTGCTGATTGTTGTTGGTTGAGTTTTGTTATTTTTTGTTGATGATGATGGTGCAATAAAAAACGCCCAAACTTGTCGCGACGCATGTCACAGATATTTGCAGTTTTGCACAAACTGCAAGTAAAAATTCGCATTCATTCTTCTACTAAAAATGCAATTTTCAAGCCAACACTTGCTTGATTTTCCTTTTTTAAAGATATTTTTTTGGCTTTTTTAAAGCAAACAAATATAAGAGAAAGAAAACAAAAAACCCAAAACAAGGAGACAAAATTACATTCACAAAATTGAACATGTACGAATAATACGAGAATTATACGGACACGGCTATGCTTAAATATATGCATGCATTTTAATTCCTTGGCCAGAAGCCAAGGTAAAAATAACGCCAAAAACAAATAAGAAGACAACTAGCGAATAATAAAGAATGTTGTGCACCAAATGTCAAAGGATTAATTTCTTTTATAAAAGTGGAAAAAAAACTTTTTTCATTTTATTCATTCTGAAACCGATGATAGAACCAAAAACCATGCAGAGCAATAACATAACATAGTTGTAGAAGACCCCATGCAGAAAATGAAATTATTTCGTTTATAAAATCAAATGTCTTTCAATGAATGTACTTGTTTTGGGTTAAGCATCTTATTTATTTTAGTGAAATGATATTACTAAATTTAGTCACAATTATGGCGGCTTAAAATTTAATTTGCACCAGTAAGAACAGATAGGAGGAATGCTCTTTTTTAATGAAACAATTTTTAAGGGAAATAAAAATGAAGTATTAATTTCTTGTCTGTTCGTTTATAGGTTTTCATTATATGTATGTATGTCATATGGTATTGCTATTTTTAATCTACAAAATCCTTTGAGAAATATACCAAAAAAATATTTTTTTGTACAAATACATATATAAAATAAAATCACTTCTTAACAAATGGAATTGAATTGTAATCAGTGCAAAATATTCTGTAATCAAAATACGTATCATTTGTGCAACATGTAACCACAATTACTACCGTTAAAATTATAATCTGCTTTCAACATTTATTATTATCTTCATGTAATAATTTCATTTTCACAGCCTCAAGGTTGATTTTCTTTTGTACACATTTTTATTTATTAAAAAATACAACAACAACAACAACAACAACAAAGTATTAATTAAAAATCAGCATTGATTATATTTCAGCAAATGATAATAAATTTTATTGTACAGTTTTAAAACAATTGCAATTTAAATCTGGGCAATATAATGGTTACAGTGTGATTACAAATTTTTAATACAAAAAAATATACGAAAAAACAAATCAAATTCAAAAACGAAAAACTGCAATAATTTGAATGTTTTAACCTGAGTATCTTCTGATCTGATTAAAATACAAATCATGAAACTGAAAAAATTCTAATAAAACTGTATTAATTATTGTGTTTTAAGCGAGACCAATGATAAATCAAAAAAACCATGGGATCTTTTGTGCCCCTTCCGGTCTTAAGCTTGTTCAGCAGATCTGCTGCCTTCCTAATGAACACCAGCAGATCTGAAACCGTAATGTTAAATATTTCACCCAGTGAGACCCTTTGCCTACCTAAACACTTCCACCTAAATCTATCACGAACCGCATATTCCTAAAGTATGTATTCCGCTGTCTCTGATTCCTGTAAGCACAGTCTACAAGCATCCACATCTATGACCATCATCCCTTCAATTGTGCTTTTAGTCTAAAGTAGCCCGTAAGTAATTCCGTAAGAAGTCTCTAGTCCGGCATGCCATACTTGAGAACCTCAGAACGACACCCAAATTGCGGGCTGATAGCCGACCTAGAGTGGCGAAGTTCCCTTTAAGCATTCCAGTGTTTCAAGCAACTGGCGATTTCCAATCTTTGATTAGATTGAGGATGGTAGTAAGTGGTGCCGCACAGCAAGTTTCCTTCGTGGCCAATGCATCCGCTATTTCATTACCATCTATTTCACAGTGTCCAGGGTTTCAAAATAACTGGACCCTATTTGACCAACAATCCAGATCCGTGAGTTCAACACAGAATCTTTTGCCAATGCACAGATACAAAGGCATAACATCCAAGAACTTACGTAGAATGGGCAGACATCCCAAAGCATTTCTGGACCCTTTGGTGAAAATTTTTGTCGCCGAATATGCCATCTCCCTCATCACATGGATGTGAAGCGGTGTTAAGCCAATCCAAGGCCACCTAAACCTTCTCTCCAGAATGACATCTAGATACTTAACCTACTTAGCAAAGTTAACGTTGGTACCCATAAAACAAATACAGTGACATGGTAAATTGTATCTCCTTTTAAAACGTAACACACCCGTCGTCCTCATGAGGCCACACAACGTACCCTGATATTTCCCAAGTACTATTATATCGAGGTCATCAGCGTAAGCAATTACACTGACACCGCTATATGACGTCATGGTGAGCAAGCCATCAACTACTATAGACCATAACAACAATCGAATGGTGGCAGAGGGCATCCTTTTGACGCTATAAGGCTAATGATCCTGCTTCTAGACATGGAACTGATTCAACCTATATTTAACTTGTCCACTACTTTTCATTTCAAAGACCGAGTTTAAATTTTGGCCTAGATTTACTTTATATCCTTTTTAAAAGTCAAAGACTTATCTATAGTTTCATGTAAAATCCAGTTTTCTAGGGAGTATGTATAGTTTTCTGTGCGACTGTATGTATCTTGCTGAGGAGGTAAGAAGTCATGATTTCAAATCGACCGATGAGATATAACATTTATCTGAGGCTAGAGATGCCACATGTATTCATTTACAGTTTTTTATAAAATGTGCTCTAAAAATATGAAGGAGCAAAAGAGTACGTAAAAGTACTATTTTTTACAGAAGTGCTCCTTTTGTACTCCATTTTTTCAAGCTTTATAAATTTGTTAATTATTTGTATTGACATATGTACATATTATAAATTGACTATGTCAAGTTGTTAAAAAAAAGAAACTGAACATACGTAACACCAATTGTTCACACCGTCCTGACTACAGCCGGTAATCACAGTTAACAGTTAAAGAATCGAACGCCGCTGTTGCTACTTAACTTTGTACTCTGTTATAAATGTCCATAAAGTAATTTGGCAATATAAAAATAAAGAGAAGTAGCATCCATAAGTTTTCTGTCTAAAAATGGGAACCGAACACCGAAAGAGTTAACAGGATATGACAAATCGAATTTTATGCTGATTGTTTTCATTTATTAAAAACTGATCATTATTGATGATGAATAATAATTCATTTGTTTGGCTTTAATATCTTACTATCTAAGTTAAATTTGTCAAGTAATTTTTTTATATTTTTTTTGTATATGTTTAGATGAAAATGATATTGATTAACAATCAGTGTGACCATATTAGCTTTTTTAAAGCTAAATTTAGCTTTTAGCTTTTTTGAAAAATGAATTTAGCTTTTTTTTAGCATTTCAACAAAAAAGGACAATAGAGTAAAAATAATACAAACATTGTGAAGTCTGACATCGAAAAACAATAAAATTGTAACATCACAGAATCAATAGTTTCTTCATTGCGTACATGCTTATAATAACTAGTAAAATCATATTCTTTTTCGTATGAGTTTGACAGAAAAATTGCAAATAGTGCTTTTTGTTGCCCTTTCTTTTTTTTAAATTCGTTTTTTAAAATGATAATTTAATACAAAGAAAAGGTTTTGTGTTTATCTCTGTTGCCTTTTGAAAATCCTTGATATTTCTTAACTTTAGCCGACTTTTAGAGACAAGGAATGGAAGAAATGTAACATATTTTGTTAGGAAAGAAAATGCCATAAGTTAATAAACAAGAAATTAATTTGATGATAGATTTGTTTCTTTTAATGCTTTTTTTTTTCAACAAAGTGTTACTAGCTTAGTTATGAAATTTACTTTTTTTGGTTTAGTTTCTTTGCTATTGTGAACTTAATCGACTTGGTTATTATTCATATACAATTTTCCCTATAAATCGAACAAAAATAATTCCATTGTCCAAATAGAGTACTTGTTGTTTAAAAGATAACAATTCAATTTACATTTCTGGTCAATGGAGTTTTTTAAATCGTCGATAGTGTAAAAATTTATGTTTGTTTAAGTGAATCAGAGAGGGATGAAAAAAGGGCAAAATAATGAATATTAAACGGAAGACATATCTGATTTGCCGAAAATTGTCTGGGTACTTTCAATTCATGCACCCTTGAGATTGGATTCTAACTTTTCACAGATTCTGCCAACTATCCTTAATATACAATAGAATATTAGCCAATAGCTAATTATACCATAAAATTTACTAAATAAAATAAAAATTTAGCAAAAATTTTTCTACAACCTTATTTAAAACTACCATTACCATCCGGTATAGCCCGAGAATCTATGTACATATATTATAAACTAGTTTAACATTCCCCTTTATCCCGATCCTGTCAGTTTTTGGGCCACCTATTTGTTTTTATCAGCAAAATGCAAAGACGTTTGAAGTAGATAATGACTGTGACAATAAAAAATTGCTTTTAGTGGATTCTATGGATCTATGAATTTGTGCTTTTAATTTCAACAAAATCGGTTCAGTCTTTTATGCGTTATTAGCTCATAAACGAACTGGATAGACAAAACTATTTCTAGTTTTATTCGCATACATTTAGGTTTGACAATTTAATAAATTTTTAATATTAAGTAACAACTCTTGTGACTTATTTGGCCCGTTTTCCTTCAAGTTCAATTTTGAAAAACAGCATAGCCTATTTCGTTAGCTGGACTTCTTTTCTATTCAAAATTTTAGCAAAACCGGTTCAGTCATTTACGAGTGATTGCCAAACAAACAAACAAATTTATAATATATGTACATACATATGTACATGGATTTGAAAAATGTATGGAACTAAAAACTATATATGCACATTTATGAATTTCATTTGAAATCTTATTGCAATTTGTACAATTAATAGTTTGACTTTTATGCTGAGCGAAAGGTTTAAAAGTGATATCTAGTTTATCACCTAAACATTTATTTTTACTTTAGATTTTAAGAAAACAATTTATATAGTGCTATATTAACCATAACTAATATCCAACTTAAAAAATTTATGTTAAAATACAATTTAAAATCTTAGCTTATTGTTTTAGCCGAAAACAAAATATGTTAGTTCTTTTTAGATTTTTTTTGAACGCGATTCAGCTTTATGTCATATTAAAATCTGGTCACACTTTCAACAATTAATTTTGTTTTCTATTTATATCCTTATTGATATTTTTAATAAAAAAAAATTAAAAATTAATTTTTATTTGAATTAAAAAAATTTACATATGTATTTACTTAATATCTAAACAATATTCCCACTTAAGAATAAGAACAATTTCAATGTCAATAAAACTGTACCACAATATATTTATCACACTTTTCGTTTATATGATAAATATCTTCCACATACTCTACATAGTAAATACAGAAACATTAAATTTTATTGCCATTTAAAACAGAAAGCTTTTATTATTGATTCATTTTCTGCTGCTCCTCTCTTGCTGTTTCCTTTGTTTTTGCTTTTTTTCCAACATTTTTACATACAACAACCAACTATGATTTAAAATACTGTGCCATTTTATATTTATTTGGTTTCATCTTTCAATGGAGTCTTTAAAATACAAAAAAATGGCTGGCGGCTATATTTACAATTATTTAAGCAATTAATTCCTGTATTTCAATTTTATAAACTATTGTAAATAAATGTTTGTGTATACCATTTAAATATATTTATTGTTGGTAGTTTTTGTTTGTTGTTCAATATTTGCTGGACTTGAAAGAGGTGGTAACCATTTAAATAATCATTTACTTAGATTTCGTGAAACTCCTCTTAATTCCTCCGTACATTTATTCAGACATTCACTTGTAAATTGACAACTCAATGATATTTCAACATTATTTAGGATGTAACGAAAAACAAAATTTTACCTTAAATGATAACATCTCACTAATAAAGAGATGAAATGAAACTCTTGTTTCTTTTGATTACATACGAACATCACAAATTGGTTGAATATGTTCTGCGTGAAATACATGGAACCAGTGCCAATTAATTAAGTTGGTGAAATTAAGTCGAATTAAAAAGGAATATTGGATTAAATGACCTCCACATGTTATGGCGATATTTATTGTTGATTGTTTTAAAAAATAATTTGTACTTAAATTATCCAGTGGTGATAAGATCTTTTGAATTTCTAAAGGATAGATTTTTAGATGTACAATATACTTCATACATGTACATATATTTACTCCTATACCTAATTAATGAAACAAAAAATGCTATCGATTGACCATTCATAAGGTTTATAGAAATGATGAAAGTATTTTTTTTCTTAATAAAAAAATAATAACGCACATAACCCCTACAGTAGTCATTAAAAGATAGGGCAAATCTATTCGCTGATGTGCCTAGTGAATAATATAATGTAATTAACTTCAAACTTTGATGCCTAACTTTAAGACTTGCAGAAATAAATGGGTTGATTTGCATAATTTAGCAACGTTTTTTTGCATACCCGTACCGCATGCTTTTGCCTGTACAAAATTCTGTTTTGCTTGCATCTCATAATTTCTGTGGATTATATTTAACTGGAGGATTATAGTTAACAGTTGTAAAGAGAGGGCATATCCTTGTCTAACCTTAGCTTTAAAAGAAATTTCACTACTGACGCTGTCAATTTAAGTCCACTGGACTTCATGTAAACGATGATTTTCTCAAGGTAAGTTAGTTAGGTTTACCTAGCTTACTTATGTTGCTCGAAAGAAGTAGAAAATTTTCACAAAAGGGTATAATCTTATCTTCTAAAGTGCTTCTTATGTACGCATAAGCTCTAATGCTAAGTTCTTGTTTTATATATATAAAGAAATTTCATTTTTAGTGTGCTCGTGCTAAAGCTTGCAACACTTAAAAATTTTAATTTTTAGATGGTATGAAGTCTTTCAATCCATGATTTTAACTTTGTAATCTAATCATGAAAAAAGATAACAATTTTGATGGTAATGTTACGAATTAGAAAAAAACTTCCATCAGGAGATACCCTTGTTTAATTCTTTTTTTTTTATTGCATCTCTTTGAAGCGTATCACTTTCACAAAACATCACCAACTTACTAGATTTACAGCTGATGTTTTCGTGCCTTCAAAAGTAAAGTTAGCTAGGTCTTAAAGTATCACGTTTGATAGCCATGGCGTCCTGAGCCGTAAGGTTTCCACTCTAGTGCCATCCATGTGAAGGGGTACTACTTCTTTATAATTCCATTTTCTTTCTTTGTCTTCTTTCTTTCCATCTTATATGTTTTACTGATTTAAGCATGAGTTCCTCTTTAGTCAGTTTCTAGAGATACGTAGTGCTGATCTTGTTAGGCCAGAATATATTGTATTCTGAGGTACTTATGTACTAGTTTTTATAACACGGTGTTCTACACAAGCTGTTGTGAAGAAATTAGAGTTCTGGGGTGACTACTTTGCATATAGTAATATTAAAGTGTTTCTTAAAACAGTGTGAATAATAGATACAGCCTAGTACGCCACTCTAAGGATTGTCCTATTGATTCAGCTGCTTACATACAACATCAAGCAGCACACGTTCCAATTCCAGTGAGGGAAAGGAATATTTCCATCTTCTTTTTCTTGATCTGCCAATCTGATATCGGATGTAAGTCACCAAATAATTTATTGATTTAAGATGAGACTTAAACAATTTGTATTATATAATATTTATCATAATATATTTCTGTCTCGGTTTGCTGTTATTAAATGCCCAACATTCCTAATGCCAATGTCCATTGACATGCACATATTACGTAGCCACGATGCCTGTTTTTGGCCTAAGTCACTTTTTTTAAATTTTTCCCTGCAGTATCAGTTTAAGTCAATAATACTTTTCATTTCGCAATAATATTAGCAAAACAAGCTGTTTTCCAGTGTTAATAATTTTAATTTTTTAAGTAATTCCATTCTTTGAAATTAATACTATATTTTTAAAAATTTTCTATATATCCGTTTTTGACAGTTTCCATTATAACGGCTATCTTGAATGTCCATATCCCCATATCATACAGAAAAATAGAAAATCGATATCTTATTTTCATAAAGATATTGAATTTTAAACAATTAAGAGGTTTCGGTCCCTTCTAAATGAGCTATCGAAGAAGCACAAGTATAAGTATTATACATATTAATAATTTAAATAGTAAATTGTAGTGAAGAGTACAGTCGAACTTAACAATGACTTTCAAACTTGTTTATGTATAACTAGCTTAACCCATCCGACGTTGCCCGGAAACCTATATGTATGTAATGCAACAACCGCTTATGCAATCTCTTCCGCTTTTAGGCTGATGTGGATAGATAACGATGCTTTAACTGTTACCATTCTCAACAGATACAAAATTGCATATTTATATACATATATACTTATCAGATATTAACTACGAAGTCAATTAGACCGAATTCAGACACTTCCATTATAACCATTTTCAAGATATAAAAAAATTAATATTTAATTTGTGTGGGAGGTGCTAAGTATGCCCACTTATATCGGATCCGCCATCTAAAGTTTTTTTTTCAACTTGTGCTTATTTCGTGAATTGTAACACTTAGCTCATGTCTGATTTGACAGATAATTAGTTTTATCCTACCGCTGAACGAATATGGTTGTGTATACGTTTGAACAACGCTGGGAAATATTGCGACATTACTTTGACCGATCGACTTACAGAAGATGCCGATTTTGCCAAAAAAAATCTTCAAAGATAAGTGTTACGCCAACAAGCCAGAGACGATTGACGTTTTAGAGGACAATATTCGTGAAGCCATTGGTGAAATATAGCTGCACACAATCGATAATGTGCTCAAAAATTGGACCGATCGTGTAGGCTACTGTATGACCATTCGAGGCAGCCATTTGAATGAAATTATTTTCCATTATTAACCGGAATGATTGTACTTTCAAATAAAAAGAGAAATTTGAGAAAATATTCAGTAATTTTTTTATAGCATTTTCAAAAAAAAAAAAATATTTGGCGGAAAGTGACGTAATAATTAACTGTTGCCACATTTATTCCATATTGTCTGTAAAAATCATAAAAATTATTTCATTCAAAGGTATATGTAGTTGGTTCGGACCGGCGGTAGTATCGGCTTTGTCTGTTTGTTTACGTGCTGATCTTGTAAACGCATTATCAGAACATATTACCAATAGTTCGGTCGCCACTCAACGTTGCTTTATATAATGGAGGGCTATAATTTCCACAAAGATCTAAAGGCGGATAATCATTGTCATCATTTATACCCATGACCAGTAAAATTCCACTAACCACATCAAGTTCTTCCACAGAAATCAAACACAATGTGCTAGGTTTCCACTTTAAAACTACAATACGCGTTGCAAGCACACATGGGTATCCGGGTGCCCCTGACAGTAATCTACGTGTGTAAATGCTATTAGTACGGTTAGGGTAAAAAAACACAGTAAAACTTAACGAAACATAATTTATTTATACCATCAACAGCTAATACATCTAAAGATAATGAACATTTATTTAACAATTAGTTTTATTACTTTACAGTGATTGATGTACACAACAAAATTGAAAATTATATATTCAAAGAAAATTTACTTTGCTCGTGTAAATAAATATTTATTTAACATAAAAACTCTTTAAAATAAATATGAATGAGGAAAAAATTGGTAAAAGAAAATAAATAAAGTAATAAATTTGGTTTTAAGAAACTTAAAATTTTAATACTGTATGTATATTGTACATATAATGATGTTTTAATTGCTGTTTTCTAAAGATTTTTTTCTTTTCCTGTTTTTTTTGTATTTTTAAATCATCATACCATCGGAGAGAGCAACAAGCCTTTTAAGCATTTCCCATGCAAAAGTTCAGTTAATTTTCTTTTTTAGGTTTTTTTCTGTTTTGGTTTAATAAATAAATCGTTTTTATTTGTTTGATTTTTGTTTAATTGTTTATTTAATATTTACTACAAAATATTGTTGATTTACTCATTTCGCTTCAGTACTTTTTTGATTTTTTTTCTTTTTCAATAAACAATATTCATGGCAAAAAAGAACGAAATAGAAACCTCAAGCTGAGGAAGAAAAAGATCAAAGAATTTATTGTCTAATAAAAAAAACGAATCCAACGACTAGAGATGAACAATTGAAATGCCTCTGATGATGTTTTTTTTTTTCATTATGATGATGATGATGATACATTTTGATTAAACAAACATTTACATAAAATTTACTGTTGCATTTTCATGAATTTTCCTATAAACACAAACAACAATAATACTAGAGGAAAAAAAGGAAAACATTTCATTGCTGTTGGGAAAATTGTGAAAATAAAACCAAATAATTGATAAACAATTTCAATGTTTGTACAGAGCACTCGAGCATGTAAGTATGTCTGTGTTTACGTATAACATAGTTTTTTGCTTTCTTTTTTGGGATTATTCAATGAGGGATGGCATCATCCATCCTTCATTCGAAAATAATTCAGAACTATTTTGAGACACTGGCACATTTCCACGCACACATACACACGCATAGAAAGTGTTTAGGTAATTGTTATTTTAAGGACAATGGACAGTGGGATCAAAGGAAAATATATTCAATTTTCCATCATTAATCATTGCGAAAATGTGCCTTAAAAATTCGTCGTCCAGCTTAGCAGATTGTAAAATCGGTTCTAAAGGGTAAATTGTTATGATATGACTTTTCAATGTAAAAATATACAGGGTGTCCAAAATTGAGGTGTCATTTTGATTTTTGAAAACTAGAGTTTTTGTTTCATATATTAAAAACATTCTTCAGTTCATTACAAAGAGTTAAAATTAAAATATTATGTCGGCCGAGTGACCCCTCTACTGGCTCGTTTATTACAAAGAGATTCCAGTTAAAAATGAAAAATTATGGGAGCCCCTACTGGCTCGGCAGGATCCCAATCTTTTACCAAAATTATCAATCACGTTTTCCAATAAACTGTTGAGATATCTGCTGTACACTTTTGATTTCATAAAAATCCATAAAAAAATCCAAAAGTGTCAAAGCGCACGATCTTGGTGGCCAATTTACTCCACCTCTACGAGTAATGATGCGATTTTTGAACTCTTCTGTCAAAGGATTCAATATTTCTTTTGCTGTGTGACAAGTGGTATCATCCTGTTGAAATCACATATTCTCCACGTCTAAATCATCAGTTTTTCTCTACAAAAAGCTTCGAATCATCTCCCTGTAGCGATTTCCATTGACCGTAATCGCATTTCCATCTATCGTTTTAAAAAAAATATGGTTTGATGATGCGTCCGGACCACAAACTACTCAAACCGTAACTTTTTGTAGATGTAAAAGTTACTGTAAGATAACTATTAGATTCCTCTCACCCCAAATGTGTCAATTCTGCTTGTTGGCGTAGCCATTGAGCTGGAAGAGGCTTCGTCGGTAAAAATTATTTTGCTAAGAAAATTCTCATTTTCTTTTTGTTTTTCGAGAGCCCATGCCGACTTAATGTGTGGTCAGCTGGTTTTAATTCTTAAGTCAGCTGAACTTTGTAAGCCTTTAAATAGAGATCATGATTCATGATGTAAAATGTTGAATAATTTCGATCGCTTGATGTTTAATTGCTGCAAACAGTGACAAATTTATGTTTTTGGATCTTCTTCAACACTTCTGCTCACAGCCGCTATATTCTACGTTGAACGACCGCTACCTTAATAAATTCTGTTTCTGTTATTATGAACGGATTCAGTTTCTTCAAATTTTTCAACCATGAACTTGATGGCAGGACTTGTTGTAGCAGTTTCTCTGCCAAATTTTGTTCCAAATTTCCTAACTAGATCTTGAAAATTTTTGCCATTTTCAAAAAATCTTTCAATAATAAAAATACGTTGTTTCTTCGTGTTACGTTTCATATTAATTAACCGGAATGTATTTAGAATCTGAAAACAAAAATTAAGAATAAAAATTACAAGTAGAAAAAAATGGCAGCAAATTTAATATGATACCTCAATTTTGGACTCCCTTTAGATTCGTGACATACTGCAATGCCAAAAATGCTCAGTAAGGTTTACTATTTTACCATGAATAGACCAACAAACTAACAACCCTGAAAAATTATTAAATTCTACCCTCAAAATTCGTACTGTGTGAGAAAAATTATCAGTTGGGATACAGGTCATTTTTGGCTCAATGGGTAATTCAATAAACAGCATTGCCGAATTTGATGTGAAGAGCAGCAAGAGGCAGTTCAAGAGCTAGCAAAGCACCATTGCACCAAAATACATTTGGTGCAGTTTGTGGACTGGCGGCATTATTAAGCCGCACAACTTCAAGAACGATGAAATTCACAACGTCACAGTCCATGGAGCAATGTACAGTGCATTGATTACCAACTCTTTTTGCTTGGGCTTTTTTTAGGCGTCTGAAAATCCAAAAGCAATTGTTGAGTAGCATTTAGCGTGATTGGGCCATTTTATGTGTATTCACAAACAACAGCATATTCGCGACCTACAGTTAATTGCGCACAATTCTCCCGATTGATTGGTAGATTATGTTGACCAAAAAAACTACGAAGTGCACGAAATGCATTTTAATTTCAATTTCCAGTTTCGTAAAAGGCTTTAACAATCTTAACACGCTGCTCAATTGTGTACCTCTCTACGTTACATCTGTCAAACACTGATACAAAGAAATGTCAGACTAAATTTGACAAAAACTTTACGTTAAGGTGTGACTCACGATTAACGTTGTGCATTATGTTTGGACCACCCTCTACTTAGGGAAGTAGAAGTAGACACTGCTGAATTACTTCAAAGTTGGTAAGACTTCGGCAACAAATATCTTTAAAAGCCATTTAAAAGTTTAAATTTAAAAATGCAATAAAACAAAAACGGTTTAAAATTTAGCCAAATTAATTTTTTTGTTTTGAAGTAAAATTTTTCCAGTTTGTAATGAAAATCGGACAAATATACGAGACAAATATACGAGAACTTTTTCGAGTGTATGGGATCGTATCTTGGCAATTTCATCACAAATATTGTCCTTGATATGCTCAATTGTCTCTGATTTGTCGGCCAAACACTTGTCTTTAACGGCGCCCAACAGAAAATAGTCCAAATCGAAGCTTCTTGGCGCCCAACTGACATCACAATTTCGGTTAATTAAACGGCCATAAAACGCTTGACGCTATTAATCGATTCTGGCATGAGATGTGTGGCAAGTTGCACCATCCTGTTGAAACCAAACATCGTGCACATCAATACCATGAAGAGCTGACACAAAAAAAAAATCGGTTATCATGGGGCGATAGGTGTCTCCCTAATGGCTGCTCCGTTCTCTTTTTTAAAGAAATATGGACCAATGACGCCTCTGTTCCACAAGCCGCACCAAACACTCACTTCTAATGGGTGCATTGGCTTCTGTGAGCCTACGTTTGTGTTTTCTGAGCTCCAAATACGGCAAGTTTGCTTATTTACGAACCCAGTAGGATGAAATTAAGCTTCATCAGAAAGGATGATTTTAAATATTGTTTATTTTTTTTATTTTTGCAATTTCCGACCAATTGTCTTTGTTTTGGAAATAAATTTCCAATAAATCCCAACGTTGTTCGAGCGTAAATCGATTCATTTCCTTCAGTGGAGATAATTTACTGAATTTTGTGACAGAATAGAATGACATATGTATTACCAGATTCGAAATAACTGTTGATTCAAGTTTAAGCCGATAGATGGCCAATGAAAATAACTTATATTTATATAATTACCCCAATTAATTTTAGAAAAGTCTGCCTTTTTTCTTTTTTATATATCTTTCTGAATAACGTTAATATGTATCTGCCATAGTAAGTATCCAAACTATAGCCTTTACATGTTCCTTTGTATGTTGCATAAGTTTGTTTCGATAAAAAACAAAGAAATAATCCTCAATTAACATTTATTTATTCAATTTAATAATCACATACCGGGTTAGTTACTCTTAAGCCCAGAGATTGTAACCATAATGGCAAAAGGATTCCGAAGAAATGTCCAACTTTCTATCTCTCTCCGCAGTTAAAAAAAATTCTGTAAATACTTGAATTGAATTTTATTTATTATATACCTTTTCGTGCATAAAAAAAGCCTCAGTGTACAGCACAATTACTGATTCGCTGTATTGTTTTAATATGATCCCTTATTGATAAGAGAAAGCTGTGTCAAAGTGAATGAATGAAATTCATTTTATTTCAATACATTCACTCGTAAATTTCCATTTCAATACAAAGTCCTCTTATAAATATATTCTACAGAATTAAGCTCAATACTATAAATGCATCCTGCTGCTTTTAAATGTTAAACAAAAATACTTTGTTCGTATGATAATTATATGGTCCATTGCTTATTGAGCGCATTGCATCAATAAGGATTATTAATAAAGGCATATAAACATACGTATTTCACCCACTTAATGTAGCGTATGTATGTATGTACAGCTGCATAGGAGGACTTTGATGATTGTGAGGTAAATTGAAATATTTCTCAATGGTCCGCATACAAACCAATAGAAAGTATTTGGTATTATACTTTATTAAATCAATCAACAAAGAGATTTTTGCTAAAAAGTCACTAATAGTTACGGGAACTGTTAGGATTTTAATACAAGGCCATATTATAAATTTTCTTATTGGGTTCTCGTACATTAACTTAACACGAGATGTATATTAACATTATATTACATTGACATTAAACTTAGGCCACTTGGTCCTCCTCTTAAAATATTAATTTCAAAACTACTTATATTGAATTTTCTTTTTTCTTTTTTATAAAATAAAATCGAATGCTTAGAAATTGCCGTCTTAATCAGGCTTATTTTGCAAATATGATTTCAACTTATCAATTGATTGGATTTTTTTTAATATTACTGTCTTGATTTCAAAGAATTACTAAAAGAGTGATTGATTTTTTTTTAAATAGTTTGAATAGACAAAAATTTTTTTATAAATTTCGATTTTGAATAATGAGTTTCTCAGAATCTTTCCTTCGGTTTTTCCTTATAATTCCTGCAATATCCCGATTGCAACAAGGGGAACTTCTCTCAATCAATTATATTTTTAGACTCATTAAACATAAATCAACAGCTTAATGCCGCTAGTGGCTCTAGCACTGCTATGATGTGATGCCCCTGTCAAAAACTGTGAGTTGGCGTGACTTAGGATTGAACTCAGGACCTCTTGGTTGGTAGGCAGGTGTCTTACCTACCACACTACAGCGGCAATAAAATAAAAATAATAAAAACAAACAAACAACATCATATTTATTCAGCGTGTTACAGATGGCGAATTTTGTACCAAAATCTGATGATTTACGGAAAGAATAAAGCTTTTGTTTTCATTTGAAGAATAGTGTAGCAGAGTCGCAACCATCAAATTAGGCTGCAAATCCAGATCGCCAGTAAAAATATGCTGTGTGTCTGGTGCAACCGGAAAACTGTGGGTTACCACGAGCTCCTAATACCTGGTGAAACCTTTAATACAGATCGCTACTGACAACAAATAATCAATTTGAACCATGTATTGATCGCAAAACGACCATAATGGACCACAAAACACGGCAAGATAATTTTTTAACATGACAATGAACCGAAAACTGATTCAGGATACAATCAAAAGATTAGGCTGGGAACTGCTACCACACTCGCCGTATTCACTAGACGCGGCTCCTTCCGAACACTATTTTTTTCATTGATGGGACATGCATGGGCTGAACAGCACTTTAATTTCTACGAGGAAATCGAAAATTGGGTAACTAATTGGTATGCTTCAAAAGGCGAGCAGTTTTATTGACGTGGAGTCCACAAATTGCCTGAAAGATGGGAAGATTTGTGTAGCCAGCAATGGCCAGTACTTTGAATAAAATGAATTTTAATTTCCCATTAAAAATTAGTGTTTTAATTTCACAAAAAAAAGCTCATTTCATTTCATCTGGTATATGATTCAATTAAATCAACCTATGAGGGAGCTCATCAAATTATCTGACCTGATGTAACAGATGATTTTTAAGCGTTTGGGTTTTGAAAATGAATTAAAAAAACATAGAGTATTTGCTAAAGTGAATGAAATATTTATTTGGGACGATAATTGAATGCTTGCTACTTACTTTTTAAAGATTATTTCTTGTAAATGTTGCCCGCGGCTACGCTGCAGGCGGTCACTTAGTGAATACCAATTTTGGCATAATTATTCCAACATTTCGGTGGGTATCTTATCGATGGCAGATGTAATATTGTCTTCCGGGGCTGTAATTGTGGCTGAACCAAAACGTGAGATTAATTGCTTACCAAACTCGCCTCTCAATAGGTTTATATTATAGCGTATCGTACGGCATGTGACACCATCCAATTCTTCCATTTTGGGCAACAAAAGCCGTAATTTTCGCACGGTTGCTTAATACATGGGCCTAACACATAGATGACGCTAGTTTTAATACATTCACATTTTTTTCAGGTAGTGCTGACCATCAAAAGACAGCTGTTAAAATTTCATTATATTCTATTAATTAGTTCGTGAGTTATTGTGCTAAGAGTGACGCTACTTCTATTATTTTCAGAACAATAGATCAAAGACAATTTCGTGTTTTAATTCAACACTGCTTCTTGATGGGAAAAAATACTGTTCAAGCGAATCAATGGCTTGAAGGGTGTTATGGGGACTCCGCTACATCAGAAACAAAATAAAACATTGATTTGCTTACATCGAACGTGGTCGTAGAAAAAATTGTTGATGCAGAGCGCAGTGGACATACAAATGAGGCGGTAGCACCAGATAATATCAAAAAAATCCACAAAATCGTTTTTAATAAAGTGAAGTTGCGTGAGTTAGCTGAAATCTTAAAAATATGAAATGAAAGTGTTGACTTCAGCATTTGACTATGAGAAACCTCTATTCAAAGTGGGTGTCGCGTTTGCTCACTGTTGAGCAAAAACAAGAATGTGTTGATAATTCTGGAAATCGTCAAAACTATGTAAATTGAACTTCGAATTGCTCCCACATCCACCGTATTTATCAGAATTGGCTCCCAGCGACTACTGTTTGCAGACTTCAAAAAAATGTTAGCCGGTAATTTATTTAGCACGAATGAAGAGGTTTTCGCTGAAACTGAGGCCTATTTTGAGGCAAAAGATAAATTGTCGTACAAATGTGGTATTGAAATGTTAAAGCGGCACTGTAATGATTAAGTTAATTTTGAACAAAAAAAAAGTATTTTCTTTGTTAGGCCCGGGACTTTTCAGCCCATATGTTACTGCATTGATTGAGACTTTTAGATTTTCATCGTTAGTAAAGATTAATGGTGAATGATGACGCCGGATTACAAATCTTATCAAGCACTTCATTCTCAGGGTACATTGGCAGCTTTTAAACTGCCTGTGGCTGCGTTTTACACCAAATTCGGATATTTTGTTTGTTAACATACTTATTGTGCCAAAAACGTGCTTCATCCCTGAACACAATTTTGTCGTCTATAAGAAGCGCTGATTTTTAATTTAAATCTGGATAATTTGTTAACGTTGCTCAAGCGTCGATCTATTCGTGATGACTTATCAGAGTATAATAAACATAAATGCCAAAAAGTGAGTACAGTATGGAAGTTTGACAGTTAACCCTTTCGTTAAGTAAGTAAGTTCTAAGGAACAAATGGACCTTTGTACCTTCATGCACTTATAAGCTAATAGCTTAGCTAAATATTGCCTGATTTTAAGTTTATTTACTAAATATTGCCCGATTTTAAGTTTCTTATCGGACTTTGCAAGAAGAGAAGCAGAACTATTTAATTATGTATAAATGTCGTTAAAGAAGCCTTCAGGGATCTGGGTGTATTTCTAAAATGAACACATTTTGCATCCAATTTTATTTCATATTTTTCAAGTTTAGATGAGTTTTTGCGCACTATTTTACATGGGAAACGTACTATTTATGAATTAATAAAGGAATTGTATTATTTTATGAATAAAATAGGACTTAAGGTTTGAAAATCCATTGGAAATTTATGGAGTTATAAAATTTTTAGTAAAGGAACTCTTGAAAAAATCATGCGATTATTACAAAATTTTAAACTTTTTTAAACTACGGTTTTTAAGTAATAAAAAACACCAGAGTGCTAAAAATTTTATGACTTTTTCGTAAGTTCCTTAACTATAAAGATCAATATTCAGTTAAGTTATTAACTTATAAGTGGATGAAGGTCCGAAAAACCGGGGCTTTACCAATAGATCGCAAGTTTGAAGATGTTTCGCCAATTCCAAAAACAGTAGAACAGTAGTTAAGTGGAAAAAGGATCTACTCAATAGCGCCTATCAGAAGACTAGTATAATTTCCCAGGTATTTCAACTTTGTTGTTTTTGTCGCAACGTTTAATAGACCTGGTTGTTATAAACAAAATGTAGTTTGTTAAGTGTTATATTACTTAAAAATTTTCATAAGATTTTTTTTATAAAATATATATAAACATTTTGTTAATTTAATATTTAAAAAAATTCTGCTCTTTATATAATATATACATACATATATATATATATATATATATATATATATATATATATATATACATATATTTATACAATATATATATATTCATTTCAATTTGAACACTTTCCCTTAAAACAACAGCCTTCTTACTTCTAAATACTCTCATTCGAATCGATAAAAATGCATATTCATTTTTCTACGATCTTTTTTCTCTGTTTTCCTTAAACCTACAATAAGCCCATTATTCATCCTTTGATGACCTACATTCAAGACAAGTCTATGCGTTTTTCTTGTATATTTTATTATTATTATTTTTTTTACTTGAACTGACAAAAACTTAACAATGACAGACAAGAAAAGAATGACTACTGTATGAAGTAAACTCGGATATACATATGCATATGGATATTTCTAAAATAAACCTCAACATAAAAATGTCACAAAAACACAAGATCTTCAATTTCAGCATGGAATACAAGCACCAAGTACAAGACAAAAACAGGAAAAATAAAAATAAAACTTAAGAAAACTCTCAAAGTGTATGTGTGTGAAGTATTGATGAAAATTTTTAACATGACAAGGAAGTGATATGGTGTCACTAAAAAAAAAAATTACTTTATATGTATGCCTGTGTTTGTCAGATTGTCCTTTTCTAGTATGTAAATTCAAAGGATAAAGGCAAATTGATGTGAAGTATGAAGTGATGACAGTAAAGCAAAAGACAGCAATAAAAATTTCTTGCAAAGAAGATATATTTAAAAATTACTGTTTAAAGATATTTTAGAATTTCAAAAGTTGACATAATAGTCACAAATAGGTAAAAATGTAAAATTTGTTTGCCCTACATTATTTTCAGTGGCAGTAAATAAAAATCACTTGTGCTATCACCCAATTTTAGTAATATCAATCAAGTTTTTAATTCTCTTTTTTTACTGAATTATTATTGTCAGAGTAGAGCTTATTATTTTTAAATAATAACACTAGCCAACAAGGTTTTGGAATAGAGCAACCAGATATCTTTCCTAGGGTAATTTGGTGGGCTAAATTCGAGTATGTAATTGGTTTTTCTCACGTCGGATTTTCGAGGTACAAAAAAAGTTTTTATTTGTTTTTTACATAAAAAATCAATGAAAATCCTTGTTAATTTCTTAACATTTTTATTAAATCTTGCTGAGCACTTCCCCTTTGGTTTTGTGAAAAAATATCTAAATGCGAATCAAGAGAATACTTTTTGAGTAACATTCGTGAACCTAATTCATGATAATTTTTCAATAATTCGGCAACGATTTGTCTGTAGTTCTCTCTCTTATTGTTTCCAAGAAAACTATTCTCATCGCTCTTGAACGATTTCCAAACTGCATATTCTTTCTCTAATAAGCATTTTGAACAATTCTCATCATTCCATAGCTTCCTAATCTGAGGGCCAACAAAAATGCCTTCTGTGACTTTAGCATATGAAATTTAAAGAAAAAACGCTAACAAATACTTAAGTGTTGCATCATCTCTGTTCAGAGCCTAGATAGAGTTCTTAAAAAGGCACAATTTTATATGCAGCGCCGGACTAAGAGCGTCATTAGGATCAATTAATATATTGTTTTAAATGTTTTGTTTCCCTGGTGCATACTCAGTTCTTTTTGGCCACTCTGTACTGACGTAATGATGACATATAGCGTGACTAACTCATAGACAAAGGAAACGACAAAATTTGTGAAACCTTCTTGCATACTAGTAACAAACCAATGACCTGAAACAGATTAATTTGCAATTGTCTATATTAGTCTAACGAATCTATAGAATTGGCTATCCGACCGTCAATAATGAGCACCTTCGCCCTTTTCTGTACGCGTTCGAGAAGCCCCAAAATAGACTTTGAAACATCGGTCCGCACATGAAAGTTTTTTTTCGTCCTTGGTTGGATGTAGGTCTTGTATATACGAAGGAGTGAAGAACATATCACCTACACCGTTTTAAAAAAATAGGACACTTGAATGCTTCCTTCGTGTCTACCTAACGTCACAGTGAATTTTCATGCCCAGGACATAAAAAGCATATGACTTCTCAATAGCCACAGACGACACCACACTACCACCGCATCTGTATGTCAGAAAACAACATTGGGCCTGTCGAACATTAAAATTAAAGTCGACATGTTTCGCACGACCCCACTCGAAGATTTTCGTCAAGTCGCTTGTGAGTGTGTCATTCATATTCCGCCTTTTCGCCTCAATGTCCAAAGGGTTTGAAAAAAAAAGAGTATGATTGGAAAATGTTGCTGTCATCTGTGAAATTGTGAACATGATTGAAAAGTGAGAATAAGAAAGTCGTTAAGAAATATTCGCAATAGAGTGAGTGAAAGAACAGAGCTTTGCGGTCCGGGGTGCCAGATGATTTTGATTAAAAATCGGCATATTTAAAATAAAAAATCGGCATTATCGGCACTTCGATAAATCCACAAATTAAAATTTCTTATTTATGATTAGCATATTTTAATAAACACAACAATTCAGTATTAACTAATGATTATAACATATAAAATAATATAAAAATGTTAGTACAATGATCACATTTGTTCATTTCAATATTCGAGAAGAACTTGTCAAGCAAAGTGCAGGCAACTTTGGTATCACAAATAAATATCATCAATAAAGCTACATCCTTGTTCAGCTTAAAGCAAGGTTGTCAAAAACCTGGGTTTAAAAAAAAAACAGCCCACCAGCTTCTACTGTTTTTGTTTTCTACTGCATTGGTATAACTTTGCAATGTTTTTTGTTTGTTAGTACAATTACTACGCTTTATTATTTATAATGCAATTTTAAACTCTTGGTAGAACCAAGAAACCATTATATATTACAATCTGCTAAAATCATGCTACACTGGAATTACTTCATTTGACCAGTTAATTATGAGAAAAATGGCCGGAGTATATTGATAAACATGATAAAGTTATTATACAGGGTGTCCGCCGGGTAGGTATACTATTTTGTTTTGCCGCCATTTTGGTAAACATTAGTCTTGACAGTACATATTTGGCAGTCGTGAGGTAGAGATGTGGCAAATTTATTATGGGAAAACATTCAGTAAACCAACGTGTTTTAATCGTTAAAACAGCTCGCCAATGACAACTCCGATTTTCATGAAAAAATCATAATGAGTGACGAGGCACATTTTCATTTGAATGGTTATGTAAATAAACAGAATAGTTGGTTCTAGTTAATGTAAGAACCCTCAAGTTATTTATCAGTCACCTTTGCATCCATTAAAAGTGACAGTCTGGTGTGCAATTTGGTCAGGAGGAATCATTGCACCTTACTTCTTTGAAACTGAAAACGGCGTAAAGGTAACTATCAATGGGGAGCGTTATCGTGATATGATTAAAAAATTTTAACGCCACAACTGCATGCTTTGGGCTTGACTAAAATGTGGTTTCAACAAGACGGTTCCACAACGCATACAGCCAGGATTACTGGGAGACCTCTTTCCACAACAAATTATTTCAAGAAATGGTGATATTGATTGGCCTCCACGGTCACCTGATTTGACTGCTCCGGACTTCTTTTTGTGGGTATATCTAAAAAGCAAAGTCTATACGAAGAAACCAGAAACGCTGGAGCAATTTGAACAAAATATTCGTGTGGAATTAATGAAATACCGCGTGAAATGTGTGAGACTAACAGAGGCGGATATTAACCTGATAATGTATTCCATACATAATTGCCGACATTAAATAAAATATATATCAATATAAGATCCATTCTATTTCTTATAATCAAAAAGTATGAACAAAAAAAATTCAGTTCCAGCGCCGGTATGCCATCCGAACCAGAAAACTCATTGACGTTAAGATTTGCAAAAATCCTGCATTAAGTCAAATTAGAAGAAGTTTGACTTATACAAGTGTCATATACCATGATCGAAAGGTTTCAGGAACTGGTTCACAAAATTAAAAATACAAGTTTATTCATCTAAATCTGTATTTTTCCATTCAAAATAATCCCCATCAACTGCAACACACTAATGCCAGCACTTGATCCAATCATCGAAACACTTTTTATATTCGGTTTTCGATGTGTCCATCAGTGCTTCCGGTGATTTATCCATTATTTCCACTCGGCTACTACAACCCGTTGCCCGTAATAGTTTTTTAACCCGATTGAACAGAAAGAAGTCACAGGGAGCCAAATCAGCTGAATTCGTTGGTATTTGTTGTCAAAAAATTTCCAACAATGATGGTACTACGCGACGGTGCATTATCATGGTTCAAAATCCACGAGTTTACTGCTCACAATTCCGGTCTCTTTCGCCGAATTGGTTCACGCAAACGTCTTATAACGCATAAATAATACTCTTTGTTTACTGTCTGGCCTTCTGCCAAAAATCCATGATGCACTACACCGTTGCATGAAAACCGTGAGCATCGTCTTCTTTTTTGACTGAAAACGACGTAGGTTTTTTTTCTTTCTGATTACACTATGCAACAAACAAAAATACCTTGGATAACCACTGTATTTTTCTGATTCGCTAATGTCGCCTAACTTCAAAAATCATCAGCATATCAGATTCTATGGATATTTTTTTATGAATTTATTTTCTAAAATGTGATATTTTTGAAGAGGCTACTTCATACATCTTATGATAACTTTGAAATGACTCATTCGATTTCGTTAAGCCATATATTAAAATATTCCAAATCATATCGGCTTTAAGTCACTCTAATATCATTTTTTGATATAACATGTATTTTTGGGGATATTGAGAAACAAATTATATATTTTTTTTAAATATGATATTTTTGATTTCCAAAAATTCACAAAAAAAAGAAGAAAATTTACCACTTTCACTATTTATTCATAAAGTTGCATATAATAGAAATAAAATAAACCATAATTCATGAAAATCGGTAAATACATACTTTATTCCCAATAAAGTAAAAGTACCCAGTTTTGAAAAAAAATTGCTGTAATTGCAGAAAATTCCCCTGAGCGTATGGTGATATTTATGAATTTAAACAATTACAATTGATATTTTGAACTTAATTACAACAAAAAATCAACAACAGATGTATTATCTTAACAAAAAAAAAAAAAAAAACTGAAATCGAAAGGGTGGGACCGCCAACAGGGGTTATTACGGATAATTTTTGATTTAGGTGCTATCTCACATTTATCCACTCTGCGAAGTTGATGAAAATTAGTCTGTAATTGCCTTAAGCTGTCATACACATTTATACACATACATATGTGATTCAGAAAAATTCAATTAATTCTGTGCTAGGTCCATACAAATATTTTAATTATAAATTTACAATTACTACTAAGAAATTTTCAATCAGTTGAGCTGCTTTTTCACTTCAATATTGCCCCTAAGCTATGACGAAAGAAGCGAATTTAAAAATAACATTGTACCGTTACTTGCTTACTTTTCAAAAACAAATTTAAAAATTTAGTAAAATTTATTAGAAACATTAAATAAACACTAAACAGTTTCAATTAACACATGCAACAAATATATTTTTGCAACACAAGTACTGCTTTTTAATTTTAGAAATAATAAGAGATGACTTTACATACTTCCTTTATGACTTTACACCCAACCGAAGACCACACCAATCGCATGTTGCAAAACATTTTTCGTCACTTAACTCTATAATAACTTTATAATATTGTTGGCTTTTTGTCTAGCCAGAAGTCGTAAAACTTCATTCATATGATACAGTGTATTTTTAATTACCATTTAGAGACGTACAACCACCACCACAACTCAGCCAGCAAGTGACACATGAAGTCCAAATATTCCCATGCACTTTCACTTTTGCTTAGGAGTCTGAGTGAAGTGTGGAGATAAAAATTCAAAGTCGGCATTATGATCTGTTTATCATTTGGATATAAATATCATCGTAAAAAAATGTAAGACATTTATTATCATATCATCGACAGTATTTGCGCATATAAGTGCAATGACTATGACTTTCGCTGGGGTGTGATGTTGTTGTTTACACAATGGTGATGACAAAAAAAGTGTTATTTCTTTGCTGTTATTTCGTAAATAGACTGCAATTTTGTATTAATTTTGGCGAAGACATAGACCAAAAATATTGTTGCTATTTAAAATATGGTCATAAGAAATAAATAATATAATGATTTTCAGTAATTATTTATAATATATAAAAGTAATTTCTTTACATTAAAATATTTTCCGCAAACCTTTAACTTAAAATGTTGTTTTATCAACTTTTCATTCAGGTCATCATCTATCTCTCTATGAAATTATACATGACCGTAAAGTCAAGATTATATGTATTTGCAACATTGATCAAAATGAATTTCTTTATTCATTGAATTTTTCGTATTTATACTGAGTTTGGTGTAAATATTTCAATAAAGTGGCGCCTAAAGCAATTTGAACAACATAAACAACACAGCAGCAATAGCAGATACCAACATGCAACATAAAAAAAGACTATAGACTATTGCAGTCATAGTTGTAATGTTTATATTGCTTTAAACGGGTTTGAGCAATTTTTTTAATTGCAACTTGTTGAAGTAATAAACCCAAAGCTAAATGTTCACAAAAAATCCATAATAAAAAAAAAAAAATTAATTGTTTTGCAGACTACACATCTGCTTAAATTACTTCATTACTGCCGGTTGCCTTGTGCTGCTAAAACGAATTGATCATTACTTTTATACTCAATTTGAAGAGTTTAATGTCTAACAAATAAGAGATATGAAATTGTATTTGGATTCATTAATTAAGTAATTTTAATAAAAATTTAATACACTTTAAAAGGCGTATACAAATGTAATTTATTTAAACCGAATAGTAATAATAATAAGAAAATAGTTAAAAATATGTGTTTATCACTATTGCGGCGATTTTTTAGTGAAGAAAAGCTGAGGAAGCTATCATTATGAATAAATAAGGTAGGGTACAGAGACCTGCCTGCCTCAGTTTGATTGGGGCAAAGAGAACATGTTCAACAGCGGCTTTGAAAGCTCTAATTGGAAAAGCCGCAGGAGAAATTTTTACTCAGGTGAAATCCACGCCACTCTATCTGACAATTTTCAACAGCGGTATCATCTCATAGCATTCCTTGAGAGCGACTGGTTTGGAGTATTTACGCTGTAAAAAATTTTACTAATTAATGCATCTGCTGTTTGGGATCGGCGTTAAAATGTAGATCCCTTTCAATATCTCTAGAAATAACACATGTGCTAAGAAGTCCCGAGCCTAACAAAAAAAAAAAAAAAAAAAACACTTTTTTGTGAAAATGAGCTTTATTTATCAACGTAATCTCCATCAAGAGCAATACATTCATTCCAGAGCCGTTCTTTTGTAGAACGATTTATCTTTTGCCTCAAAATAAGCCTCAGTTTCAGCGAAACGTTCTTGTTTAAGTAACAGTGAGTAAACGTGGCACATACTTTAAACAGAGCTTTCTTATAGTCAAATGCTTTTGATATCTTTACGATATCAGCTAACCCACGCAACTTCACCTTTCGATCATTCAAAACGATTTTTTGGATTTTTTTGATATTTCCTGGTGCTAGCGCCTCATGTGAACGTCTACTGCGTTCTGCATCATCAGTGTCTCAACAACCACGTTTGAAGTCAGCAAATTAACGTTTTACTGTTGCTTCTGATGGAGCGGAGCTTAAAAATATCACATTTAATAATCTTTAATCATTAATGTACACTTTAAGTAATGAGTATTTTCCCCTAACTAAAAATACTCCTTTCCCATATACTATATATTATTTCTAAAAATATATCACATAGACTTTCCTTACGACATTCCTACCCCAAGTACATTTTAATTACATTTGCTGTTTTTGGTTATATTTATCTTTATGAAATTTAATATGCTAAACTAATTGCAATATCAATCCTTTTGTTCAAAAATTTGTTTAACTGTCTATTCGTTCATTTAGATGGGTATGTGCAAACGCATCTACGGCTTTGAATGATTGTAAATAGACGAGTTAAATGTTGTAAATGGGAACATACAATACATTTACAATTCAAATTGACAGCTACAATATTTGCCAAATAAAATCAGTACAAATGCATATCACAATACTCTTGTACACATTTGTGTATGTGTATGAGAAGCGGGTGAACCAATTAGGGGTTCTATTTCTAGCATTTTTGGTCTTAAGGTATCTAGAGGCAAATTAATGATTTTTAAAATTTTTTTTCGTTTCTGCTACGAAAAAGGGCAGCATATAAAGAGGGAGATGACAACATTTTTAAATTGTTATCTTTTGAAAAGATAATATTTCTTCCAGAAAACGAAATTACAATAAATCTTCTAATAAAAATTTGGGATTAAAACAACAACAATAAATCAAGAAAGTCGCAAACCTTTTCAGTTCTTCTGTCGTTGCATAGGCTAATTACCGTAAACGAAAATAATGATTTTTAATAAACAGATCAACAAGGATGCGAACTCTTAAACTACAAACAAAAATTAAATATAATATCACTAGCCAACAAGGTTTTGGACTGCAGCAACCAAATATCTTTCCTATGGTAATGGTTTTTTTCCATTGAGCTCAAGATTTTTTTTATTTTCGTGGTAGTTATGTCAATATATTTCATCATAACATGAAAAAAATTGACCGATTTTAATGCAGGTACCAGCATATGTTTAAGAGAAAAATTTCCTATAAACCACCGGAATAATATATTTTTCATTAGTTTCGGATATACTCATAACTTATTTGCGTAAAAAAAAATATTTTCGCGCAAAATTAGAGAACTTTTTTGTTTTCAATAAATCATAAAAGATTTTTTAGAATGAAAATTTTACATTCTACGCATTTAAATTCAAGCTTAAAATGTTGAGAATAAAATAGGCTATTAATTATGAATACCGGTAGGCTACTGCTGATTTTATTCAAAACTAAGCGCAGATACTTATCTTTGATCAAAATTAGCGGAAAAATTGTGTTGTTTCACTCTCATTGACATAAATAAAATCATTGTTGATGATGATGCTGATGCTGACGATAACTGATAATGCCATGTTCAGTCTACGGCGATTTTTTCGTAATTCAATCTATAATTTATTGTTCAACCCAGTATTTATCCACGCTAAATTTGTTTAATTAATTTACCAACCGTTTTCAATTTTAAAGCCAAAGTTTACCTGCAAATGATAAAACAAAAGATAAAAAACAATAAAATGAAATAGAACCATGTGAACATGATAATTCAAACAGCAAACAAAGTAATTCAACGTAGTGTGTGAACATATTAACGATTGGTTTTTTAATTTTAAAAATTGAACAACAAAGACCGGAAATTTGCAAATGCGAATGAAATTTTAATGTGATATATCACAAATGGCAGCTGTAATGTTGTTTCTAGGTTTGAAATTGTGACTGGCTTGTGCCTGTACGCGGGAGGATTCATGTATACCCACAAAAAATAGTCTAGTGGGTTCAAATCTCTCGATCTTGGGAGCCAATGGGCTGCACTAAAAGGTGAGAGTAATTGCTCAGCAAACTCGGTTCTTAATAGGTTTTTGGAATTGTGTATCATGTAATATTTGGCACGGTCTTGTTGAAAACACATATCAACCAAGTCCAAATCTTTCATTTTGGGCAAAAAAGTCGGTAATTGCCACATGATACCTTGCTTCATTGACTGTAAAGTTGTGATTTGTTGCGTATGAATATCGCGATCTTCATTGACACCGGGTGATACAACAGCAATATACATACTTTTCGGTATGCACACTTCGCAGGTTGGTGAATTAATGCCCAATAAACTGTGAAATATTGTCACAAAAGCTTGAATAGCCTGTTAGGGTGTAATTTACGAAACACATTTCTCACACAGCATGAATTTTGTTAATGAAATTCAATGATATGCAAGAGCTTTTTGTTTGTTCGTTAACTTAGGGTGAAATGGCAAACCTTACTGAACATATTTGGCATTAACATATGTCACAAATCCTTTTGTACACTAAAAAAGTTTTCACTGAAAAAGCTTGCACTGAAAAACCGAATAGCAAAAGAAAAATAATTAAAATATGGCTATAATGGTAAAACCAAAGCTTGGTATTTTAAATGAAATGGCCTAGGATTGTAAGATAGAAATTATGTCAATTTCGTTTCGATTTCTTAATAAGGTTTGTTTTAGCTTAACATCAGATGTTTTTAGCACGAGGTCGGTAAAAAAACCATAGAATTATTAACAAGCACAGCTCTAAAATTTGGATTACTGTAATGTTCGCTCATAGTTGTTCTGGTGGATTTTTTTTAACGATGAAGAAATTTAACGGATACAGTATCCTATAGACCAAACTTTCCTTTAGTTAAGGATATTTGGACTGCATACCTCAATATACTTTTACAAATTTTTATTTTCTTCAAATTATCTATTGGAAAACCCTATAACGAAATTCGGTGTAAAGCCGCTTACTGCTTGTGTACGTACATTTTACAACCGAAATAAAATAACATTTGGTTGGCAATTGATTTCTGTTTATTTTATCTTTTTTTTGTTGTTGCTGCTGTTGTTATTGTTTGTTGTTGTTCTCCCGATTTCATCCATAAAATAGTAAATATTGCAATACATTGTGTCGTCCATAGCTGCAGCAACTGCGTAAACACCCATCACATAAAATATACCCATATATCGCTTCCACATGAAGAATATTCCAGTATTAGATTGTGTGTGCAGTACTCTCTTGATGTCCAATCACTTGTACTGCTGTGGGTCTTTACTCTTGTCTATCTTATGTCTGTGTATAGAGAAATTGATATCAGGTTACTCTATTGAGAAAATATTCTCACACCTACAAAGTGTCTTTTGCTTTTATACGAAATAGTGAGGGGACAAGTCTATAAAAGGAGTAAATTGTTATTTGACAAACACAAGCATTAAATTGAATATTAAAGACTTTTCAATTATTAATGACAAATAAAATCTATAAAGGAATATCATATAAATATAATATTACACGTACTGTGTACTATATGATTATTGTAAATGTCTCCTAAGGTGTGTTATTTTATGGAAATTTAATCATTAGGAAAAGTGATTTTAGTTAAAAACGATGGACACTATGGTTGAGCAATATTTATTATTTTTTTAAATAATTGTAAACGGTTAAGCAAAATTGCAGCACACCTAGCAGCAGTTGCATGATTATATCATATTTCAACTGCGTCTTCAATAAATATTTTCTTTTCATTCTACACATATAATTATATTGTTACGAAAATCAGGTTGCGAACACATATCGTGCATTGCAGAGCTAAAAAAATAAACAAAAGTTAAAAAAACAAGTACGTACTTGTTTACAAATAACTAAATCGCTAACAACAACATAAGCAGAAATGTAGTAAACAAAAATAAATGACAAAAACAAAGCAAGCAGACAACGAAACAAATAAAAACCAACAACAACACAATAAGCATTGAACTGCTTTACAGGAACTTAAAAGAAATAAAAGGAAAGAAATGCTTGAAATATTGAGAGGTTCGAGAGCTTTCGAAGTATTGTTTACTCAGCCAGTAGAAGTATTGTTTAAAAAGCACGGATGCATTTCGACGATCACTTGTCGATTCTAATTTGCCAAAATGCTGATATTTTCCAGATTGTGGACACATTCGGCCTGCACTAAATGCTTTTTGATTTAAACGCTCATTTTCGTTAAAGACCATTATGGTTGGACCGCCCTATATCTGATAAATGATAGTTGTTATAAAGCGCATACCTCCAGTCAAATTTACTACTTCATCAAAACGAAAATTTATAAAGTTGAATTCCACTGTAAGGGCAAATGGTACCCCAATTGCAAAGAAATATGAACCGATAAGGCCGTTGGCTGGCAATCCGCATTTAAGAGTAAATTATTGTGGTGAAAATGCATCTCATTGTTAACTTGCTATTAACACAATTTAACAATAAACCAAATTACGAAACCCTAATAAAGTGTCAGAATCAATTACACATGTGCAGTGTGATCAGTGTAATTCATATTCGTTTTGTTGAAATTTTAGACAAAGAATATCTAGAGGATTTGCATTGACACGAATATTTTTGGTTTTTTTTTTTAAGTGTAATAGAGGAGTCTGCAGTTAATGGGTATTTTTCTACTCACTTAAGCAAAAAGCACGTCGTGATCTTTGGCCTCTTTATAGTCTTACAAAATGTGTGAATATCATGTCTCTAAAAGTGTGTCGTTGTTTGGCCTCCTTGTTGTCTTCCAAAATGTGTGAATATCATGTCTTACTGATTTTTTATGTTGGCCTTTGTCTTCTTTATTCGTCCTTTATTAGGCGACCAAGCTTTCGTTTAGTTTGGGCAGGATGGAATTATCGGTGTTAATGGGTTAAGCTCGATACACTTTTTTTATTCAAAAGCTTTGAGACTATATTTATAGTATGAGAACTGTCTTGATCTTTAAAATAGCCATTAACCACATATTCCACCGTACGCAGTACTGACAAATCATTTGATTCTAATGCATTGTCTTGGTGAAACAACACTTTAACGCTGCAATAAGTTAGCAATGGAACAGAAACCATGAGTTCGCCTTCTTTGAACGCAATTGTATTAACTCAGTTAATTGCTTTGATACTGAAACATCGTCAAAAGTTATATTGAAACATCTTTACGAGGCTGTTTTTGGGTTACCTTAATTAAACGCGTCACATATCCAGCGTTCTTATCTCAATTTCATTTAAATTGCGATATAAATCACTTTTTTAAAGTAAATTCAACTAGCCCACGCACCTTCAGCCGACGATTAGACTACAATGTTGTCGTCTTGGCAGCTCGTACGGCCTCGTTTAAATATCATTACACAAAATAGTTATATAGAGTAGCGACTAGGTCATCTTTACTATTAGTGGAGTTGACAAACTTTTCCCGGTCGAAATTCACCAAATTCATCCGAAAAAAAAAGAAGAAGAAAATTCTAAGCTAAATGGCGAATTTAGACTTATCACACCTTATCATAATGGAGCGTTCAAAAGGGAAAAAGGCATGCTAAGTCGGTGATCAGTTTACAATTTGAGCTTAGCCCAGATGTTCTCAAATATAGCTGGTTTCTGGCTGTCGGATTTTCTGACGGTTCATTGTGGATTTGCAGAGAATGCCGATCACTGCCGTGGATATGTGTAGATTATCCTTTTAGGCTTGGGAAACAACGAATCACATATTATGCGATTAAAAAATAAATAAAAGTGACTAAGACACAGCGTCTCGATGGGAGACATATTTACAATAAGGTAAGAAAGCATCAGATCTGCTAAACAAATTGTCGACTAGATAGGCCACATGGGCTGCAGTGTCAGGCAGTGACATATTACACTGTGTGACAAAAAAAAAAAAAAAATAAATAAATAAATAAAATAAAAATAAAATAAAATACCTGGCAAGTGATACTTTTTTTTTATAGGCGCTATCGAGTAGAATTTTCTTAACTTGAAAAATTTGAAACAAATTTGATGAAATATATGTTCGCTTGATAAATACATACATATTCTTCAACACTACTTAAACGGCATATGTATCATTTAAAAGGTCCATTGCTCTTTCTAAATCCGAAAAGAAACTTATAATCGGTTAATGTTTAGTTAAGTTATTAGCTTAAAAATGAATGAAGGTCCGAAAACTCGTTTTTTTTACCAATAACTCGAGATTTTGAAGGTGTTTCAAAAACGCGCCCATCGGAAACGTAGTTTTATTTTCGAGGTATTTCAACTTTATTCTTTTTTGTAGCACCGAGTAATAAGTATTTTTTTTTAACAGTTGCCATCTAAACTTTAGATAGGATAGTTTTGCGACCTTCCTAGTATTGTTCATGGTTATTTGAACTTATTGAGAGTAAATGTTAAAAGTTTGACATACAGTAGCTATACCTCTCCAAATATGGCACAAACTAAGAAAACACCCTTTAGTAAGTAAGCAAGTTATGACTGTTACTTGTAAAATTTGTCTCAATTAATGGTGCTGCATAATAGCACTTACAGTACAGAAATGTCCACTATCTAATAAAGTATGAAACTAATATTTTAGTGTCATTTTCACACGAAATTTCAATTGGAAAACCAAACATATAAAAGATGTTGTTGGGCAACAAGTTTTAAGACTCTAAGACAAGTTTGCATCAGTTGCAATTTGTTTTGTGATGATGTTGCGCTTATTTGCATTTTTTTGCATTTGCTGTTGGTTATTAACGGATTTACAAGCGGATTTAAAACACTTTTTATGGATTTCTTTTCGTCGCTGTCTAATAAAGTATGATATTTTATAACATTTTTTTTATACTTTACAAAGCCTATAAACAGTTTTAATATCATTTAGTGTGTATTTGCTTAAAAAGATATGTTGTTATGAAATAAATTTCCTTGTAATTTTCGAAATTAATACAATTAATTATGTTATAAAGGCAGTAAACTACTGAGTGCTTTGGAAAAAGTTTAATTTAGATATTTATTACTTTCAAGTTGCAACTACATACAGGTATAGAATTTCTAATGATTTTAATGAAAAAGAATTTAATTTGTTTATTCTATTTTTATGTTGTCTATAATAATACGCATTAATTAAGTCAAATAATAAAAGCTGTTGCTCAAAAATAAGCAGATTTTTAAGATCAATTTTTTAAACCATATATTGGCCGGCGGGTACTACGAACATATTTCCTATTTCAAGTTTATAAAATTCATGGTATGCAACAGCAGTAAAGTGATTTACCTTTTCATAACAACTTACAGTTATTTAGAACACGGTCTGATTATTTTGGATAAAAGATGGATTTTAAGCGTTAAAGTTTAATAAAATATCGACGGTTTACTCAATATTTCCGCCGTTGTCGTTGAGTAAGGCTGTTAAATCGCAATTAAGCAGCCATCAAACGTTTGAAGCAATAAATCGATTGTAGTATGAGATGTATGGCAAGTTGAAACCAAACATCGTTCACATAAATACCATGAAGAGCGGGCACAAAAACATCGGTTATCTTGCTGCGATGGGTGTCTCCATTGACCGTAATGGGTACACCGTTCTCACATTTAACGAAGTAAGGGCCAATGATGCCTCCGCTCCACAAGTCACTTCAAACAATTATGCGTAATGGGTGCACTGGCTTCTGTAAGATAACGTGTGGGTTTTCTGAGCCCCAAATACAACAATTTTGCTTATTAAAGTACCCATCAAGATGACAATAAGCTTCATCGGAAAGTGTGATTTTTGCAATTTTTTGATTTTTTTGCAATTTCAGACCAATTGTCTTTGTTTTGGTAATAAATTTCCAGTAAATTACAACGTTGCCCAAACATAAATCGATTCATTTCGTTCAGTGGAAATAATATTCTGAATTTTGTGAGAGAATAGAATGACATATATAGTGCCAGATTCGAAATAACTGCTGGTCCAAATTTAAAATTTTAAATTACACACCCTATAGCTTAAAAGTGCATGAAGATAACTTGTGTTTTTGGAGGTTTTTCGCAAAACCCAAAAAAAAAACCTCGTTTTACTAGATAACGCCTATCAGAAAAATAATATCACTTGGCAAGTATTTTTCTTGTCGCACCGTATAATCGATAAAAATATCATAGTGACTAACACGCACCGCGATGCCATACAATATTATATGTCTTTAACCATATTCATTAAAAAGTAATGTAATACCAATTGCAAATTTTTTAATTTCAATTTTTTTTTATATATAAATTTTGTAAATTTTTCACTCAAATTTAATTGAAAAAAAAATCATAATTTTTCAAAAAACCGCAGACGCCTGAACACTGCTGATAAATATTTTGTTCACATTTACTGAACAAAACATTCAAACGCTGACAATAAAGTCACCAAACAAATTTACAAAGGAAGATACGAATATGAATGTCTCTCTGGCTCTGTATTTACGAGTTAATGAAATTGAGTTATACTCGTATGCTAAAGTCAATGTGAAAATATAAACGTTTTTCTATACACAACTCATTCAACCATTATGGATTATAAAACAAAAACAAAAAAACTTTGGAACACCATTTACCCACTATCATGAGATACTGCAGAAAGATTTCACATCATACACTAAGAGAATAACCAGCAATATGAAAGAAACAATAAAAGAAGCCATTGGCAACACGCAATACAAGGGAAGTGTTGGGAGTTGATTTGAATATATCAAAACCCTAATAAATAGAAATGGAGTTGTTGGTTGGTATGCTGTAAAGGATTCTCTTTTTTTTGTTTTTTTTTTTTTTTGTTTTAATTTTTGCAGAATTCAAATGAAATTAAATAATTTCATTTAGAGAACACTTTTTCCTTTTCTAGCAAAAGCCAAAAATTCTAGTTTCAAAAGTTTGTCATCTTCTTTTTGTTTTTCATAAAAATGACAGTGGGAGAAGGAAGTATGAAATTAGTAGAAATTATTAAAAATATTCTGATAAAAGCATTTAATTGTAGTTGTATTACACTGTGCACAGTATGATGGATTTCATATTGGCATAGAAGTTTTACGCTTTATTATACAAAATAATAGAAATTAGTAAATGAGAATATGTGTGTGTAAGGATTTATGTCGGCATGTATTAAAATTAAATTTTCAATATGAAGTCCTACACAGACTGTAGAGACTATGTCGTTCTATTATAAATGATAATAATGAAAATATTCTTGCATTCTCATACATACACTCTTAATAGGCATGCGACATATATATAAGTCAATATGTATATGCCAAATTATTATCAAACCAGTGCTCATACTCATTTTAAAGAACACTGATCTGAGTGTGGCTCAATATAAAGGCTTTTCATTTAATTCAATATTCTTGTTGAAAGCTAAAATTACGAAAATTTCATCTTTGCTGCGAGTTTGGAGTAGATGGCGATGCAAATGTTTTGATTTGAATACTCTCATATGTGTATAATGATGATAATAATGATGGTGTTTGTTGCTGTTGTTGTTGCATGCTGTTATTGCTTGATAATAACGTCCTTTTTTTGTTATTGTTGCTGCTGTTACCTTTCGCCTTGTCGTTGTTTTGCTTTATAAAGCAAGCAACATAAACAAAAGCAAAAGTAACAGGATATCAAAACACTCTTGGGAATCTATACATGTTTTATCCTTATTCCTCTGCAAAATGTGGTTTGTTTGTTTGTTTAACTTTCTCTTCCTTCATTTTCATTTTACCTTCACCACTGTACAAAATCAAAAGTTTATTTTCTTTTCTGAAAGAATTTTTCAATATTGAAATGGTTTTAAAGCATGCAGTATAGTAGTCCTTGAATTTGTCTCTGTCTATTTAGTAAAAGTGATTTTCTTGCTTCTTTTTACTTTCATTCCTTTCATGCAGTGACTGCAATGCATAAAAATTAAACAGAAATATACACATTTTAGTCATTTATATTATGAAGTATGTGCTGTACTATTTGTAAAGGAATAAATGTCTTTTGATTTTTTTGGTTGAGAATAGGTATTAAATTTAACTTTTTAATATGTTTAAAGCTAAGGTGTAAGAAATTAAAAAATTTAAATGTTTTCACAGAAATTTCAAAAATATAAACTGTGGAATTCTGTTGCTGAGTATATCGACATAGATTTTATATATGTCTTAGTTGCTTGGCTAAAAATTGTCAATAGATGGCTCTAAAATGGTTCCTATTTGAGTTTTTTGTTTTTTGTTAAGTCGGTATATCTGTTGTTGATATCCTCGCTAAATCATAGCATCATAGCTCGATGATATCATAGCTTGAGTATATCGCTTTAAATTTGAACCAGCGTTTATTTCAAATTTGGCTTTACTTATGCCATTCCATTCTGTCACAAAATTCAGTATATTATCTTCACTGAAGAAAATGAATCGACTTACGCTTCAGCAAAGTTGGGATTTAGAGAAAATTTATTTCCAAAGCAACACGATTACAAGAAAATGTCGTACAAAATTTCGTCGTCGAGAATGAACAACAATGCCCGGTTTCAATAAGTTTATTGCTAAAGCTTGGGACTCAAATATACCAAACGTTATCTTATAGAAGCCAATGCAACCACTTCGAATGACTATTTGGTGCGACTTGTAGAGCTGAGGCATTATTTGTTTGAAAATGAGGACGGCGCAAATATTACAGTCAATGGAGACACTATCATATATATATATTTTGTGGTTTTGAATGTTTAATACAGAGGCTTCAACTTAACTTCAGACAATTCCATCTAAAAAATAAAAAAGAAGCTTCCGTTCCCGCATACCTCTGGCGATGATGACAAACATCAGACGAATGATCAGGAAAACACGCCACCTACTGGGAAAAAATTACAATGCTAAAGTAAAGATTACCAACAGTTAGCAAGGATCTTCACTACTACGCAAAATCATATGGAGAAAGCTACAGTGGATTAATCATCTACTTAGCTTGAAAGACCAAATTGTTTAAAGAAACTGAAACAGACCAATTTGCTTCCTAGAGAAGTGACGGAGGGAAAAGAAACGATATTTCGAACTGATTCTGCAATCTCGCACACGAAGTTCTCTAAAATATTGTATAACTTAGAGTCTGGAATGTCCTTTATTGTTTGATTGAATGTCTTCTTAGTGGGATCACTATCATTCGTGTGTATTCCACGTCCTAGCCTTCAAACAATGTGCTTTTCTATATCGTTTTTAGTGTATCAATCTCTAAGCTTATAAAGGGTCCGCCATCTAACGTTTTTTTTCAACTAGTGCTTATTTCGTGAATGGTAACACTTAGCTCATGTCTGATTTGACAGATAATTAGTTTTATCCTTCCGTTGAACGAATATGATTGTGTATACGCTTCGATAAGTGGGCCTGCGATCGACTTACAGAAGATGTCGATTTTGCCAAAAAAAAAAAAAAAAATCGTCTTTTCAGATGAAGCTCATTTTGATCTTGGCGGGTATGTAAACAAGCAAAATTTTTGCATTTGGGGCACAGAAAACCCGTACGCATACATTGAAAAGCCGATACACCTAAGACGAGTTACTGTTTTGTACGGATTTTGACCCAGAGGGATAATTGGGCCATTATTCTTTGAAAATGAGCAAGGAGTTGACCTTACAGTCAATGGCGATCGTTATCGGGCGATGTTGAATTAATTTTTGTTCTAAAAATTGAAGAGGAGGATATTAGCAATATTTGGTTTCAACAGGACGGCGCTACGTGCCACACAGCCGAAGATAAGCTCGATGTTTTGCGATGCTTTTGAAGATCGCATTATCAGCAGCTGAGGCAGCCATTTGAACGAAATTATTTTCCATTACTAACCGGAACGATTGTACTTTCAAATAAAAACAGAAAATTGAGAAAATATTCAGCAGTTTTTTATAGCATTTTCAAAAAAAAAAAATTATTTGGCGGACCCTTTAGATAAACTGGCATTAAAAGCGCCGAACAAAAATTTGTTAAAGAAATTTCCTGAAAAGCTTTATAATATATTCTATTCAATTACACTGCTTTAAAAGAAAAACTATTAAATTATGTTTTTTATTATACCATCACACCCTCTTTGTATTCTAAAATCTTATATTATATTAAAACTTTAATATTTCTTCATAGGTACTATCATTTTATTTTAATTTTAATATTATTTTTTCATTCAACAACAACAACAACATTCAGCATTACTTTTTTTCAAGGCAATTAAAAATTATGACATTATAAATTGCATTTCCCATTAACAACATGGGTGGAGTTAGCTACTCCTGTTAAGGACGAGAATGTCCTTTTAACTGTTTAAACTGTGCTAAATTGTTTAACCTGTTCACTATATATGCGAACATAAATCAAGTGACTTCCGCAACTGAGCATTATTGTTTCAATTCATACGTTTACTTTTTTTTACTCCACCTGTCTAGACAGAGGAAAAAATGTAAGTTTCATTTTTATTTCGCACATTCTTTTTTTATTCACTTTTTTTTAACAATTTTGAATACTATTAATATCCAACCAATATATATACACACATACATTTGAAAAGCCTTAACCAACCTCAATATAACCCAGAACAGACGTTATGTAGACGTGATACAATTTTATTTATTTTTATAATGTTTGACCATATACGGAACCTTACTCTGACTATATACGAGCTGAGACAATATTTCTTCATTTAAAACTGTCAGACATTTTCCCTTTTGTTAGACAAACTGTCAATTGTTATTAAATTAATATTAAAAGAATATGCAAACTATTTTTGACTTATAACAACCGCTTTTATAGTATATATTAAAACAATAAAATACTTAATTTAATTTGGAAAGGTGCTAATTTGTTGTGGCTTAAATTTGATTGAATGAAAATTGGAGAACATTTTGGTGAACTTAACTTATAAATTTTCTCTTCTTAGTTTGAAGGTTAAAAAATAAAACTACCACATATTGTTACTTCAGTAAATCATTAAATCATAGGGTTAATTAACATAACATTCATAACCATAATCATAGTCGAAACAACTAAAATTCAATTGATCGGTAATGACATTATAATATATCATTACAACACATTGTTCCTCCTAAAGTTGGCTGGTTGGTATTAGGTATACAAGTTAATAATGTCGATTTTTTTGTTTGAAAAATGCATTTATTATAATAACAACATTGTTAGCCATTACTCTTTCCCATCTTCCTGGTAGCATATGGATTCCGAGCCAAAAAAACTACTCCGATTGTGAGGTAAAGAATGAATCCAGCCAATTTCTTATACCCTGATCTGAAGTGTAGCATATTCCAGTAAGGGCCTACTGCATCGATCAAAACAAATGGTAGTAAGAAGTGGCAAGTTCTGGGCTATAAGTTGGGTGAGCTAGTTTTTCACCGGTTTTGCAACGTGAGGCCGAGCGTTGTCATGATGGAAGATTATGGCCTCGTGTCGGGTCGAATATACTGGTCGTTTTGTATTTATTGCTCTCTTTAAACGAATCAATTGTGTTCGTCTGACCCGATATCAACACCCTTCTGATCCCACCAAATACAAAGCATTACCTTGGCGTCATGAATATTCGGCTTCAGCCATGATTTGGCTGATTGGCCGAGCTTCACATATGAGTTCTTGCGCTTGGGATTAGGTAATGTATTCATTTTTTATCTCCAGTAACAATACAATGCAAAAGTTACTTCTTTTTGTAGCGTCCGTCATGAAAAGTAGCCTTTTAATGTATTTCGGCTTCAATTCATATGGGACATAATTTCCTTGCTTTGAATGAATCCCAATGCTTTTAAACGTAGGGAAATGGCCTGTTATGTGACTCTCAATGATAATGCAAGTTCTTCTTGAGTTTGACAGCAATCTTCGTCGAGTAATGCTTCCAATTCCTAATCTTCAAACTTTTTCGGCTGATCAGACCTCTCCTTGTCTTCTGTGTCAAAATCACCACTTCCGAATCGCGCAAACCAACGTTCACAAGTTTTATGAGTTGGTGCATGTTGACCATTTTCTTCAAATGATCTTTTTTAGGCACAAATGTCAATATTATAATAGCGATTGAACAAAATGTGTGTTTAGACCTTGGCGTTTATCGAATACTGAATTATAATGACAGATGTTTACCCTCCAAGATACCCTATTTGTTATTATTGACACGATCCATATGTGATAGTTTTGCTATATGTTGTCAAAATCGACATTATTAACTTGTATACCCAATATAATGTTATAGAATTAATAAATGGAAGTGGTAAATATTATTCTAGTTATGTATTTAGCCTAGCACAACAACTGATGGGCGGAGAACAAATTTGGAAGACCAGAGCTAGACGGTGGTAATTTTTCTGTAAGCCGATCCTGTAAGCTCTATCTTGATTGCCTAATTCAAACAGTCAAATTGCGAGTTGCATAGGTAAAATTTAATTTTTTCACCAGACCATTAACCCAGAAATTAAAAATATTTGTGGCCAGTTTTTTGATGCCTATAAAGATACGGATATGGCGAGATGTAGTGTTAGAGCGTACACATACAACACAAGCGACGCAAGTTCGAGTCCCCAGAAGAGGACATGACGAAAAAATTTAATTGCGGTTTCGAGCATTTTATAAAGAAATTTCAACCTCCCTCCAGACATATCCATCTCCAAGAAGCCGCTCTGAGCCTCCTTGACCGTCAACAGTGTTATAAACGTCAACACCAGAAGTTTTAACTAGTTGACGTTATCCCGAGTGCACTTTAATGCCTATAAGTAATTCCAATAAAGAACAAAATAATTTAAAGTCGCATATTCTATCATGGATTTTTTTTTTTTTTTTTTTTTTTTTTGATACAAGCGAAATAAATACATATTTAAGACATAAATGTATCAATACAAATATCAATAAAGACAAAAGCATAACTTATCATTTCTAAAAAAAAAGTTTTTCTTTGAAAACGCGTATTTAGACAGACTGAAAAATAAAAAAAAATCTGCCGCAAAAATATGCTTTCCTAGTCGTAAGAACGAAAAAGCTAAAAGATTTTATTTTTTAAGAAAGGTTTCCTAAATTAATAACCATATAATGAAAAGTATCTTAAAATTTGAAGTACCTTCCATTAATAATGCGACTTCATCCTGAGGTTTTAGATGGGTTGATAATTTATCCTGTGATCTTTCCAATATCTTATTAGAAAAAGTCGAACGTTACGAGGCGTAACTGCTTTGCGAGTGTGAGAAATATGTCAATTTTAACTAAGATTTAACCAAGGTATTGGTTTTAACAAACAAAGAATCCTCTATTTTAGTAACGCCATAAACAAAGCTATTGCATAATTTAACTAACCGAGATTTCGACCCGACCAACCGAAAAAAAATAATAATAATAATTTCAAAGGCAGTATCACTATAGGTGTTATAACATTAGCCCGCAATTGATTATGAGTTATGCTTAGAAGGATATATGATTTCATCTGCATTAGTGTCGAGAATAGATGTCAAATAAATCAAAATCTGTATAATCTTTACACAGACATCAATATCGATAGACCCATCAAAGAACAATGACTGCGTTGACTACGACATACACTAAGCATAACTGTGTGATTTTACACAGACATCAATGTCGATAGACTCATCAAAGAACAATGACTGCGTTGACTACGACATACACTAAGCATAAGTAAAAAATGCTCTGGTGAAAAGATCTTTGGAGTATGCAAACGAGAGGAGACTCAGAAGAGATCAATCAAAACTCGGTTGAAAAGATGTAGTGGATGATAATCGCTTAAAACACGATATAAGGAAGTAGAGACGCGCTTTGAATTCGATTCTTATTTAGGCTAACGGCAAACAGATTCTTAGAAAACTACTTACGCATGCATATTAGGATGCGCCTTATTAAAAAAAATGCGAAATTGCACTGCATCAGATTGCATCAGTGGAAGGCGTGCTGCATCCGCCCACAATAGGGTGTTCTTGATATATATGGACCAATTTTTTGTTTGCAAAGTTTGGGTTGTAACCAGGGTTGGCAACCCAGTAGGTAACCCAATTAAACCCAGGTGGGTATTATATTAAAAAAACCGGGTAAGTTCTTTATTTAAATGTTTTCGTAGTTTATTTACAACAAAAATATATATAATTTACGAGTACAAATTAATTTGGTTCGTTACTTTTAGCTCAAAAATAATAATGAAGTAACAAATTAACCAAAATAAAAATTTGTCAAATCACTGCTTAGATACTTTCTCTGAGCTAATTTTCGAATCACGTTTCGGAAAAAGATATCATCTTTGGGGCGATCTAACTTTGAAGCCAATTTTGCATTTCTTGTAAAGAAGTGATTCGGTGAAATGGTAAAAGGTATTGTATCCGTGAAACACCTAATAGTCAGAAGCATCAATATGTGGAGAATACGGTGAGTGCGGCATTGTGGCGTTTCTCACAATCGATTGGCAACATTTGCGATGAGGCCAAGCGTTGTCATGTAAAGAATAACTTAGTCTTGTCTTTGTATTCCGGTCGTTTTTCTCATAATGCACGGTTCAAAAAAGTAATTGCAGTCAGCTTCAGCAGCCCATAATAGCCAATATCTCCTTGATCCGACCAAGAGTGTAAAATTGTATTGTAAATACTAAACAACGTAATTTTACAGACAAATAAAAAATATTGTCGAATTGAACGAAATTAGGAAGCAGTTATAAAACCCAATAAAACTCATCCAAAAACCCAATAAAACCCGGTGGGCTAGGTTTTTTTTAAGCTCGGACTTTTGCCAACCCTGGTTGTAACTCCACCAAAAATGTTCTTTGCTTTCTTTAAAATAGTAAAAGAAAGCGCGATTACTTGCACCATTTAATCGTAATAGTAATTGCATTCTTATTCTGTTACACTTCTTTCAATTAATTAGCTGCACCTGATTCCTATTTTTAAACTTATTGAAAATGACATGCAGTTTAACTCCAGCTCCAAATGGTAGATGATTAGTTATATAAGTTTTCGTAGCGTAAAAACTCATAACCAGTTGCTAGCAATTATATATATAAAAACAAAACCGTATATGATTTCTGGTCCATTTGTAAATTAATAAAACTAAATTTGCGGATTCGTTATATGGTAATCAGCATGATTTTCTTGAGATTGAAAAGGTGGAAAAGACAAATTTAAGAAAATAAGCGCTTTTGGCAAATCCAGGGGAGAAGTGAACAGAATCATTTTAAATTAAATTTATTGTGGCTCTACACTTCTAATAGGATTGGTGGAAAATATATAGCGTCTCCAATTCATTATCTTCGAACTTTTTTGACTGACCATGGCGGTATTTCCTTACAGTATCAAAATGACCACTTTTGAACATTACAAGCCATCACTTGAACGTGGAAATCGATGGAACATATATACTTACATACATGATAAGATTTGGTAAGCAATCAATGTGATATAGCTGTTCATTTTTCAAATCGTATATTAATTTTTCTTAAACGCGAACCGTGTGTAAAAGAATTTACACCTAAAGTGTTGGTTCAAAAAATAAAATCTGCTGATTTTTTTCTTGTCATGTAGTTGAATATTAATAACTACTCTTTGTGTGCTAGACTTTTCTAATGTATATACTGATATTATTTCATAACGAGTCAAGTACCCGAATCTTTCAAATAAATTACATCACTACGTAAAAGTGTAAAGTTTTTAATGTTTCTTCAGTATAAATCATTTGTTATTTATTTTTGATTTACCGATTTTATTTATTATGTATTTCTTTTTTAGCTGATGCGATAACATTATGAATTAGTTCAAGTCAATTGCATTTTTGCACTATTTTTCTTATACTTTAGGAAATCAACGACAATGACGCGTGCGATATCAAAACAACATTCGATAGGTTTAACCGTTTTTGGAGGCCAACTGTAAAAAAGGGTGTCTGTATATTATTGTATAAATATTACCGCTTTTGATTCATACAAAATTTTTCTCTCTACAATATTTTTATTGCAAATATTAGAAGACAAAATCCAAAAAAAAGAAATTATACTGCAAACGCAGTTGTCGGCGATAACAGACAAGGCAAGCCAAAAGCAATGTGTCGAGGTGGTCATGTGGTCATGTGGCATGAGTTTTGATTATTCAGGTTTATTGTGTATGTCGGCGTTCTAGTTTCTATTATTGTATCTTTCTTACTACACACTACACTTTAGTTTTGTTTCTTTACCCTGTGTATTTTATGGCTGAAATAATGCCTCTAGTCATAATCTAATGTTGTACACGTGCACAGCATGCTGCTGCACAAATTGTGTCAATGTGAGTGTGTGTGTGTGTGTTGAGCTGTTTTCAATGATACCACCGCGATGATGATGATGTTGGTTAACTGGTTTTAAGGCTGCCCAATTTTGGGTGGGTGGGTGATGAAGTGTAATGCTTTTACATTAATTTTCATTTTCGTCTTTTCCTTGCGGTATTGCGGCAGTGGCCATGGTGGCGTTCATAGTGTCATTTTTAGTAAAACAGGCGTTAGTTGTAAAAAATAATATTTTTCAGTGGTTGGTTAAAGTTTTTTTGTTTCTGTTTTTGTTGCGAACTTTTCCTATGCAATTTGTCAAAAAATTTGTTTCCAAAAAAAAGGAAAGAATATATACAAAAAAATTTTGTTGGTTTTCTTTCGGGGGCAGGGTAAAAGTTTTTATTAGTTTTTGTCTAGAGTACAAAAAATAAACGAAAACTTGTTGATAGAATTTTATACATTTAACGCCACTAAGTGAACAGGTTAAAATGTCATTCTTTTACGCTGATAGCTGGTAGGGATATGATAAACTAAAAACAATAAATAAATAAATAGCTAAGGCCCGGCGTGCTTCGCTACCCCTATCTTAATTAATGTCTTAATTTTTTTAATTTATTAAAACTTAGTCATATTTTCTCATTCCGGTCTAAATCCAAACATTTAAAATATCTTCTAGTTGCTGCAGAAAGACATTTTAAAAATGTTAATAAAATTGGTTCTCCTTTGTGCTGTATACAGGCTTCAATAAAGCAAACTTTCATACATATATGGTAGGTTTATTGTGGTGGGCTTTGTATAATAACCGCTAATCCAATTTCTCCAATTTTTTGTCTGATTTGGACACACTGTTAATCGTTTACTGTTACCGTACTCCACATATACAAAATTCCATAGCACTACACACTAAGGTGCTACGTCAACTTATTGAGTGATGTTGTGTATTGTCCACGAAAACCAAACCTATAAACTTGTTCTGTAACCGTTCTCAAGATTTATAATAATTAAGATTTGGTATGTATGGGAGGTGCCACATTCACTTGATCAATTCCTAAATGTTTGACTTATAATTTTTCAGATACTTCCACTTTAACCATTTTCCATATATTAAAAAATCAATATTTACTTTGTATGGGAGGCACAATGTCCACTTTATCGATTCCGACCACTTCTTGACGGATGATTTATATAAATAATGTTATTTAGACGAAGTTTAGAAACTTTTACTATTACGGTTCTAAAGATATATAAAAATCAATATTAACTAGCTACGGAAGCTGCACCGCCCACTTATTCAATATGACCTACTTTCAAACTAATGATTTGTGTTGGCCACGGATCTATTTGGATTAAATTTAGAAATTCTTACCGTTACCATTTTGAAGTTATAGACAAATAAATAATTATTTCGTATGAGTGGCATCGCCCAGTTTGAATTTTTGAAATTTATGTAACCTATGGTTGCTTATAGATAAATACTGTAACAGCCATATTTATAAAATTTTAAATTATGTAGTTTCAAATTTTTTTTCATGATTTTCAAATCAAGTGAATGATTAATTTACTGTAATTCGCTTCATATTTTTTTCCAGTAAGTGGAGTGTTCTTTTGATTACTCGCTTGATGTTTGTCATCATCGTAAGGTAAGCTAGAAGGTCAGGGGGCTTCACTTGGTTGCTTACTTGCCATAGTCCATTATTACTTACTCTATTCGTTTAGAAGACGAGTAGTGTGCTACAAGGGCAGCGATTGATAAAGATCTGCATTGTTATTATGCTCTCCAGATAACTGCAATTTTGTACGCTCTCAATATGTTGTTGTTGCATTATGAAAGGTTCCATCTAAGATATATTTAGCCTCGTTGATTTGGCCTTGTCTATGTTTATTTTTAGTCGGCATTTCTCCGCTTCTGAGAAAATATCATTTGCTGAATCAGCCGACATGTGTCATCTACATAATCCAAGTCATCTAACCGGCATTTCGATCCCTAATAATATCACGTGTGTTCAAAAATGTCTTTTACTAAAACTTGGTAGATTGTTATGTGAAATAATGGTAATGGTAATGAAACAATATAATCTTCCCTGATATGCCCTTTCACCGTATCACGTAGTGGTGTAGGATATACTCTCTAAAAATTTATTAATATTAACTAGATACAGAGAATACCTTCACTATGCCGACTGTTCATTTATTATACTCAAGCTGTAAACATAAATCCGGATTGCTAACTTCAGATATAGGCGTTTGCATTAAAATGTAACCTAATGTCAGATAATTTTTTATTTGATCTTTAAATTCTTTAGTTTGAATATTCTAATTTTTTATTGAATATAGTGCCACTTAATTAGTATATTTAGTAAAAGAATGAAAACAATCGGATTTGTAGATACTAGTGTGCTCAGCGGCTGATACAATCAGACGCTACAATGCGGCTGTTTTATTATGTAGGAGTGTGCATAATTTTGTGTTTTAAAATTAACTCTCATGTTCATGAAATTCAAAATCTGTTCTGCATGTATTTTATTAAATTTTTTCTTTAAGAAGATTTTAAATACATTTTATTTTTTTAATATAAGCCAAAAAATATAAAATAACAATTTTTCAACAAATTTCTGTGTAAAAAAAGTCTAAAAAAACGAATTTTTATATATCGGTGTAGTACAACGGGCGTAAAAGATATGTAAAGAAATGTGTTAGATAACATTTCGGTAAAAATACCCTTACCTCCTTCCTAGTTACTATGATCAGCTTAGTTATTGCCCTCCAGTTCTTGTACTCGGTCTCCTTATTTCATGTTGCCGGTCTGTAATCCTTTGCAACATAACTTAGAGGTCGAGCGCTTCTGTTTGAGTAACATTTGAGTAGTTGGGAGTGGTTGCTCTCTTAATTTCATCCAAGCTCGTACTTTAAATTGAGATGTCACGTCTCTCTTAACTTTGGCGACATTTACATTCAAGCTAGGTTCATGTTGTGTCAGCCTCCAGTATTTGAGCATAGTGATCTGCCCATACGTTGACTTGATAGTTCACTGACGTTACCAGTTTGCCTTGTTTGTTTCTAAATACTTTTGTAGAGCAAACTTGTGTAGTAAGAACACAAATGATTCATTAAAGACTTGCTGGCTGTTATTGTCAATCAAAATCAATGAATGGCCTTCATTATATAGAAAAAGTACTTTATTCTTTTCCTTAGCGTAAATCTTTTAATCGTCTCAAAAGTCTCATTGCATGTTTCTACTTTCTCTTAAATTATTACTTTTTTCACCATTTTCCCTTCGAAATCTACTCGTTTTTATAAAAAAAAATCAAAATCAAATCATAAACTAAATGATGCATTTAAACAAATTTGTTGGTATTTTGTTTAAGTTGTTTTCAATAAATCATAAAAAAGGCAAACACAACAGGATAAACTTAAACACTAAAGACAGTATAAGGAAGACATATAAAATAACAATAAAATGCCACAAACTTTTTGACACTTCTATGTGCAGGAGTTGCTGTTATCCTTGTCAAGTTTACAGATACTTTTTTTATTCCCTAAAATGTCATAAACTAATGTTTAAATGGTTGTAACAAGTAAGAAAATCGACGCGTCGGATATGAATATAAAAATAATAATAAAAAAAATCATAATCTCTAGAAAAACTTTCTATAGATTTCTTTTCGTAGGAAACAAATAAAAAATAATAATAAAAATTCATGCAAAACACAATAAGTACTTTTTTTTCTTTTAAACCATAATCTTTCGAATAAGAAAAATATGTTCAGTTTTGCGAACGAAACTTCTGCACTTGTCACGAACACTACTCGCACACAATATGTAGACGACGACGTCTAAGTTGAAAGCGATAAAAGTTTTTAGTTTCTTCTCTTTTTTTCTTTTTTTTTTTTGTTATTGGCAAATAGAAAGAAAAAAATATGTTTTTTGGAATCTTTAAAATGTGATATAACTGAAAAAATATAAAGAAAACTTATAAATTTATCAAAAAGGCTTTAATATTTCGTTACACCTCTTAGTTTATTGTTTAATGTTTTCGGTTTCCTAAGTTTTGGAAAAACTCATATATCTGACCGCTTTTTAAATCTGGTAATAAATCCGGCGTAACAAATTATAGAGGCATTGCTAAATTGAGTGCTATTCCGTTTCCTGTTTTGAAAAGCTAATTGCTGATTTTCTCTGCCTTAACACTTCGACGATAATTTCATCTTATCAACATGGTTTCAAAAAAGGTTGCTTAACAACAACGAATGTTCTGCACTTAACATAATTAATTAACGCTGCATTTACTCAAGGAAAATAAACTGTTGTTATTTTTGATAAAGTGAATTATAGACTTCTACTGATTAAATTGGATTTCTTGGGTGTTTCTAAGATTAGCTTAAGCTGGCTTGAATCGTATTTGACGGGAAGGAAGCAGACAGTACAAGTGTACAATAGTACATTGAAATACATTTGTATTCCTTCGGGTGTCCCCATGGCAGTTATCTTAGGCCTCTTCTATTTTCTCTTTTAATAAATAATCTTTCCAATGTTATCAACTTTGTCAATATATTGATGTATGCTGATGACGTAAAAATATTTCTTTCTTTTAATGATTATGTTGATCACGTCTGTATTCAAAATGATCTAAATAACTTTTTTGTGTAGTATAAACACAACATATTGGAGCTGATTTAAAAAAAAAAAAATGTAAATGCGCGTGTTTCTCGATCATATTAATTTGGTGGATCATATTAATTTGGTTGTGAACAAAGCTAGAGGTGTTCTTGCGTTTAGAAAGCGGTCAGCTAAAGAGTTTTCTGATCCTTGCATTACGAAACAGCTCTTTGTTTCACTTGTAAGACCTATTCTGGAATACGGATCAGTTGTACGGGATCCTTTCTTAATATTCATATCACCCGCATTGAATCTGTTCAAAAACAATTTTAACTGTTCCGTTTGCATCACGTGGGTTGGAATTATTTGGAACTGCCTTTTTATTCTTGTAGACTATCTTTAATTAAACTGCCTACTCTTAAAAGTCGTCCTACCATGTCAAATGTATCGTTTTTGATGAACCTTATCAATGGGAATATTTGTTGTGAGTTCTTTTAGAATCTGTTAAATTTAACGTCCCTTGATATTCACGTCATTATAAACCTTTATTTCTTCAAATATGTAGATCAAATTATGCTACAGCTAACCCATTTATAAGATTATGTCGCCAAAATAATTTTTTGTCCGAATTTGTTGATTTTTCGTTAAATATTAATATTATAACACTTCTTAATACTTGAAAAATTTTTCCTTTTCTTTTTTCTTTTTTGCCGTATCAAAAATGTAAATCAAAATTTTTATAGTAAATAAATAATACATTGAACCAAAGCTATTTATATATCTACCTTCAAAGTCAACTTGTTTAAAATCCAGTTTTAACCTGGTCCATTTAAATAAAATAATAAAAACATTTGATGGAGGAAAGGGGACTTCTCTCAATTAGTGAGCTATACCTTATTCTATTATGGACTCATTGAAAGGGAGCTTCAGCTTAATGCCGGCTTCGAATGTAAAATAAAGTCTAATCAAAACTCACGATGCTAATTGTAAAGAAAAGGAAATGTTTTCAGAGAATTATCTTAATATTTTTTACTATGATAGAAAGATCTATGACAATTATGTGTGAAACAAAATATCGCTGAAATGTCCGCCGCAGCTTCGGTTTCATACCTCTATCTATCGATCTATATTTTCAAAGACTCTGAGACATAATTCGCACTTGATCAGCAAGAGGGTATTAACTCAAAATCTGTCAAATTTCACTTTTTGTAAGAAATCACCTTACAACATCAATATATATCTACTGTAAAAATTTCAACGTATTCCGATTACTCTTTCACACCACATTTGAGGCCATCCTTTATCTCACCAAAAAGTTATTATTTTGAATTTAAACAAAACTGGAAATAGAAATATATCGTATATTTTCATAAAAAATGGTATTAACGTAGGATCACACGATTGTCGTAATGCACCAATAATTAGTGTTTTGTAACGCCAATCGCATGATTATACAATTTATTGGCTCATACGGCAACTCAGACACACACGACAATCGTGTGAAAGCTTTATCAGCAATCATGCACCAATGTAAATTCCAAATTGATTTCTTTCTAAAATATACGTGTTTATACGGTATTTATAATTGTTATCCCTTAAAATAATTTTTTTTTAATTATTTATATATATGTAAATTGTATTACATACTTCTACCATTACTTTTTTATGAAGCGGACACCTGATTTTTAAAGCCGATGCAATTTTTATTTTTTAGAAAACAAATTATCTTTACTTTAATATATAATTTGTAATTATACTCCAATTTAAATAAATAAATATTTTAGTGAATTAATTTTTTTTAATTTATAGAAATGTTTTCTCATATGCATTATCAATGGCCCTTCTTGTGAGCCAATCTCTGACCCACACTCTTTTTCTTTTTTTTTGTATTTCTCTTAAATTTCACTAAATGACCTCAATATAAATAAAAAGGACGCTTTTAATCTTTTTTAAAGAACGAACCATTTTGAGCACCAAAAAAAAAAAAAAAAAAATAATAATGAATTTAATTTACCACGACAGCTGATTCATAGAGTTGCCGTAAACTAAAACAATCGTATGACAGCTTTGGGACAATTATTGCCAATACATTGTTTCGCGCCATCTTGTGACAATAAATTTTGTATAAAATAAGACAACCGTGTGAATACAGAATTTTGTCACAATAAAATTTGTATCATATTGGTGTACTTGAGTCAATCGTGTGATCTCAGCTTTACTTGTTTACTTACTGTGATGTATTCGGATTTTCAAATTCTCCACAAACAGTTTTCCAACTCTATTGAAAATTTTACAATTTTGAGTTAATACTAGGGAGATCGGACGGCTATTATTCGACCGGTTTTAACCGGTTTTTTGGTTTTGTCGCATACGGTTTTTTCAAAATCTTCATTTTCCGAATACCGAATAAACCGGTTGTTTTAACACGAATAACCGGTTAATTTAAAAAAGCATAATTTTTATACGTTTTGTAAATATGCTGATTGTTTTAGTATTTGTACAAATAAGTTATTATTTTTGTATATATGGCAACATTGAACGTCTCACAAAGAACGTGAAAACCAAGGAGATTAAAAAAGATATGTACACTTGAGTAACAATAATTTTCTCTCATCATCTGTAAATAAATATTGATTTTTATATATGGATAATAATCAACCAGACTCGTTGAAAACGACCCACAACGGTGACTCTGAAAGATATATTAGTTAGTGAAGTTTTTCACAGCTTAAATATACATAACCAGTCGCTTATGTTGTGCGGTGATATCGTTGTTGAAAATTTTCAGATGTTGTGGCCTGTGATTGAACCGACGACTTCTTGGTGGGTGATGGTGGCTGTCTTACCTGACATACCACAGTGACACACCCACTATTAACTACGTAGTGCATGAAATTACATACAGCGCTGTTCAAAAAATAAGCAATTTTTCTTTTCAAGGAAATTAAGGACTCGTACATTGCTAATAGTTAAGGGATTTTGGGCAATTAAGGTCTTAATTGATATCAATTTACAATAAGAAATCACAATTTACAAATTGCCCAATCAGTACTTACATGCTTAATTAATTCAGTCGAATTGAAATTGCAACCCTGTGTAAAGTGTCTACACTTATTGAATACGATTTTAAACAAATAGTTTTTATTACTTAAAACAAATAAAAAACGGTACTTGATTTAAAATTTTTTAAATATATACTGAAATTTATATTTTTTGGGTTGTATGAATGCGGATTTTGCTCACTGTTTAATGGCATATATATTATCAAAATGAAAAAGTAAACAAACGTATTTTCTTTACATTTTACACTCTGTTTGAAGTTAAAGTCTTAATATTTATTTAATTACTTTGTTTCAAATTCCTTAATTTATGTTTTCACAAATAAGACGTGTCTAAGCATTTCAGTTGTCAAATGCTAATTGAACAAAATTTATTGCTTTATAAATGAACACCAAATCCGTTAGCACAATTTAGAAATTAATTGGCTCAATTAAAATCTAAGTCGGAACGTGGCATTGGGAAAACAACTATAATAACAAACTTTTAATTCCACTCTACCACGTAATACAACACATTAGCGAAATTAGCTCTCCCAGTAGCTGTTCGAAACTTAAGCAACTTTCAGTACTTTGTGTTATGAACCTCGTTTTTATGGCCTCTGCACACCGTTCTGGCATAGTTTTTTTGAGATTTGTTAGAGGTATTGTTAGTATTGATTGCCGCTTTAATTTTAAACTCTCCGTCAGCATCTGCTTATTCTTAAAACGACGTGGTCCAGCTCTGTGCTTCAAGAATTTAGAATAATTTTGTTTAAATAAAAGAACCGGTTAACCGGCAACCGATTTTTTTTAATTGTTACTTTTCGAATTATTCGAAAACCGGTTTTTGAAAAAAGTCGAATAATCTCCCTAGCTAATGGGTTCTTGTTGATTAAGTGCGAATTGAGGTTCAATGTCATTAATGTGCGAATTATCTCATCCTTTTACTATCGAATTGTTCTTGGCTTATTTACGTACATTTTTTCTTTTAAATATCTCCAAAGAAAAATTAGTCAAATCACATCACAGCCATTGAATTTCTCCCGCAAAAGAATCATTGTTTCATTCTGTTGGTACCACATACCGTCCAGGTCCATATCCTCAATTTCTGGCCACAAAAAGTACACTATTATCTCGCGATTGCGAACACCATTCTCGATAACTGCTTGGCCGACCTTATTTTCGAAGAAGTACGGCCCACTGAAATCGCCAGACCATAATTCGCACCTAACAATCATGCACAGGTGTTTCCACATTTCCTACCGACCCATTTTGCTGAAATTTGGGCACAATTCCCCCCATTGTGGACACATTTGGTCGATTATGCTGACTAAAAATATCAAGAAGTGGACCAAATGCATTTTGATGTGAACACCCATTTTCGTAAAAGGCTTCGACAATATTAACGTATCGCTCAAGTGTGTATCTCTTAGGGTTTAAATGTCAAAATAAGTTAAGCAAAAAACCTAACTTAACTTAACATCATGCATTGCGGTTGGACTACCCTAACATTAGAGAAGTTTTCAGTAGTAAATAGGAATACTTATACTTATACTTATGACCAGTTACTGGCTAATGTTATGAGGTGATACCGATGTAGAAAAAATTGTTTCTTTTTCACATGGTCTGGCCTGGGATTGAACCGAAGACCTCTTGTTTGGTAGCCAGGTGTCTTACCGACCATACCAAAGCGGCACCACAAATTTATATATTCTAAAAATATATTAAACATTTAACTTGAATACTACTGCTGCTTCAGAGTTAGTTCGACTTAAACTTACAAAAAATAAGTCAATATATTTTGAATTAGGCTTAGGTCGTTTTATAATTAGCCTGCGCTAGCTCTAGTTCTCACATAGGCCATTGTAAAAAGTTTTACTAAATTCTTACTGCCAAGAGCATATTTTCACAGTTAAGTTTATATACCTTATCTACAATCAGTCTGAAATTAATCGACAATGCGAGAGACGATGGATGAACTCATAAGGAGTATATACATATAAACGTTTTAGCACCAATAGGAAAAAGGCTGTACTCTGACTTTAATAATTTGGCTTATTCGTTTAAAATAGAAGTTTTAGTGAATTTTTCAAGTTTTCCTTTGCAGTTGAACTAGATACTGATTTTTACAAGCAATCAATAAGAAGGCAAGTATCAGTATTTACATTGAATTTTTGATTCAAATCGATTCGTGTTTATTCATTGATGAGTAGAGGTATGTTTTCTTAAAGTAATGATTGATATTCTCTAGCTGAAGTTTTTAAATTGCTTACTAATGTTTTTGTGAGCCTGCAATGGCTTCAGAATAAAAAACAATAACATTCTTTTTAGTATAGGCCTGTACTTTTTGAATGTTATAAGTTGCTGCCAGTTTTATTTAGTCCTTTCATTTAATGCCAGTTCAATAAGCTCGCGGTATGTTTTTATCAAATCAAATTCTTTAACAAATTTTGAAATCTGCTTTTTAAGTTTTAAACATTTTTCATTTTTTTGTTTGTTGCATAAAAAAAGGGTTGTAAAGCTTTTACTGTTTTTCAAATACCAAACAACAGTACCACCAAATAATTCCCTGCCAAAATAATAAAATAAAGAAAAAATTGATGAAGAAATCACTTACATAAACAAAATACGCACATTTTTAAAATTTGTAAAATTTTCTATCCTTATAGAGTGGGAACAAACTACCACTAGGTTTTGTTCATCTTCTAGAGTATATACAAGTAAATTGAAGAGTTCGGTAACGTATATAATTTGAAATATGGTGATGTATTGTTGTTAAGCAGATGAATGAATTTTGTTGTCGAAATGGTTGATTGCATTGATTGAATGTTTCCAATCAAATTGTTACGTGGTTGTACTTAATGGAAATTCTTTAGCGGTTCTACTCAGTGATTCTGGTGCAGTGATGGTAACTTGTATAAGGTTATCAGTAGGAAAATAAAATAGTTGACTTAGCTGGCTTGGCTTATTACTAAGACAGCTTTAATGAAGATATATATATGTATATATATATATATATATATATATATATATATATATATATATATATATATATATATATATATATATATATATATATATATATATATATATATTGAGATAACATTGACGTTTATTAAGTTTTGTGATTATTATGACTATAAAGCTTCTCTACAATTTCTGACTACGAGCTAGCGACACCGGTTTTCAGTTCTTGAATACAATCGATTAGGTTGTATAGAAGTAATTGCAATGAGAACAATAGCGTGTATCTAAACCAGTGATGTGCAAAAGTAAAAATCTTGTTGTGTTGGTGAGAACATGCAAATTACACTTTTAGAAAGAGTAAAGTGGATGTTTAAAATTTTTTTTTAAATCAACATACGTCCGCTGCACATGCGCACTTGTCACTTGTCACTGGGACAACTAACAACAAAGAGGAAGAAACTATTTTATATTTTATTTTTGTCTGTGCCTTAAAGAAATTAGCCTACATTTACCATACATGTGCATTCGCCACTGTTTCTTTGACGGCTAATAGAATAGAATAGGTGTGAGTTGATGGGTGACAAAAGTCCCATGAAAATCTCCTGACTGGTCTAAGCTATATGTGCTGTTTACACATAACCAAATCGACAACAACATCAGCAGGAATGTAGCAAATAAAAATAAACGACAACAATAAAAACAAGCAGAAAATAAAACAAGTAACAGACAATAACAAACAAGAACTAAAAAAAGTGGATTTTAAAGTCCACATGGCTTCGTAAGAACTAAAAAGAAAATAAAAGAAAAAATATAATCTACCTGAGATATATATTTAACACTTATTGACTTCCTTGGATATGAGTTCGTGGTACCATAACGGTACAATGATTTTAACTAACAACACCGTCTAATGATAAAAAAACGTCGGATACTTATTTAAGCTAGTGGTTCGTCGTTATAGCACAGGTGGACTCATCTTAATTAACTAAACTGCACTAGCGCTTTATAAGCGCAACCTTAGAAAGTATTAAGTGGAACTTATTGTTACGTTTTAAGCTTTTTTAAACCTTTTAGTTCTTTTAAATTGCATCAAGTAAAATAAATAACTCGAGTTTATTATTTTAAAGTAAAATAAATAACTCGAGTTTATTATTTTACTTTATATACTCGTTTTTATTTAGACACTAAGTTAAGTTACTTAACTTCCGTTTTATACAAATTATCCAACACTTTTATTTACGCCTTAGCACGACTTTACTCTTTGACTATTTAATATATAGATCCGTTAATTCGAATGTAACACCAAAAAATTGAATTGGTGGCACCGTTCAATAGGCAATTAGTAACGCTGTTAACAACACAAATAAGTATCGCACTGACAGCCTTGACACAAACCAATAGAATAAATTCCATAATATAGGTTGTGGTTCTAAATGTACTGAATTGGTGTCTCCTTTTTAAGCATTTTTTAATTTTCGTCACAATGTACGCATTTGCAGCCTTACTATCAGTAGTGATCAGAATAACTTTAACTAAGATTAGGTGATCAGTTATATTCGTTTACAAAATGTTGATAGATGTCGGTCTAATATCTCTGGGAATAATAATTGCACTGTAGCTTGTTTGAAAGTAGACGTTTTGACTTTACTTTCTTAAAAAAAATTATTAAAATTGCTTTATTCTGTGTAAAGTTATTTAAATTTAAAAATTAGAAAAATATTAATTATATTAATTATATTTTGCTTTCTATTATAAAAAGTGTAAAAATTCGTCGCAGTCTGCTGGAATAATTTCTAAAGTTTACTTAAACGACAGAACAGATATGAAATACTTTGCTCTTCTGCGATCTGATAACCTTGATATTAAAGATGCATCTCGCACTGGTCTACCAATCACTAAAAACCGTATAAACGCCAGACCACACACATCTTTGATAACGCGGCAGAAACTGAAAGAGTTGTGCTACAAAGTTTTGCTGCATCCCACATATAGCCCGGACCTTGCACCTTTAGATTATCGCTTTTTTCAATCCTTGTAAAGCTCCCTTAATGATGTAAATTTAAATTCCGTAGAGACGTGTAAAATGCAGTTGGAAGAATTTTTCGCTCAGAACACCCAGGAGTTCTACACTGATGAAATAATGGCTCTACTTCAAAAATGGCAAAAGGTTACCGACCTAAAAGGCGTATATTTAGTTTAAAAGCTCGTTTAAATTATCGGATAGGACATCTATGAGTTTAAATTTGAACCAGCGGTTATTTTGAATCTGGCAATATTAATGTCATTCTGTCACAAAATTCAATATATTATCTCCACTGAAAAAAGCGAATCGATTTGCGCTTGAACAGCGTTAAGATTTACTGGAAATTTATTTCTAAAAGAAACAAAATTGGTCGGTTTTGCCAAAAAAAAAAAGAATCAACTTTTCGGTTAAAGATCATTTTCATCTTGGTGGGTACGTTAATAAACAAAGTTGCCGTATTTCGAGCTCAGAACACCCAAACGTGGTCTTACAGAACCTACTTACGACTGCCTGTTTGGTGCGGCTTGTGGAGCGGAAAAATCATTGGCCCATTTTTATGTATTTTGAATGATGGTTAAACTTGCTACATATTTCATGCCACAATCGATTTATTCCGTCAAACGATTTTTGGCCGTTCAATTAGCTGAAATGATAATGTCAGTTAGTCACTAAGATGCTGCGGTTTGACACCGTTGGACTATTTTTTGTGGTGCGCCATTAAAGAAAAGTGTTATGTCGACAAACCAGAGACAATTGAGCATTTGAAGGCCAACACTCGACCATACACTTGAAAAAGTTCTTGAAAATTGGTCCGATCGAATGGGGTACTGTGAGGCCAGTCGCGGCAGTCATATGAATGATATAATATAGGGTCCGCCATCTAACGTTTTTTTCAACTAGTGCTTATTTCGTGAATGGTAACACTTAGCTCACATCTGATTTGACAGATAATTAGTTTTATCCTTCCGCTGAACGAATATGGTCATGTAAAAAAATAATCTTTTCAGATGAAGCTTATTTTGATCTTAGCGGGTATGGAAGCAAGCCAAATTGTCGCATTTGTGGCACAGAAAACCCGCACGCATTCATTGAAAGCCGATACACCCAAGACGAGTCACTGTTTGGTGCGGATTTTGGTCCAGAGGAATAATTCGAAAATAAGCAAGGAGTGGCCGTTACAGTCAATGTCGATCATCATAGGGCCATGTTGAACGAATTTTTGTTCACAAAAATTGAAGAGGAGGATATTAGCAATATTTGGTTTCAATAGGACGAAGCTACGTGCCACACAGCCGAAGCTACACTCGATGTTTTGAGCCCTGTTTTCAAAAAAAAAAAAAATTTATTTGGCGGACCCTTTAATTTATTTCTAACCGGAACAATTGTACTTCACACCAAATGGACTTATTTGGCAAAATTTCAAATCGTTTTTGTTTTATTGCATTTTTAAATTTAAACTTTTATATAAAAAAAATATTTAATTTTTGGTGAAATTTTTAACCGAATTTAACAAATTTTAAATTTTTTTCAAGTACGTCTATGAGGTCTATTAGTTACAGTTTACGCATTTAAAATTTATCATTGTACTCTTTAGTTTTTCTGTACTTATTTTAATTTCCTGCACTGTCTCTCATTTAGCATTCGACAATCCTTTGTAAAATAAGACTTTGATTAGCCACTTGAAAACTTTGAAATTTTAAAATAAATCAGCATAATCAATACGAGCATACTTAAAATTTTTTATTTGGAAATATATTTTATATTCTCTAACGACTTCTGCTTAATAATTTCAAGCATCATAAAATATAAAATGAAAACCTAAAAATGTAAGATTTTTTATACAGTCATCCTGTAAAAAAAACTCATTTTGAAAAATTACTTTATTTTCTAATCAAATTTTGATTAAAATCTGAAAAAAAAAATTTTTTTAAAGTATCAATAGGAAACCATATAATTATGGGACATTAAGTAACACAAGACCAAGCCATTGTTTAATGTTACAAAACGGAAAACAGATAAGAGAAAATGATTAAAGATTAGCAAAACTATAACTAGGACAGTGGAGTTACCCTGTATAATATTACGCATAAGTGTGCCTGTTGTCTTTTAGAGGCAACAAATCTAATGCCATTGTTGATATTTTGAAAACAAAACAAAAAAATTTATCCAAAAGCCAAAATAAACCACCCTCTAAATTTTAAAATTCACACAGATACACTGGGACACATACGCAATGAATGACATTTTCATTGTATGAGAAGATTAGCAAAATACAATAACAAAAGAATGTTACTGTTTTCCTTTAGAAAATTCAGATGAAAATATAAAATCGTGTACAACGATAACGGATATTTAAAAAGGTAGTGTTGTTGTCATCGTTTCAAAGTAATAGATGTATGAGTGTTTTCCGTTTCCGTTTTAACTTCTGCCTCAGCGAGTGGAAAATACCTCACGTGCATTACATTCGTTTATCGCTTCTAAACGTTTATTGCAATTCGAGTAGCAACACACTTATCTACTCGTTGAGATTTTTAACTATTTTTTTTTCATGTTTTTTTTTATTTTTTTTTTTTATTTTATGTGATATCACTTCATTTATGTGACATTGTGTGTGAGCTGTTGACTGAGTAAGTAGTGTATGAGCGCTCATGAAAATGAATAAAAGTTATTTTACTTTTGCACGCTTAGTACGCGTGACATGAAAGATGATGCTGCACCACCATCAGCTAAATTACGATATACACGACATAAAACAACTTCATGTTTCGTTCACACTGTTCCTACTTATTAATATACTTTATTTTACGTTTGGCAAATAAAGCTTTTTTTCAAAATATAATTTTAAAAGTTAGTATTTCTATTTTTAATAGAATGTAATATTGTGTAAGGTAAAGGTATATTTGACAGTTAGTTTTTCTTAGGTAGAATAAAAATCTTCAAAATATATTTGTAAATCTTATTTTGTCATATAAAAAGTGTTCTTGATTTTTCGACTCTGGAAAGTATTAATTAGACATGACATATGGGCTGAAAGGTCTCGGCCCTAACATACAGATGGCGTCAGTTTTATTTAATTCACCTCTTTTTCAGTTAGTGCAAATTTTCAAAAAACAGCTTTTAAAATTTCATGATATTCTATTAATTAGTTTGTGTGTTATTATGTTAAGAGTGACGCTACTATTGTTATTTTCAGAACAATGGATCAAAAAAAAATTTCGTGTTTTAATTCTACACTGCATCTGGATGGAAATAAATACCGTTCAAGCAAAGTAATCGCTTTAAAAGTGTTGTAGGGACTCCGCTTCTTCAGAAACAAAAATAAAACATTGGTTTGCTGTCTACAAACATGGTCGTAGAGACACCGATGATGCAGAACGGTGGGGACGTCCAAACAAATCCACAAAATCGTTTTGAATGATCGAAAAGTAAAGTTATGTGAGTTAGCTGACTTCATAAAGATATCAAATGAACGTGTTGGCCTTAAATTGCATGAGCAGCAGTGAGCAAGCTGACCAAAAACAAGAACGTGTTGATCATTCTGAAAAAATGGCAAAACTACATGAATTAAATTTCGAACTGCTCCCCCATTTACTATATTCGCCAGGTTTGGATTCCAGTGATTACTGACTGTTCGCAGACCTCAAAATGCTTGCTTACTCGCGAATGAAGAGGTTATCGCTGAAACTAAGACCTAATTTGAGACAAAATATAAATTCCTCTACAAAAGTGGTATTGAAAAGCTAGAGCGGCGCTGAAATGATTACATTGCTCTCGACGGATATTACGTTGATAAATAAAGCAAAGTTTGAACAAAGAAAGTGTTTTGTTTGCTAGGCCCAAGAATTTTCAGCTAATGTGTTATAGAGCAACACTAAATGCTGTCAAATTTACTTGCCTTAAAAAAGTGACATCTCAGGTTACATTTTTGGTAAAAATAGTTCTTAATTCGTGGCTAGGGTAAAAAGTTATATTAATTTGAAAATGAGGAAAATGTCTGTAGAAATATGCTATGTATGTGATACAAAGAAGGAAATAACGCAGAAAAATTTATTGAGTCGATGAGTCGCCATACCTAGAAGTGATTTTCCTAATTCCGTTCGAATAATTCCATTGTCGAAGATATTTACATCTTCTAGGGTCGGTCATTCAGTGGAAAAGTGGATGACACGTGGAGTGGATGACAAAGTGGAGCACGGCCGTCAAGTAAACTTACATAAGTTAGCGATGGCATCAAGCTTTGGCAACAGATTTTCTTTTTTTTTTTCTTCCCATTACCCATCTTGACAGCACATATCTTCCACAAAGCACCTCCAGCATCTCCAAGTAAGCTTGCATTATCGTAGAGGTCTTAGAATATCGAATGTGACATTCAGAGTCCTGAGAGTTCAACATTATTGTCATCCTTCTTATATTGTCCAATTTATTTCTTATGACATGACCGATCCACTTCTATAGTATAGCACGTCGTTAGTCAGATTTCAAAAATCTAAGTTGCTGATGTTGTTAGGCCAGAGTGGACTGCATATGATCCTGCAATACTTTTAGGTGAATGACTGTAGATTTTGTATAATAGTGTTCGATGTTAGTCAGGCTTTTTTCCGTATACCAGGGTCGACTTGAATATTCTAGGCATAGTACATAGTCTGCAAGTTTGTCAGCTTTTTCATATTGACTGTAGTCGCCCGAGTAGCCTTTTGTCTGTTTCGACGCCGTCATTTATTGTGACTATACTGTATAGATAACATAAGCTATGTATATACTCGATCCATTAGTCTTGTAGCATGAGGTTTTCTGTGCTAACGTTGCTAAATCGTTGCTATTCTTAATACTTATTTTAAGTCTAATATTAGGCGCTCATCCTTTTTTGTCTAACAGTTTTACATAAGTGTTGAAGATCCAGTGCGAGAGTAGACAAATATCATCCGTATAAGCCAAGTACTCAAGTTGGCGTGAGAGACTTCATGTAATTCCCTCTGTATCATAACAGATTTGGCTCATGATATCATTCAGCACGATAAAGAATAGTTGAGGTGATGGAGGTTATCATTGCTCTGTTTCAGTGTGCATTGTATGAACAACAACTTTACCGATTAGAAATTAAATAGGTCTTCCAAGGTACCGTATAAATTAATGCAAAAATTATAAGTGTATAGTGTACGTGTATTAGTGTAATATATGAACAAAATAATAAAGAACAGGCGACCAGAATTCGCCAACAAAGAAGTATTGTCCTCCAGCATGACAATACCAGGACACAGAGATCTGTGGATAGGGAGCTTTGTTGCAACCACTACTATGTAGTACTATATTGAGAAAGAAAACGCATGTTTAACGTGAATATGTATAACACAAAGCACTCTGGCTAAGTCAATAACATGTTCAGTTCTGCTGGTATTGCATACTACCTTGATAAAAAACCTTCGAGTATAGCGCACGTGTTTCGGTTCCATCGTTCGACTTGAGCTTTTCTTTAGGTTGGTACAGCTATTGTTGATATTGCCGCTAAATCTTAGCATCATTGATTGACATTTTCAAAAGCTATGTAGCCAAGAGTATATCTATCTCTATGTGCGCTGGCGGTTTTTTACAATTTTGACCATATCGAGGATAAAAGACATGATATGCGAGGCTGAATCCAATCCCACATTCATCAAAAGGACCATTACTGGAGATGAGACATAGGTTTATCACTATAACACGTGATCCTGCATCAGGCAAGTGAATGGCGTTCACTAAATTAGCTTTGACCAAAAAAATGTCATTTTCGGTCAAAAAGGAAGGCAATGCTCACGGTTTTCATGCATCACAACGGTGTAGTGCAATATGAATTTTTGCCAGAAGGCCTGACAGTAAACAAAGAGTATTATTTGGGCGTTAGAGACGGTTGCGTGAAGCAATTCGCCGAAAGGAACCAGAATTGTGGACAAGAAATTGTAATTGTATTCAACAGGTCAATGGAGGTTCGAACTCAAGATTTTCGAACAATATAATCAATAAAAATTATATATCAAAAGTTTACCACAGTTACATTGTATACATACCTATACAATATATCGGATGTGTTTTTAAAGATTCATAACTTTGATTTGGCAACACTGCTTTATCTGAAAACCGATTTTTTTTTTCTTTTTTTGTTTAGTTTAGTTTGACATTTCTTTATGGACAGACTTATTATTATTAAAATTGAAATATAAGTGTACTGCGTGCTCTATCTATTGTTCAGCCCTCTAGCCTTATAGAATTTCTCTGTAATATCTCCCCCCAGCTCGTCGATCTGACAAAATGCAGGATGTTGGTTGGTGATGTTAGTACCAACCGCGATAACTCCCTACCTTGTATATGATAGGCACCTAGATACTTCCTCATAGAGTTTATCAATGTCTCCTATGTGTCCAGTATGTGCTCTGGTGATTCGATCTCTGACAGAATCTGCATATCGGGCTTGAGACTATTCCTATTTTACTCTGATATCCATTTAGCCTGCAATGACCGGTCAAGAGCCTAGTCAGTATTCTTTGGTTGCATTTGGATATTCCTATGCGGGTTGGATAGACTTACACCAGAGCAACGCTTGCAAATTTTTGAAATTGTTTATCAATATAATGGTTCTTTTGTTTTGTTCTCCGAGGAAGCCCATTTGAAGTGAGTTTAAGCTACAAGCTTTAGTCGAAATACCATTACATCCACAGAAAACTACTGTTGGTGCAAATTATGGGCTGCCGGAGTCATTGGTCCATATGTCGAAAAAGCCGATAATGGTCGAAATGTTACAGTCAATGGTGAACGGTATAGGGACATTATTAGAGACGTTTTCGTACCCATAGCATTAACTGGTGCCTTGTACACGTCAATCGTGGCAGCCACATTGCCGTAAACATATATAAATTTTAATGTTATAAAATTTTCTATTCAACAAAGCCCATTTCATTGATGTTAAAAATATATTTCATTGTTTTGTTTCTTTTTGTTTAGGTGTGATTTAAACTTGTGTAGCTGTAAATAAAATATCCGATACATTTATTAGTTTGTTTTACTCCCGTGAGAAGCACAGGTTCGAAATATTTTATATGACGCTTTGTAAACAAAAGAACTTTGAGAATTGAAATTATTTTCCAACCCCAGTTTTGTTACATTTTCTTTTGAGTGTAAAATTTTCTAAAATACATGGAAACAATTTAATCCTAATGATTTTTATCACTTAGCAAACAGTGTAACACTATATCATATTAGTGGATACTGTTTTCATCCCTGAAATGTACTTTATAAGAGCAATTTTCCAGTTCCTGGTAAGTGTATTGTGTATAGTTTTCTCATCATTTGATGCAAATGTTAATAAAACTGATTATCGAAAATCACAAATAATAATAAGAACTTGGCGATTGTATTGCATTCGATATTGAATTTATGTTGATTAGTGTCTACGAAGCAGATATATTAGATTGACAATTGTCTGTCATATGACTGGCATGATTTGTGCCATGATCAGAGTTAATCATTAAAGAAGTAAAGGAAGTGGGTTGGTTTGAAGAATTATATTTATAAAAACAATTTTTGCATTTACACTTCATCAGTAAGTTTTCATCAGTAGTTTTCTGCCTGTTGTGTAATAAAAATCATATTCTTTAGTATGTAATTTTAACCTCAAGTGTTTAGATTTTAAATACCACCACCAATTGTGCAAAATCCTTACTTATGAATAATGAATTTTTATGTTTTAATTTTATTGTAAGTTTTTTTTTTTTTAAGCGCAGATTAAACCTTTTTATTACACTGCTTGTAACAAGTGATCTTCTGTAGGTTCTGGTAGGTAGTCAGCAAAACGATATATTTATTATTTATTCTGTTGTGTTGGCATCAGCTTTATCATTATGAAGTTGATTTCTAAATAAATTTTTTATGAAGCAAAACGAAACCACAAACAACGAAATTTTTTTTTATAATTTTTTTTCTTTTTTGTTTGTTGTTAATATTTTTAAGCCAGAAAAACAAAAATACATGGAAAATGAAATCTCAAATGTAGCAAAACACCTAAAAATAAGAAAAAAAGTAATTTTACGAAAATAAAATTATTTTAGTTGCAAGAAAATTAATTTATTTTGGACTTTTAATGCCTTTGCAACGTTAAATATGATGCCGAACGTTGTATTATGACCACAATAAATTGTGCATTTACACAGAAATAACAAAAATAATATGCACTCGTAAATGTGGTACCAAAATAAGATATAATGTTTTCACAATAAATAGCCACATAAAAGTATTGCTATAAAAGCAATTAAGAGATTATATATAAAGGAAAAATTATATTTTTTAACAAAATTTTTAAGTGCTAAAGATTTCAGTAAGTAATTTTGTTTTCGATATTCTTCTATGTTCAATTACCGGATATCGATGGCCTATTGTAAAGGCCGCTTTGATAAATCACATGGTCGAAAAACTTTACAAGCAAAACAGCGATGGTATCGTTACTTGTATTTCACATAGCGATGTTTTGTTAAAAATAAAAATATTCTTCATCAATATCTTCTAACTCCGATCATATAAAATCAATAGAAAAAACATTCTCGCATTGCTGGGAGCCTTTCTGTTGTATACCTATAAAATTCATTTCGATCAGGTTCAGAAACTTCCATTCTAATCGTTCTCTATATACATATACAAAAATCAACATTTACTTTGTGTGGGAGGTGCCACATTCACTTTTTTAATTTCGTCTATAGTTCGACTTCTGATGTGGATTGACTATAAAGTTATTTAGACCAAATTCAGAATCTTCTACTATTAGCGTTCGAAAGATATACAAAAATCAATATTTTTTTGTATGAAAGGTCTCACACCCACTAATTCAATTTCGCTGATATTTCGACTGATGATGTGGATTGACTATGAAGTTATTTAGACCAAATTCAGAATCTTCTAACCTTACTGTTGCGAAAATGAACAAAATTCAGTATTTACTTTATATGGGAGGTGCAACTCCCACTTATCCAATTTCGCCCAAATTTTGACTGATGATTTTTATTGACCTCAAGGTTATTTGGGCTTAATTTGGAAACTTTTACGATTACCGTTTTAAATATATAGACATATAAATAATAAATTGGTACCGCCCAGCTATATAAAAACCATCAGTGAGACGCTTTGTATTTGCTTGTAAGCCGGTTTAGTGGTTCTCGAGTTATAAAAGGATGAACATAGGGCAACTTATTTTTTAATACATAGATTTATCGTCGTTCGATAGTGTAATCCATTCACCATTACAGTTGCTCCAGCCTTATTTCCGAAAATTAAACTTTCAATAAATTCCACAGACCAAAAATCACACCAAAGATGGATGAGGAGATAGGCTCAAGCTGATTTTTTGATGACATTCCGATTCTGTTTGATGCATTTGAAGGACCCAATCATCAAAGAAATGATCTTGTTGATGGTCGGTAGTTGTAAGTTCTTGTCTTAACTAAACGTTTAAATCCTTATATCGTTTGAGGAATGCCTAATTCCGAAGATCGACGAGAAATGGTGGTGTAGAGCGCACACATAAAAACACAAAAGGCCAAGGTTCGAGCCCCAGCAGATGACATGACGAAGAAAAATTTAATTGTGGTTTCTAATGTTTAATAAACAGGCTTCAACTTCCCTCCAGACAACTCAACCTAAAAAATAAAGAAGAAATCCTCCTGACCTTCCCGCAGTACTCTGGCGATGATTACAAACATCAGACGAAAGATCAGGAAATACACCATCTACTGGAAAAAAATTACAATCCTAAAGTAGAGATCATTAGCAAGAATCTTCACCAATACTCAAAATTATATGGAGGAACCTATCATCTACTTAGCTTGAAAGATCAAATTGATTAAAGAAACTGAAACAAAGCAATAGATGCTTTGTGGAAAGCTTATATGTTCCCTAGAGGAGTGACGAAGAAACAAAAAAACACCTAAGACAGACTACAGACGGTCATCATCAAAAACAGGTTTAAACAAAATCAGCAAAATTTACTATTTGGCAAGTGTAACTGTTAAAAAGAGCACAAAATTCTCAAAATAACGGTACCAATTATATTGCAATCAATAAAGTAGTTTAGCGGAAATGAACATTCTTTTCTGAACTTTTATGCAAAAAGGAAAAAAATTGCTTATGAAAATTTGGTGAAAATCAAGATTAGAAAACCAATACGAGTACATTCTCTTCATTGGATTGAATCGAAAATTTTTGTTTTTGTAAGAAGTTGAAATGCTTGTTTTTATAATATGTGGATATAAAGGTAAATCAAGCAACGGTTTTATTTATGTGGACATTTTTGTAAACACAGTCGGTATATTTTTTTTCTTCTGGAGATTTCTAGGATCATTCTTCTTAGAAATTGTAGTTTGAATTCGCAATTTTCAGTACAACTCTATACTATAAAACAGATTATTGTTACAATTTTATATGTATTTCATATTCAGATATTTAAAGGTTAATGCAATAGTTTTTACTTGTCATCTGTCAAATAGTTACACGTTGAGTCATTACAACTGTTAAGATGGCTATTAAAAATGAAGTGTTTTATTGGAATACTCTGTATATAACGGATGACCTTTTAACCACTTGAGCTTTGAATGTAGAAAAAGAAATACAGAAAAAAAAAAAAGTGAATGAAGTATTTATCTGTGGGGAATATTTCATGTAAATGTTGCCCTTGGCTGCGCCGTAGGTGGTTCATCCGTGAGCTTCAATTTTAGCATATATTTTCAAGTATTTCGGCCGGTATCTTACCAATGGTCCAACCACACCAAACAGTGTATCTTTCAGGGTTCATTTGCAACTCTTGAACTGCTTCTGGCTGCTCTTCACACTAGATTTCGTAATTCTGTTTGTTGACGTAGACATTCAGCCAAAAATTATTGTGAGCAGCTGTGGTATAGGTCAGATAGTACGATATCTTATCGTAAAGAGATAAAGTTTTTCAACAGCGGTATCACTTCATAAACATTAGCTAGTAATTGCTTGTGGGCATTAGTACTATTGAAAACTTCTTTAATGCATTTGCTGTTCGGAGCCGGCATTAAACTGTAGGTCCCTCTCAATGAGTCTAAAAATAGAATCGGATGCAGCTCATTGGCTGAGAGTTCCCGTCTTCCTTCATGAAATGTTGTGGGAATTATTATTATTATTAAAAGTGGTCGTAGCTTACGAAACACATTTCCCACATAGTACGAATTTTGATGATAAAGTTCAAGGATTTATAAGTTTTGTCCGTTTATTAGCTTATTCATGGCAAACCCTACTGAGAATTTTTGGCAACATATGTTGCGGTTCTTTTTTTACACTAAAAACCAAATAACAAAAAAAAAGTTGATTACATCTGTGGATGATTTTGCTTCTCAAGCGTATCAAAAAACCTAAAGAAGAACGCTATATGGAAGACATAGTCCAAGTCCAATACTACTAATAAGTAGAACTTCCGAAATGTATTTATAAGCTTTCAATATTTTATAGAAATTTTACACTTTTAATATACTAATGCTCAATGCACAAGCAAATTACAAGAGTTTTTCCAATTTTAACTTTACTGCAGTGTTGTTTAGTATATAGAAAATCTGTAGAATGTAGGGATTTGGTAGAGATGATTCTCTCCCATGTGGATCATTACATTAAAAACAAAAATATTAATAACCTAAGGCTACGTAGTCTATTTATAAAACATAGTCTATTTGCTATAACATGATTTTCCGGATTGACCATATTTTTGTAAAATCTAAAATTTGCAACATATGAAGCCAGTAACTGATTTTGAGCTAATTTGAACAAATAAAGCTATTGCATGGATAAGCACCATATGGAAGGTATGCTCTAGAGCCATTTTTATTATATTGTACATAGTCCAAAAGTATCATCTTAATTTTAATAAACAAAAAAAAATACTTTTCAGATATTAAAAATATTTTTATTTCAGTTTATTACTAAAAACTTAAATTAAAATAAAGAAAAACAAAAATTAATTAAATTAAGTCGGTCAAGTGGGCCTATACTAGCTCGACAGGCACCCAATCTTGTACCAAAATTATCAATCACGTTGTTAAACAAACTGTTGTCAATGGTTGATATCTGTTCGATATTGTTAGTTTTAAGCCCTTGAATTGTTGTGTGATTATGCTGAACTCCACTTCTGAGATTTATGAACTTTTCTTTTAAAAATTCCATTGTTTCTCCTGCTTCTCTACGTCTAAATCATTAATTTTCCACTGCAAAAAGCTTCGGATCATCTCCCTGTAGCGATTTATATTGACCGTAATTGCATTTCCATTTTGGTGTTCAAAAAACTATGGTCCGATGATTTTTCCGGGTCACAAACTACACCAAACCGTAACTTTTTCTGGATGTAATGGTTGCTCTAAGATAACTTTTGGATTCTCTTTACTCCAAATGCGGCATTTCTGTTTGTTGAAGTAGCTATTGAGCTGGAAAGGGGGCTTCGCCGGTGAAGATTATATTGTTAAAAGATTATAATATTCTTCTTGTTTTTCAATAGCACACGATACGAACCACCGACACGTAATGCGTGGTCAGCTGGATCTTAAAAGTCATTAAATGGAAAAAGCGATGTAAAACGTTGAATCATGTGGATCGTTTGATATTTAATTGCTGCGAACGATGACGAATGGATGTTTTTTGATCGTCTTCAACACTTCTGCTCTTATCTGCTACATTCACGGTTGAACGACCACTACGTTGATAAATTTTATTTCTGTTATCATGAACGGATCCAGTTTTTTCAAATTTCTCAACCATCAACTTGATGGCCCGATGTTTTTCATAATTTTTCTAATTACATTTTGAAAACTTTTCCCCTTTTCAAAAAATGTTTTAATAATAAAAACACATTGTTCCTTCGTGTAACGTTCCATATTAACTAACCGGAATGTATTTAGAATTTGAAAATAAAAATTTAGAATAAAAATTACAAGAGAAAAAAAAATGGCGGCAAAATTAAAATTAAAATATTCGTATATTATTTATTTTGCCTCCCCTAAATCGTCCTCTATAAACTTAATTCCTTATTTCGCAATGGGAAATATGATATGAAAGCGAGATAAAGTAATTGCAAGTATTGTATAAAAAATGTTTATCAGTGTTGTAGTTTTGGTTAAAAAACTCCCTTTATTATAAAAGAGAACTAAAACAAATGTAAAACCAAAGAGAAAATTATGCAACAAAAAGCAAGCAAAAATGTATGTTATCCCCGTTTAATGTTTAATTGCGCAGGCGTGTTCTTATTATGGATCGATAACAAAAATAGTTACGTTTTTAATTGCTTGTCCCATTGTCACGTAAACCTTCAAATAATTTATTGCATATATATTATATAATAAATAGTTATTTACATATATAATTCCATTTTTTAAATTTTATTATCGAAACGATCATTAATTTTAATTTAAAAATGCTGCTCCTTTTTCAGTCCAAATATGTTGCTCATTTAGGCGATTCATTTTTACATCAGCAATAAAAATTTTATAACTCTTGTTAACCAAACGCTTTTATTAACTTGTTTAGTAATTTATTGTTGTTAATAAACCTTAAAAAACACGTTAATATTTAATTTATATTTATAGACCAGATCATTTGTTGGAATTTTATTATGAGGGGGACCTTAGTTAAATAACTTGTATTAAAAAAGAGAGAAAAAAGACGTGTTTTTATTAAATTTGATTTAAATTTTCTTTTTTCCAATTTGTTTTCACAAGTAAATTATTTATGTGGTTTGTGAATGCAAATATTAAATACATGAATTATAAGTTTATCATAAATGTCATATAGTTAATGAAGGTGTTCACTTTTTTAATTTCAAGTCTTACAAGGAATTAAGGGGTGTTTTTTGTAGAGGTATAGAACTTTAAGTTGCAATAAAACAACGACGGATTATTCGATTGACATGAATTTTATTTATCCGAAAGATAATCTTGTGGCATTACATTTTAAATATGATTTCTGGCATATGACTGCCACGCCTGGCGCGGATGTAGTCCAATCTGGACGTCTAATTTTCAATGATTTTTTCAAACATTTGTGGCCGTATATCGGCAATAACACGGCGAATGTTGTCTTCCAAATGGTCAAGCATTTGTGGCTTTACCGCAATGACTTAACACAAGATCTTGGAGGCCAATTCACAGGTCCAAAACGTGAAATTAGGCTGTCACCAAACGTGTCTTTCAATAAAGCTATTGTGACACGAGTTGTGTGACATGTTGCGCCGTCTTGGTGAAACCACATCTCCTGGACATCATGGTTATTCAATTCAGGAATGAAAAGATTAGTAATCATGGCTCTATACCGATCACCATTGACTGTAATGTTCTGGCCACCACTGTTTTTGAAAAAGTACGAACCAATGATTCCATCAGCCCATAAAGCGCACCAAACGGTCAGTTTTCTGGATGTAACGGTGTTTCCACATACACTTAAGGATTACCTTCACTCCAAATGCGGCAGTTTTGTTTGTTGACGTAGCCATTCAACCAGAAGTGCGCTTCATCGCTAAACAAAATTCGCTTATGAAAATCGGAAACAAATCGGATTAAAATTGCACTATTTGCAAGCGTTGTTCAGGCGTGAGTCTATTCATGATGAATTGCCAAGCCAAACTAAGAATAAATCACTTGACAGCTGTTAAATCAGTCGCCATCTTGAAAAGTAATGCCAACTTAAAGTTCTATACCTCTATAAAAAACACGCGCTACATGTATACGACAGCAATAAACACAAAAATAATCGTTATTTACTTGCATTATTAAAGTATATGAATACTATTCTCATATTGAAAATAATGATTTATGTATTCACATGTCAAGTTGGTGACATAAATGTCAGTTAAATATTTTTGAACACCATTAATCAAAATATAAAATAATTAGCAATACACATACATTCTCTTATTAAGTTAAACAAAAGCAATAGCAATAAAGAAGATTATTTAAAAAAATATTTTTATGAAGTTCAAAGTCTGGCAATGACATTAAAAAAAGTTACGGAATAACTTTCTTAAATAAAATTATGATTTTTTTAATAAAAATTAAATGCATACTACTTATGTACATAAGTGCATTAAAAAACATATATACTGGTCAATTCAGAAATTCATTAACATTGGTTTTGTATGAATTTAATTTTAAAGCGGTTTCTAATACTGATACAAAAACCGTATTTTATGCTCTATTATTCATTTCAATTAGATCTGAAGACAATGAAAATACACTAGTTTATAGATTAAAACATGTATGGAGCTAAATATTAATTGAGGCTATCTAACTCTGGGATAAATAGTGACGCTAAGCTATTGAAATATTTATATAGAAAAAAGTAAAAGTAGCATTAGGTTACGAAAAACAAAAGAAAATAAAGAAATATATATCTATTAATAGACTAATCTTTGTATCCCTTTTACGCCCGTTCTGCTGCACAAATCAATTGTACAGATGTGAACAATATCAATTTATTTAAATCGGTCCAGTACTTTGGGAGTAATATGGCTAGAAATTTCTTACTAGCACATAGCAAGAAAACACTTTTTTTTTTGAATAGATACCCAGCAGATAGAGTGACTGGTAAAGGTTTAGATATATACTACTTAATTTTGTCTTCCTACTAGTTGTATATCTGTCTTTTTTTCAGAAGACCCCAACTAGTTGCATTTGTGTATACTTACATACCAATTAAAGGACTAGTGTACATAAACTAGGGCGAAAACAACATGTTTGTATACTAGGATTTTACTACATACTTATATCATACTCATATATCATACTAAATCCGCCAAATAACTTTTTTTTTGAAAACAGTGCGCAAAACATCGAGTGTAGCTTCGGCTGTGTGGCACGTAGCGCCGTCCTGTTGAAACTAAATATTGCTAATATCCTCCTCTTCGATTTTTGTGAACAAAAATTCGTTCAACATGGCCCGATAACGAACGCCATTGACTGTAACGGCCACTCCTTGCTCATTTTCAAAGACAAATGAACCAATTATGCCTCTGGACCAAAAGCCGCACCAAACAATGACTCGTCTTGGGTGTATCGGCCTTTCAATGTATGCGTGCGGATTTTCTGTACCCCAAATGCGACAATTTTGCTTGTTTACATACCCGCCAAGATCAAAATGAGCTTCGTCTGAAAAGATGATTTTTTTTTTTTGCAAAATCGGCATCTTCTGTAAGTCGATCGTAGACCCACTTAGCGAAGCGAAAAAAGCGTATACACAACCATATTCGTGCAGCGGAAGGATAAAACTAATTATCTGTCAAACCAGACATGAGCTAAGTGTTACCATTCACGAAATAAGCACTAGTTGAAAAAAAACGTTAGATGGCGGACACTATATTACTTTCTGAAAGTAGTTACTAATCGGCTACAGTCTCTTTACAAATACTAATATGACTGTCTCCATACGTAACTAGTTCTTATTTTAGCTGCTGGGTATAAATAAAAAACAAAACAAAAAAATACCTTATGTACAGTATGTCACATATAAAAATAATAAACTTTTTTAAATTTAATTGATAATAAAATATCAGAGTTTATTACTACATACATATATTTTTTTGTAGATAATTTGTACAGTATCTTCTGAGGATTATGACCAAAAATATTCCAGTTTATTTCAAATTAAGTGAAAAATACAACAAAAACAAATATTACCCAATTTTTTTAGTGTCAAAAAACTCCTTACACACCTATTGTTTTTTACTTAGTTAAGCATTTTTTTTTTTTTGAAGGTCTAAATTTTTTTGCCGTTATGTTTGGAGTTAGTTATTGTTTTAGAGATAGGTCGGTGATAATTTATTGAAAGTCAAATCTCATTTGGTTCAATGTTACACAATTTAAAAGATGCCACGAAAAAGTTTATCTTACAGCGCCATTCAGTCGATTTACCATAATGATCATTTGTAAAAGGCTATAGCCGATTTATCAGAAATTCTTTCAGTGATGAGAAAAGCGACTTACAATGTACAAAAGCGAGCTGAAAAAATCAGAAAATTGAAGTCAAATAGGGTAATTGGCCCTAAGACCTTAATAAGTAAACATGCAAAGCGTATTATTATTACAACAATCACTCAAAACCCTCCAATTTCCACAGGAACACTTGTGAAAGAGTTTGAGAGGAGTGTGGCGTTATCGATTGTCGATGAACAGTTCGGCAGGCAGTTTTAAAATATAAATGATAAGAATTATATATGAATTAATGTATTTGAATTTTCTATACTTGCTTTTTTTTACTTTAGTCTGTAAGGAAATGTAATCCATAGACCTCATTTAGATAAATAAATTGTAAAATAAATTGTAAATAAATCATTTCATTTGTCAGTGCCCAGCGTCTTCCAGCAAACGCCAGGGGTTCTAGGTATCTAATTCCTTATCATTTTTGACAAATATCTCCACAAAATATCCACCATAGAAGATTTATTTTGGTATCAAAATGACACATAAATCCCGGATTAGCTGTTATGCTTGTGGTATTACATTAGGCCCAATTTCCGGCCTTAGTAAGATCTTATCTCTTAAGGTGGTCCGCCATCTTACCTAACTTAACACATTAAATGCAGAAATCATGTGTAAACGATAACATATCTGTTGTTAATGCTGCGTGTTTTGAGTTATGCACTCAATAAGATAAGTTAATTTTTTACTTCAACTATTGTATTAAGTGTAATAAGAATCGGTTTATAATTACCACATAAATATTAACTTTAAAATCCGAAGCATGATGCTATATTTCACGCTTCGTATCCATATAACACAGTCACTAGAATTGAATATTCTGAATATCTACATGCTTTGTCGATGAGACTACACAGATAGCAGGACGAAGGCATTATCATTATGGGAATGTTCTTACTTGTCCATCTTCTAATTTTTTTGTGATTAATTTGTTATTTAAAAAAATTTTAATTTAATTTTAAAATTTATTGTTTAATTATATAAAAAATAAATTCCCAATTTATACTTTGGCTTTTAAATACTGAATTTCATTAAAACTATTAAAGGGTCGAAGGCTATGCCACCACAATCGGTCAAACGCTAATGATTTATAATAAAATTTATCTATAAATTTAAATATGAACAACAAAGCTCGGCATACAAAAACCATATTTGAAATTCTCATTAATCTGCTTTGAAAACATTAAATCACAATAACAGCAGCAGCAACAATAACAGCAGCAATAACAATAACAATGATGATGATGAGAACGATGATGACTAATTTATTACTGCAATTTATCAGAAATGTAAAAGCTTAAGCTTAAATCCAATACAAAAGCATATAGTGATAGAAAGAAAGAAAGAAGAGGGAGAGGGAAAGAAAGGAAGAAAATGCTAATTAATGTATATCATCACTACCACAAAACATTTTGTATCACGATAATACTGTGCTGATGATGATGATTAGAATGACGACGTCCATGATGACCGTGATGATGATTTAGTTGATGGCAGAGTGGCTATATTTACCCATATTATATTGTATTTAGTCTGAAATAAAGGTGAGCCATTTTGATGTAGACGTTATTGTTGTTGTTGTTGTTGTTGTTTGCAAAATCCAAAAGGTAGCATCATGTTTCAATACTAATTGACACCTTTTAAATGTCATTAGCAAATACAAGGAGTACATAATATAAGTAAGACCCAGCTTTGAGGTCCCAACCCAAGTACAAAATAATCTTAAAAAAAAGAAAAAACAAAAATTGCTTGATTTGTTTTTATTTCAAAAAAAAAAAAAAAATATTTTTAATGAATTTTTGTTTCTTCTCTAACTCCTCCCCCTCCTAAAGAGTAAGAAATAAAACAGAAAAAGAAAATTTTATCATGTTTACGCTCTTTGCTGGTCAGCTTAAAGAAGAAAAAAAAAAGAGATACAAACGTTATAGAAACATCCTTTAGACGAAAAATAAAAACATACCTTAAGTATCCGTATAAAATTATAATTAAGGTGGGGATTACAAGCCAGAAAACAGATGAATCACGCAATAGCTTAATCTCAACATCATTCATCCATCCAGTCGCCCAGCCAGCCGTCTGCCAGCTAGCAAGTGAGCCATTCATCCAATCATTTCTTGCCATATTCCCTCATATACTGCTCCGTTGTACTCGTAGTTGATGACAAGCATGTGAAATGGCCACACACATAAAGATGTATGTTTGAGTTGCGAGGAATACTATGTATATACAATTTGTTTTTGTTCTTCTCCTCCATCCGTATCACTTGAAAATTCGTAAGTGTAGGCTTAATTCCATAAGAGCGCACATCATTTGGCAGTTTGAAAAGTAGTGTGTGATGGTTGGCGGTGGTCAATGTGGTGGCGGCGTTGGAGGTATTAAATAATTTCGTATAATTAATCATATGTTATCTGTTCATTGTTTTTTTTTTCTTTTCTCTCTCCCCCTATGCCTTTACATTTCGTATTCAAGTGATAAGAATTAACAATAGGCTCATTTGATAAAATATTACAATTTAAGAACAAAAAATAAAAATAAAAAATCTGTGAGAATTAAAACAAAAGCTCTTTGAATTGTTGAAAGAAAAAATGAAACAAAATGTTAAGAAATTCATTAATATTTTCGCTTTTATTGCATTAAATATAAATTATATGGCCATATACCATAGTTAGTACATATTGAATTCGAGTTTTTCACTTTCAAAGATCTGATGTTTCAATGATGAAAATGTTTTACGTAAATAAAGCCTTTCCTATACAGTATACCGATAGAACTTTAACACAAAAAATTAAATCTTAATTAATTTTTTTTATTTAATTTGAGAGATCAATACGTGGAATTAACATTTGATAATGACTTCTCGCATACGACCACTGTGGCTGTTCTTAGCATAGTGCATTTTGTACGTCCAATTTTGGGCCACTTATGTGTGCATTGAGGCCGTATGTCATAGAAAATATGAATAATGTTAGCTTATAAGGCATCAATTTTTGCTGGTTTTTCAGCATATACCAGTGACATCATGTGAACCCACAAGAAAAACTCCAGAGGTATCAAATCGTACGAGCTTGGAGGCTAAATGACAGTTTCATTCCTAGAAATCAACTTATGGCCAAATTTTTTAGCAGCATCTTGCTGAAAACAAGCCAGAATCAATGTCATCTATATTTTTAAACAAAAAATCATTGGCCATGGCGCGGTAGTGATCTCCATTGGCTTTAATGTGAGCTTCGGTTTCATTTTTGTAAACCGTACATTTTTCTGGATGCATTGGAGTCTGTAGGGTCTGTTGTTTTCTTTTTTACACCACAAGCGACAATTTGTTTATTAGCAAAGCCGTTAAGTCAAAAAAAGCCCCTTCGCTGAGCATAATTTTTTCGTTGTTGCTCCTATTAATTAAACCAAAATTGATTAATTTTGCTGCTTCTGAATTTGAACTGTGTTTTAAACTTTTTGTTTGTCGAAGTTTTTTTGTCGAAGTTCTCTTAAAATATGCCGTTCTGTGGTCTCCGATAATATTTTTTTCAGCCTTCTCGGGATGGTAGTGGTAAATTTCTCAATGATTTTCGTACACTACTCACGCTGGATTTAGAAATATTGAGAAGCAACGAAATCTCACTACAACTTTTACTTTAACGTCAAAACTGGTGAATTTGGTATGGCTAGAAATTTTGGGGAATTGTGGACACAGTGCGAATTGCATGGAATTCTATTGACCCAAACAATTGCAAAATTTTGGCGGACAGTATGCCGCGCCGTATCGAGGCACCCTTTACTTCCAAAACAGGCTATACAAAATACTAAGCCTTAAAAATTTAAAAAATTTCTTAAGTAAAGTAAACTCATACATATCGTACATAACTCGTACATATTACAACATAGATATTTAATTTTAGTTTTGAATAATGATTAGGTCTTTAGCTTTGTTGTTGTACTTATATTTGTTAACACTAGGTAAACGTTAAGACGGTTTTTTGAGTATCTATATATACGTAAATATAACGCCTTATTTTTGTATGTATGACAGCCTTGAACGTCTCACAAAGAACGCGAAAACCATAGTAGATCGAAAAAGATATGCTCATTTGAGCAAAAATTACTTTTTCTCATTGATTGTAAATAAATATTAATTTTTTTATATATGAAGAATTATAATCAACTAAACTCATTGAAGGGGACCTACATACATACGTCGGATTTCAACAGCGTAAATACTTATAACCAGTCGTTAGCAATGTTGTGAGGTAATACTTTTGTTAAAAATTGTCAAATGGTGTGGCCTGAAACTGAACCGAAGACTTCTTCGTTGGTAGGCGGATGTCTCTTATTAAATACTACTTTATTCTATGCCAAGTAGTCTCCAGGCGCTGGCAGATAAAACTCTTACAAAATAGGCTGTAAAAATGAATCACTGGATGAAATATTAGGGCGTTGTGTTGTCGGAGAATAAATGTTTATCAATGCCTTAAAAAAACTCAACGTCGTTCTAGCAAACTTACGTGCTTAGTTTCTAGCACGTTGTAGTATGGGACCAAAATGTATCAACTTTATTTGCTAATGCAACAAGAATTGAAAATAATTTTATTTTAATAAATGAACCAGTTAACCGGCTATTTAATAAATTGTTAACCGAAAACCGGTTTTTTAAATTGCAACATTTTGAATTATTCGAAAACCGGTTATTGAATAAGGTCGAATAATCGATCTCCATACTAAAGATTTGGTATCCTCCGGGGTACATGTAAAGAGTCGGACAAGATTTTCTGGAATATCAAACTCAAATACGGCTTCATAGACTCAATGTCTAATCGGTCAATCGATGATAGCTTTATAATTAACGAATATGCGGTACGTGTTAAATTTTTTCTCCCAATCTCCTCTATTATTTGGCTCTTAGTTAATTTTTGGGTCGTTGTAGTTATAATAAATGATTGCGGCTGCGTTTTAGGCATTATAAATCATTTCCAAATGTCTGGTCGTAACTTATTTAAAAGAAATATTATAACGGGTCTGCCATCTAACGTTTTTTTTCAACTAGTGCTTATTTCGTGAATGGTAACACTTAGCTCATGTCTGATTCGACAGATAATTAGTTTTATCCTTCCGCTGAACGAATATGGTTGTGTATACGCTTTTTCGCTTCGCTAAGTGGGCCTGCGATCGACTTACAGAAGATGCCGATTTTGCCAAAAAAATCATCTTTTCAGATGAAGCTCATTTGGATCTTGGCGGGTATGTAAACAAGCAAAATTGTCGCATTTGTGGCACAGAAAACCCACACGCATACATTGAAAAGCCGATACACCCAAGACGACTCACTGTTTGGTGCGGATTTTAGTCCAGAGGCATAATTCGATAATGAGCAAGGAATGGCCGTTACAGTCAATGGCGATCGTTATCGGACCATGTTCAACGCATTTTTGTTCACAAAAATTGAAGGAGGATATTAGCAACATTTGGTTTCAACAGGACGGCACTACGTACCACACAGCCTAAGCTACACTCGATGTTTTGCGCCCTGTTTTCAAAAAAAAAAAAAATTGTTTGGCGGACCTTCTTCATTTCTGTCTGATTTGCTAATCTTAACCACGTAGGAATAATTAATGCATATATTTAATGCCTTTCTTTAATTAATTCATAAGACATAGTCATCTTTGCAGCAAAAAACTGTTGATATAAAAACATGTCTGTATATCTTCAAAAAAATTTCAACCAATTATGTGTTTTGATTTTGATCTCTATAAGCCTTCAAAAATAAATTTGATTGAAAGACTTCCTTTTTAAATTTCGCTTTAATTTGTTAGCATAAAAACTATTAATTCATGGCATTTTTTTTTTTTAATAAAATAAGCACAAAAAAATCTCTTTTAAACGCTTGATAAGCAATAAAAAGGCAACGTCAAATCATCATCAAAAAATTACGCCGCTTTTCTGGGAATTTTACCAAAAAGTCATCTTAAGGTTTTTGTACGACAACAGAGTTATTTGGCCCACTGGCTAATGGCTTTATGCTGTTAGTTTTTTGGCCTCAAAAAAATTCTTTTTTTTAATATTCCCTTAAACTATAATTAAGTCAAATAGTAGAGATTTTTTACTAAACGCATAAAAACGAACTTCTTCGTATACAGGCAAGATATCAGAATAAAGTTATGATAATGACTGACTTCTTGTCGATTTTAAGAAATTGTATTCAGTTTTTGGTTCATTGTTTCTAGCAGCAAAAAATACTTGCACTTTTGTTTAAGTTCTCTTAAGGCTTTTTAGTTAACTTTTGTGCAAGACAGAAAAAAGAGACAATATGTATGTGAGATCTAAGCTTTAGTTTTTAAATAATCAATTTGTGAACGTTTAAATATTAAATAAAGTGAATAAAAAGAAAATAACCAGACTACCAGCAACTTAAAATGCTTCTCTGTTTGTTTTTTGTTTGGGTCTTTACAGAAGTCAGTCATCAACTTTAACGTCTCAGTTCTATGTATGTGCTTGCTCTATATCAAAGGCAATAAAGAAGCAAGCAGGCAGGCATACTTGAATAAAACTCACATGTGATTGCATGCGTTTTTTGTGAATATGTATTTCATGGCTGTTGAGTTTGAGCCACAGTAGAACCATGAAGATGAAGTATCAAGTTCATATTGGAATTGAATTTCCGTTTAGTGTTTTGTTTAGCACATTATGTTTTCAACTAATTTAAAAAGCGTTTAACTTTTAAATTTTCGCACAGAGTTGTGAAAGAGTTAAAACTTTAACAAAATCTATACTAAAAATGCAAGCAATGACCATTTTTTTAAGTTTTACAAACTTAAGCAAAGCTCTTTCAGACTTCTATAGTTTGAAATATTGGCTATCGTTTCTACATTCTGTTCCCATCTTTCAATATATGGATTCTACTTAAAAGAGCAAGCAATTTCTTCAGGCCCATAAAGAATCAAGTATCATTTTCGGATACCCTGTTCTGAAGTATAGCGTATTTTAGTAGGGTTTTTTTACATCAATAGAAACAAAAGCGGGTTAGACACTAATTTCCATGTTTTAAATAGTTTTAATAAAGGGTGGGCAAATTTGACGTTAGAGAGTAAATTTGCTTAAAAACACATTTTGTTTCAACAAATTCAGTTTTATTCATACCAATATAATATATAAATATGGGAATTAATAACGGAATATGATGTCGAACGAATATCCACCTCTACCACGTCGGCAGACGTCCGCTCTTTTCACAAAATTTTCAACCACTTTTTGCAACACTGCTTCGCTTATCTCGTCAATACAGTGCCGAATTTTATCTTTCAGAGAGTCAGTTGTTTGTGGTTTGTTCGAGTAAGCCCGATCTTTCAAATGGCCCCAGAGAAAATAATTCAGCGGCCTTTAATCACAAGAACGAGGCGGCCAATTTACATAGTGATGAGGCCCATTTTGAATAAGGCGGTTATGTAAACAAACAAAATTGTCGTATATGGGGCTCATAAATTCTACAAAAATTCATTGAAAAACCATTGCATCCAAAGAAAGTGAGTGTATGATGTGGTTTGTGGTTAGGCGACATCTTCGGCACGTATTTTTTGGAAAATGAGCAAGGAAACGCCGTTACCGTAAATTCTCTGCACCACCAAACCGTGATAACCCATTTTTTGTGGCCAGCCAAACAATTCAGTTAGTGCATGAGAAATTTTCTGGTCGCATAATTTCTCGATTTGGCGATATCAATTGGCTGCCCCGTTCTTGTAATTTAACGCCGCTGTATTATTTTCTCTGGAACCATTTGAAAGACCGGGTTTACGTGATCAAGTCACAAATAACTGACATTCTAAAAGATGAAATTCGGCGCTGCATTGATGAGATAAGCGAAGCTTTGTTGCAATGTGATTCAAAATATTGTGAAAAGAGCGGACGTCTGCCGACTTGCTAGGGGTGGATATTTGCCAGACATAATATTTCATTATTAACTCCTATGTTTCTATTTTATATTGGTTGAAATAAAACTGAGTTTTAAGCCAATCTACTTCCTAACCTCAAATGTGCTCACCTTTTATAAAATATACGCCAACAACAAAAACAAACAAAAACGGCTCAAATAAAACATGATTTTAAACTTCTGCTATATATGAATTACTTAGTTAAAGAGAATGTTCCTTGTTCCTTTGTTCCCACTCCCGTGCTCCTGGTTAAACAGAAAGGCATTTATGTGAGTAAAGAAGAGCAACGTAACTTGAAGCCAGAATTTTGAGTTTTTCTGTTTTAGTGCCATTTTTTAACGCGTACTGGTTCTTATTTTATTTCCAATTACTTTTGTGGCAAATATTATAGTTTTTTTTTTTAAACTTTTAAAAACTTAACGATCATTACCAATCATGACTCTTTACCTTATTTTTTTCTTTTATTTTCGTTTTCGTTTTCTTTTAAAACTTCTCCTGGCCTGTCTGCAGATCAGTAGTCTTTATTTTTATTTCTCTAAAATGCTCTTTAACTACTGCACAGCATGCAGTTTAGTGTTACTTCTTTTGTGGTCGAGGTATTTTTAATTAAATATGCTTATAATCCTTTGATTTTATGAAGATTTTTCGAATTTATAGATACAAATTAATGTCAAATTAATTCATTTAAAAAAATATGTTTTTTCATCCAACACAATGCTATCGAATTACAAAATATGTTCATAATACAAGTGACAGCCGGGGCGCTTCAGGTAATCTGGGTGTAAAGAAATTAATTTATGGAATATTACTTAAGAATTTATTAAAAATGCATTTTGCATGACTAAATGTAAAGCAGTTGATATCATGATTTTTATACGTTTTAAATATTACTTTACTAAGGAAAATTTAAGACAGGTTATCAAGTTACTTAGAAGTTTTTTAAGTTTTTATAAGAAAGTAAAAAAATTCCTTATAGAAATATGTTGTTTATATAAGAAATATTTTGTTTCCATATATTCCCAAATCTAATGTAGGCATAATAAAATTTTAATCCTAATTTAATAGTGGTTGTAAATTTTAATTGTTTTTTTTTAGTTCTATGTACTTAAAAATTTCTAATTATTTTCCCCAAACTTTAATTCCAAAGATATAAAATCTATTAATTTTTAAAGCCACATAGTTCTTAGTGTCGCGTATTTAAAGGGATTAACGTCCTTTGAGAAATGTGGTTGTGTTTCTGTTTATTAATTACTTTATTATATAGGGAGACAGTGGAAATAACAATATTTTAGTAATATGTCATTAAAGGGTGTAGATTTCGCTCTTAAGACGGAAGTATAATTTTTAAAAATAAAATTTTATGAACTCCAAAAAATCTTCTAATATAAAAAAAAAAATTTCGTTTTCGTTTTACGTTACATCAGAAATGCAAACACTTATAGTTTTAAAAATTATGAGTTTCTTAAGCTGTCTTATTTTAGTTAAAATTTTATAAATAGGATGTAAGGAAAGGCAAAATGTAAATGTATATTTAGACTTAATAGGGTAAATTTTGGAAACCTTTCTAAGTATCGTTACAAGTATCCCATAATAGAGTTGTTGACAAGTTCCAAAAGCAACTTACTTCGCGAGAGTATGCTAGAGCATTCCGAAGTATAATTTTGTATTCACCATAAGTTTTGCGAAAAGGTTAACTGTCGAACTCATTGTTATGATCTGGCAAATCATTATGAAGAGATTAACACTTGAACAGCACTATGAATTTATCCAGATTTTCTTAAAGAGTCAGTCATCAAATCGAGGAACTAATAGACGATATTTTATAGCAAAATTTTGTTCAGCAATTTTTGCTCAACGTGTTTGTAATAAACAAATTAGACTCATATGTAGTGAAATCAATGCACAACAGACCCTGTTGACTCTGGGGTGAGTAGGAAAATTAATAATAAAGGGTGGGCAATTTGAAAGTTTAAATTTAAAAAAGCAATAAAACAAAAACGGTTTGAAATTTTGCAAAATCATTTTATTGCCATGAAGTACAGTTGTTCCAGTTAGAAATGAAATATTATTTCATTTACATTACTGCCGTGGCTGGCCTCACAGTACCCCATTCGATCGGACCAATTTTCGAGAACTTTTTCGAGTGCATGAGGTCGTATCTCGGCAATGGCATCACGAATGTTGGCCTTCAGATGCTCAATTGTCTCTGGTTTGTCGGCATAACACTTGTCTTTAACGGTGATCCACTGAAAATAGTTCAACGGTGTCAAATCGCAGCTTCATAGCGGCAAAGTCACATTACCATTACGGCTAATTAAACGGCCATCGAAGGTTTGACGCAATAAAGCGATTGTGGCATCCTGTCGAAAGCAAACATCGTTCACATGAATATCATGAAAAGCGGGCACAAAACAATCGGCTATCATTGTGCGATGTGTATCTCCATTGACCGTAATGGTTCTGCCAACCTCATTTTCAAAGAAATATGGGCCATTTACTCTTACTCCACAAGCCGCAACAAACAGTTACTCGTAATGGGTGCATTGGCTTCTATAAGACCACGTTTGGGTATTATAAGCCCCAAATATGGCAATTTTGTTTTTTAACGTACCCACCAAGATGAAAATAAGGTTCACCCGAAGAGATGATAAATTTCCAATAAATCCCAATATTGCTCAAGTGTAAATCGATTTATTTCTTTCATTGGAGATAATATACTGAATTTTGTGTCAGAATAGAATGATATAGGTATTGCCAGATTCTGAATATCCGCTGGTTGAAATTTAAACCGATATTTATTAGGCAGGTAAAACAAACGTACCTTCCGTTTGCGGTACGTAATTAATATAAAATTAACATCAAAATTTTACGAAAATACATTTATGAATAGAATGACAGTTTATGCTCATAAGCTAAAATCGCCATCATTTAAAGTTATCCTCTGACTAATAAAAAAATTAGTAAAAATCACAAATTTGAATGTCATTGCCACCGCTTAGCAAAGGTTATATATTGACTTTCAAAACAGAAGCACTTACAGAAAAGGGGAGAAAACTTACACACTAGAATATAATTGCGTGTAACTAAGTTCATTGAATTGATCCCGTGGGTAACATAACACTTTCCAAATAAATTTATAGTGATTTAGAAAATGCAAGAGAAGAAACCTAACCACCAAACAGTTTAATTTCTAAAGTAATAATATGTAGCTGCAACTAAAAATAAGAAAAGGAACAGAATTAAAAAAAAAAAAACTACCAACAACTTGAACTGACAGTTGGTCCAGCAAGTGACCTTCACTAGTGGGGTGGGTTACCATTTGTCAGTCATTCACTAAATCTTACGGTTGCTGTATCGTCGTAGACTTATGCAAAACAGCTTTTTAAAAATAGTATTTCGTAGATAATAAAAAATCCAATATTTCATGTCTTTTCTACGGCTGTGTTCTCACATATCACTGTTGAGAAGAGCAAGTAAGCAAGCGACAGGACTGCATGTTGCGTGTTACACTTGTATCACTGTGGCAGGCACACAACAAATATGCACAAAAAAGTGTGAGTGTTAAATAATTTCACGTGCGTATCTGCCGTTTTGGTTTTCTTCAACAGCCACTAACTACAACAGCAAAGTGGCACATGCAACCAATATTTTGTAAAAATTAAAAAAATAATAAAAATTGTTTAATTTTTTTCTAAATTTCATTAAAGCCTTGCTTTTTATTTGTAAAATTCGAAGTATAGAGTTGGTTGACTAAGTGGTTGGCAGTAATCCTGCCTGCCTGCCTTCTGCTTGGATGTTGTTTTTATTATTAAATGACATTTTCTTTGCAGGAATACCTCAAGATTGTTAAAGAACATTGCGTGTTTATCTAGTCTTTTTTCTTATGGATTACAGACAAAAAAGTTAAAAGGCGTTAAATAGGCATTTAAACTGGAATTAAATGAAATTTCATTTTGATTTTTTCAGTTTTATATTTCTGTTGTGCTCTTGAAATCTTTTCTGTTCTCTTTTCTTTAAATTTTATTATTATTTTTTCTTTTCTTGATATGAATGACACACGCAATGCCAAAGATATTTTTAAACTTTATTGTGGATTTATTTTTTAATTGAAGTAAATTATTATTTGGCTGTGTTTTCGTTTTCAATTGAGCTTTTGAATATTTAATTTTTATATTGCAAATATATATGTATATATGAAGCTTGCAAAAGTAATATAGCTGGATGGACTCGTTACGATTGTTATAGAAAAACTATTTTTATTTGGTGTATTACTTAAAAATAAGGATTTTTGTTAAGTCTTTGGAGATTATTATATGTATCTTCCATTAGTTCCCGGGAGGAACATAGAGCCGTTACAAATTCATTTCATTTGATAATATCTATTGTCATAAGTTCTACTTAACGCCATTTATATTCAGCTTTTCGGGATTCTGCATCCACCAGTCACATCGCCTTCACGTATATGTTGCTCCGTTTGTCGCAGCAGTTCCCTGCGTTCCCTATGGATAATGCTGAGCCTGCGGACAAATCGACCGGCAAACAATTGCCCGACATTCCACTTATTCCTCGATGAGTTCATTTCGCCAATCCTATTTTCAACGGTTGGTCTGCAGCCAAAAATCTCCTATCACACTCGAATAAAACGTGCTCCGTAATTTCGAGTTCACCTGAAAAGATTGGACACATAAATCTATCAGTCAGCTCAAAACAGTACAGGTATTGCTGGAAACACCTATGGCGCAACAGAATCTATGTCTAAAATAATAATCTTACACAGATTAGTCATCTCGTAATCCACTTTTGGACACAGAGGCAGTTGCCATTTTGGTGTGTTTGCCATTTTCAATTAATCGCATATGCTCCTCTGATTTCCGTTTCAGCAACGGTGCTATACCTTGCATATTCCAGCGAGGACAAGAACAATGTTCATCGTAACTTAGGATTTTAAAATTATTAAGAGGCTTCAACAACCTCCTGATGATGCGATTACTAGGAATCAATTAATTTATTTCATTAGAACATTTAGTATCGATAGTTAAACAGTGAAATACACTCTATATTGCGATGGATATCGTGTCATCATTAATAATCACCATTGCACTTTCCTGTACAAGGTGAAGAAGTTTCTAAACATATTTTGAAGTACCGGTCCATACGTGAGAGTTGTATGGACAAAGTCTTGTAATTATTAAGAAGTTCGTTACAATTACGATATATTTGTGAAGTTCTTACTATTCCTGCTTCCTTTTAAAATACCGGGGCACTTAAATGCTTCCTTCGGCACTTGGAAAACGTGATTTTGCTACCGGACTTTGTGGTTAATTTTCTTGCCTAGAATATCAAGAGCACTACTATCCTGACACCATCATTGATTGAGTAGTTCCCAATAATTTTGTAAGTTCTTCTTCTTTAGTTGGACTAAAATCTTCATGGGATAGTGTGCCAAATTTGTTATTTATTAGAAAGGTCTTGTTTTCCGTGCCAAGGATATCTTATTCGTCCCTAATTATTGAACTTTCAAATTGGACTAAGCTAATCTTTATCATACAGAAGTCGGTTATTAAGCCCGTAAGAAATTCGATTGATCCCCGTCCAAACTCAGGAAGAATCATAGTCCTCCTTGTAAATATAAAAGACAAGGTTATTTTGGATCTTCCGATAGTGGTAATTATGCCCATCTGTCTAGCAAGCTTGAATGCAACCAGATGGAAGACTGTCTCGCCCTTTTTCCTGTTATTGCAACTGCAACAATAATCGTTCAATTACTTTCAAAATTTAATTAATTGGAGAAAAAAAATATGTGTGTGTTCAGTTATACACCCAGTAGTAAAATTTTTTGTAAAAGAAATACGGCTGATGGACTCATTTTAATCTTTATTGAAAAACTTTTTTTTATTAAAAAAAAGCAATAAAGGATTGTCAACGGTTAATATGTTCTAAGCCTAAGCTTTTTATTTAAGACAATTAAATTTAAATCAAAAACATTTCTTTATTAATTTAACATTCCAACAACATGCTTAAAATGTAAAACTTCCTTACAAATTTTAATGATTCTATTCAACAAACAAACAAACAAATAACTTTCCACTTAACACCCACGTCTAACAACGAATAAAGCACTTAATCTATTCTCTAATAACAATATTCTAATTGCATTCAAGCAGAACAAATTTATTAATTAGAAAATCATGTTTGAATTTCAATAGGCAACAAATTTTAACAAAATACAAAAAATCAAATTGTGGGTTCATTACATACAAAAATATCAAAAAAAAAAAACGAAATCAAGTCAATGCCATAGAAAATGAAGAGCATAAGAGAGTATAAATCTATTAATGATAACATAATTAAATTAATTTAAAATTCAACAAACGACACTTTTCACCACAAGAACTCTCCTCATCATAAAGCTCTTCTTTGAGAATATTTTTTTCCATTCCTTACTCATTCGAAGACTAACAAAAATACCGTCAATAACGACGACCATAAAAGTTCATCAATTTAATTCGACATGCTGTGTAACTCATTAGGTGATTTCATTTCAAATCATTTGAGTGTGTAAACAATAAAGCAGACAGACAGACACACATGTGGCAACAACTCAATAGCTATGACTATGTGGCACCACAAAACATAGATGCAACTAAGAGTGTAGCGTCGTCGATCATAGTAGAATTCAATAGACTTTTTTGTAGTAAAAACTAAATTGCCATGTTGCGCTTTGATGAAACAATGCCTGGAGGTAGACGCAGTAGATTTACTAACGGCAGAGGCAAAATCAGAGTCAGATAAGTGATTCACAATATACACAGGCACACACATTAATTTATGCCGATTCATGTTAAATCAATTAGTAATCAAGTCAAGAATAGAAAATTAAATCATAAGACAATAAATACTTGACATGTTGGTAGAAAAAAAAGTGAAGAAAAACGTAGAAAAAAAAGAAATTTTTACATGCATAGAGTATCTACCCCATCCCATGTAATACAAGCTGTAGAAACATTTAAAAAAAAAGAGAGAAAGAAACTAAAGCGGTCAAATAAAAGATTTCAACACAAATACCAGGTTTTTATAAGAGGCTGCTATTCAATTCCTATTTTTATTTGAATTTGTGGCCAAAAGAAGTGTTTTAGTATTCTAAGGCACATGTACTACGAACGATATTGACTTGAGGAATTTTTGTGAAAAATTTAAATAAACATCACATTTAACTATTTCTTAAAAATAAATAAATGTTTTGTTCATTGGTATTTTGTGTTGATCGTAACGTTTGCAACATAAAAATTACAATTTTTTCTAGTTCTTTAATTTCAACTATTTATTTAATTTGGATGTCCAGAGACATCAATATCATCAGCAATATTCTGAGCGGTAACGAAAGGTTTCACAAACACCACTTTTTTACTCCTTTCCAGGCTGTTTAGAGCAATCTGAATAGATGGTTGGTTGGTTTAAATGGTAACCTAGAATCGGAGGGTTAATTAGCATCAATCATTGTGTCATTTTGGTGCCACAAGATCGGAGTTGCCTTATTTCTAGGCTGGAATGTAACACAATGACAATGCTGGTCATTAGTTAATTGCCATGCTGCTGAAGTCCGGCAATACTTTTTGTTTCTTCATCACTCCACTGGAGTGCATATTAGCTTTCCACAAAGCATCCATTGCTTTGTTTCAGTTTCATTTACTGAACTCAGTCTTTAAGCTAAGTAGATGCTTAGTACACTGAAGTGATGAAGATCCTTGCTGAGTTGTGGTGGTGGTGATCCTTACTTAGCATTCTAATTTCTTCTTAGATGGCGTTTTTTTCCTGATCAATAGTCTCATGTTTGTCATTATCGCCAGAGAAAGCTGAAACGTCAGGGTGGCTTCTTTTTTTGTTTTTGTATGCAGTTGTCTGGAGAGAATTTGAATCCTCCTTCAAATTCGAACCTAGGTCGCTATACTTTGGATGTTATAAATCTATGTGTGTGAAGATAAATTTAAATTTTACTAGCAAAGACGCAAACCAGGATTTTTAGCTCAGCCATTTTTTACGTTAACAGAGCACTGTTAACGCTTTAACAGTAACAATAAATTAAAGTAAAAGAATTTATTGCCAAAGTATATATGCCTGGAATACGGAGGAATAACACATCCTTGTTGGAATGGTGCTCCAGACCTTCTTTCGTAGATCAGCTTTAGAGCGAAAACTGTAAAAATTGTGGAATAGCAGAAAATGTATTTAAGAAAATAAATTTTTTTAAATTATATTTCTCTGTAGTTCATTGGTTATCTCCATTCCATGGGAAACTCAGAGATGGCCGGAATATCACACTATATGGGGAGAGTGGCTCAAGGGGTCCCTAATGAAACTGTGCTAGTGGCATTCCTGAAATAATTTTGGAACTGGAGAAATTTAAATTTGAAAAATTTGTATTTTAACGCGTTTTGATTGGAGAGGATGAGGGGTTATTGTGGGAAAACTAGAGATGGCCGGAATATCACACTATATGGAGAGAGTGGCCCAAGGGGTCCCTAATGAAACTGTGCTAGTGGTATTTCTGAACTAATTTTGGAACTGGAGAAATTTAAATTTGAAAAATTTGTATTTTAACGCGTTTTGACTGGAGAGGATGAGTGGTTATTGTGGGAAAACTAGAGATGGCCGGAGTATCACACTATATGGGGAGAGTGGCCCAAGGGGTCCTTTATGAAACTGTGCTAGTGGTATTCCTGAAAGAATTTTGGTACTGGAGAAATTTAAATTTGAAAAATTGCATTTTGACTGGAGAGGATGAGTGGTTATTGTGGGAAAACTAGAGATGGCCGGAGTATCACACTATATGGGGAGAGTGGCCCAAGGGGTCCTTTATGAAACTGTGCTAGTGGTATTCCTGAAATACTTTTGGAACTGGAGAAATTTAAATTTGAAAAATTTGTATTTTAACGCGCTTTGACTGGAGAGGATGAGTGGTTATTGTGGGAAAAGTAGAGATGGCCGGAATATCACACTATATGGGGAGAGTGGTCCATGGGTCCCTTATGAAACTGTGCTAGCGGTATTCCTGAAATAATTTTGGGACTGGAGAAATTTAAATTTGAAAAATTGCATTTTGACTGGAGAGGATGAGTGGTTATTTTGGGAAAACTAGAGATGGCCAGAATATCACACTATATGGGGAGAGTGGTCCAAGGGGTCCCTTATGAAACTGTGCTAGTGGTATTCCTGAAATAATTTTGGGACTGGAGAAATTTAAATTTGAAAAATTTGTATTTTAACGCGTTTTGACTGGAGAGGATGAGTGGTTATTGTGGGAAAACTAGAGATGGCCAGAATATCACACTATATGGGGAGAGTGGCCCAAGGGGTCCCTAATGAAACTGTGCTAGTGGTATTCCTGAAATAATTTTGGGACTGGAGAAATTTAAATTTGAAATTTGAGTTTCCCATGGAATGGAGATAACCAATGAACCACAGAGAAATATAATTTTAAAAAATTCATTTTCTTAAATACATTTTCTGCTATTCCACAATTTTTACAGTTTTCGCTCTAAAGCTGATCTACGAAAGAAGGTCTGGAGCACCATTCCAACAAGGATGTGTTATTCCTCCATATTCGGGGCATATATATTTTGGCAATAAATTCTTTTACTTTAATTTATTGTTATTGTTAAAGCGTTAACAGTGCTCTGTTAACGTAAAAAATGGCTGAGCTAAAAAACATGGTTTGCGTCTTTGCTAGTTAAATTTAAATTTATCTTCACACACATTATAAAACTTAACAACACAATGCAGTCACTATTTGGTCTGTCATATCAGACTTTGGATTCGTTTGGAGAGGGTTACTGGCAAAAAACTAATGTTTTTCAATCAATATTCTCGTGTTAAACCCAGTTTGCATCGCTTTAAATCTGCTTTAAAAGTTCGATAAGCATCGGAGTATTTTAAGTAGCCAGCGTTTCTTTATATAATGCACGTGCTTGATGTTTTGTATTTTCACTACCTGCTGGCTTGCCTGCCAGTCTTGCTGCTCCAGTTGCAAAATTCGATAAACTATTTCAGAGACTAGCTGACCAAGGCGTGATGCATATTGGAATTTATGGGGGGGAATTAAACAAACCACTGCAGGGAATAGCGTTTGGATACAGCATACCGTACTCTTTACAATAAATTTGTATTTATTTTTTTTTTTTTTTTTTTTGTCACACGTTTTATTTGTTAAAGTAGAAGGTCAAGCTAAAGATGTCGGATCAACCTCCAATAAAATAAGTTATATTATATTTAAAGGTGTTGAAACAGTATACAGAATAGATTTTTCGACGACTGCACAAGGCGATGTCGATGCTTAAGGTACTAAATTCTTCGTATCTGTGAAAAAATTCCGATTTGCAGACCACGGAGATCTTTTTTCAACTGATAATGACATTAAACAACCGTGAAGCTTGCGGAAAAAAGTTTAATGAAACCTTGCACAATCCCGGTGAGATATTATTTTTGTCTGGAGACTTCGGCATTTTAATTGCCTAATTTGTGAGGGTAGATCATTTTCGTTCCCATTCACTGGTGTTCTTGTTGTCAAGCGTTGTTGTCTAGAGCGGAGCTTAGCGATTAGGTATAGTCGCTAGCGATTTTGGGATCTTTAAGTTTACCAATGTCGTACTTTCGGCCAGAAGTTCGAGCATTAGAATTGACGCTAAGACGTAGAGTAAGCACTAATAGATGATTATCGTTACTTATATCTACGCTTGCCAGATGGCCTTAATTTCGATTGATTAACAAGAATTTTTACAGCTTGTCAAAAATTGAGAAAAATAAAGTTTGTAAAACACATTCTTTTAAAACTTTCCTTACACAAACTTGCGTAAAAGGCTACTAAACATTTTATTGAATTAATAACATAAAGCGTTTTATGTGCATTTGCTTGCCAGTTTAGTTTATTTAAAATTCGTAATAGTTCGTTTGCAAATTTGACCAAAAATGAAATGTGTCTTCCTTATATTTGAAACGAGCTTTGTTAAACTAAATATGTACCGTTTGGTCGATAACTCTTTGTTATTTTTGAAGTAATTATTCAATCAGTATAGAACTTCTGGAGTTTTCAGAGCGAAAACTGATCCAAGTCTTCTAAGGAACTAAAACTATAATATTAAAAGAGATCGAAACAAATGATAATCTCAAGGTGGAGGCTACATGGTGTCAAGACTTTCCAGTCAAGCTCCCTCAGTTTCTGCATCTCGTCATCAGTGTCATGTGTGGTCTTGGATTATCATGATAAAACACAAGATATTTTGTGCTGAAAAATATTGGCCTTTTTAATTGAATTGTGTGCTTTAATTTTCTTAATTCTTGACAGTAGATATTCAATGAATTCCGTTACCGGCAGAAACACAGCATTACCTTTCTTGGTATTAATCCTGGACTGGCCACCATTTTTGAAGTCTAACCATGATCTTTTTGGCACATATTGTCGTACTTGATCCACTTTCCATTACTCGTAATCTTTCGGATCTAAACAAATTGTAAATGAAGTTTATCGAGCACCAATATATTCCACTGTCAAGATGTTTCTTTAAAATCAAGATTTGTTTCTATAAATGTCAAGAAATTTGCTATGTTGAATATTGCAAATCTTTTAAAATATGTACCCTTCTTGTGGCATATATCAAGTAGAGACAATCACCATTTACTACTTTAGACTATATGTTCTATTTGGTCTGGTGAAAGCCAAGTGCAAATTTCAGCAAATAACTCGCAATTTTGATTCATGACCTCAGATCCGCTCCCACTCCTCACATAATCCATGTTTGTGTTTGAGATTTGCCAGCAGTATCATCATCTTACCTCAGCGAACTGTCATAATAGTGCACGTAGTAGTTGCGCAACATTGAATATATGTAATTATTCTATTCGAAGGAGGTTTCCAATAAATGAGTGATTTGTGTGCCTACTTCGAGATTAACATGCCAACAAAATTACAAAAGTTCAAATCATAATAAAACAAATATACATATTGTTTTAAAAATAAAAATGCCTAAAAAGAAAATATACACATTAGTGCCTTTGGGACTGTATTGTGGTATTTTTTTTTTTTTTATTGGTTTGTGTCAGTATTGCCGTACTGATTTGTGTATTGCTAATCCAATTGCCAATTCGACCATCTTTGGGTAACACAATCTTACATGTTTGAAATTAACGGATATAAAATAGAGGATATGAGAGCGTTTGAGACATTTGCAGAACTTTCCAAACTCTAGGCAGTTAGGTATACAAGGAGGCTGCTTTCTCTACGTCGATATAGTTATAGTTTTGCAGTCATAAAGTAAATCGTTTTAGGCGTAAATAAAAGTGTTGTATAAAAAAAGTGTTGTTGCAAGATAAATAATTTACTGTATTAAGATAAAGCAAGTAAATAAAACAACATATTTCGACGTAATTAAAAAGAGCTCAAACGTTTTAAAGCGTTACAATATTTTTAATATCAATGAAATGGGCATTGTTGGACACAAAATTTTATGACATTAATATTTAAGTATGATTTCGGCTATGTGACAACTACGGCTAGTACATACAACAAACACTGATTTTCAAAAACCTTTGTCAACATATGCAGCCGTGTTTCGCCAATAACTCTTCGAATATTGATTTCCAGGTGTTCAATTATTTCGGGTTTATCGACGTAAACAAGTGACTTTACATAACCCTAAGGAAAACAATTCAATGGGGAAAAATCACACGATCTTGGTGGCCAATTAATTGGACCATTACGTGAAATAACTGTTTCATCAAAAGTTTCTTTGAGTAGATCAATTGTGGTGCACGCTGTGTCTTGTTTTTCCATCTTGTTGGAATCACATTTCAACAAGATTAATGCAAGCTTATTGAGGTACGAAAAAATTTCTAATCATGTTCCTGACAGTAACACTCTGACCATCTTGGTTTTTGGAGACATATGGACCAGCGACTCCGCCAGGTTTTCATCGGAGAACAAAATTTTAAATGGATATTCAATATCAATATCAATTTGTGCTTTAGTCCATTATACGAATTGGTGATGGTGTAAGTCTATCCATAATGAAATATAAAACCAAACTAAACAATAATTAGCTATTAGCTGTTACTCGTAAATTGCTTGTCAAATAAAGCAGTTTTGCCAACTCAAAGTTATGTACCTCTAAAAAACACCCGATAATTCTGGTTTTTGTGGGGATGGCGTGGTGTAGTGGTTAGAGCGCACGCATAACAACACAAGCGACACATGTTCAAGCCCCAGCAGAAGAAATGACAAACAAATTTAATTTAATTTAATTGTCGGCTTGAACTTCCCTGCAGACAACTCCATCTAAAAAATAAAGAAGCCCCCCATGACCTTCCATCTTACCTCTAGCGATGATGACAAACATCAGACGAATGAGAAAAACCTACGCATAAAAAATTAAAATGCTTCAGTAAGGATCACCACCAATTGGCAAGAAAATTCACACTACACAATCATATTGGCTTCAGTGGGCTAATCATCTACTTAGTCTGAAAAATCAACTTGATTAATGATTAATTAACCTAAACGAGATAAGGGATACTTTGTGGAAAGCCAATATGCTCCCTAGAGGACTGACGGAGAAAAATCCTTGTGTTTGATGTATTTTTGCCCGAATATATAGTATAAAGATTAAGGCCCCTATTACGATTTATAACTTGACTCAGTTTGATTGAAATTTCAGTTGAAATTTTACAATATGGTATTATCGATAACGCCTTAACCTTTTAAAAACACAGAAAGTTACAACTCACCAAAAGCAGTTTCAACTGAAATTTCAACTCAACTTAGTTGAATTGTAAGTCCTAATAGGGGCATATGCCACCCGATGTTCTGAATTATCCCGAATCTGATAATAGACCGCTGACACAAAGGTTCCATTTTTAAACTTGATAAGAAGAATAAAAAAGGAGAAAGAAAAAACTAAACTCTTGACTGTAGACTGGAAGGATACTGAAAATTTTGATCAAAACGTGAAGTCTTAAGTCAGTAATCATATAATTTTCGATCAGATTATTTACCGGGTAGTGTAACAAATAATCGGTTAATATTGCTTTAATTTGAATAGATTTTTTTCAGGTCTTCTGTCTCTCTTTTAAAGCGCAGAAATATAAAAAAATCCGTTACCGCCTTACATTTTAATCAACTTAGTGAGTTTATTCTTTAACAAACGATATTATTCTGAATCATGTTAATGTTTTTATTATATACTCGAAGACAAGAACATGATTTGCTTGTTTCTATTTCTTTGTTTTTTTTTTCTTTCTGCTTTTAAAGAAAACTTATATTAATAGTATCAAAGAATTCCTGGAAATTCATTGAAATCAATAGAATTTTTCTAGAAAAATAAGAAATAGATGAGTAAAAGAAAACAAAGTTGAAGCACAACAATACTTCTAGAATTTTAAAAATACGAATCTTACTCCTGCTTGTTACCAAAAAAGTATTTTACAATTTACATTTTTGTATGCATTTGTCGTTTCTCCTGTGGTATTTACTTTTCTATGTTGCATCAAATGCTCTACTCATTAGACTTAAAGACTTGTATGCAAATGTCATGTTTTTTTCCTTTATTTGTTGTGGCAGCATGTTTGGAATTTATCATTTTGTAGGCATACATATATACGTACCACACAAAAACTTGTGCATGTGAATAATGACAAGGGCCGCTGTTTTCATTCAAATGGTGTTCGCATTTAAAATAGGTCACATGTAGAAAATATTTTTTAGATTTGTTTTTTATTAGTTTTTCGAAAATCACACCCAACATTGTTGGTTGGTTATCAATTGCATTGAGCAATGAATGTTTCTTTTCTGGTAGTTTTTTTACAATTTATTAAGTTTTTTTATGTTGTCATACAATTTCTTTAAAACAACTACTGGTTTTTTAAGAAAAATGTTTATGAAATATACATTTCTATGTAATATCTACACTGAGAGAAAAAGTTTTTTTTTTAAAGATAAGTTGTATTTGAAAGAATATTCATTCGATCGGAAGGCAGTCACTCACTTCCCTTTGTAACAGCGGCTTACTATTAAAATGTCGTTCGCTTGGCTTTACGTTTCAAACGCAATCCAAATAAATAAATATAGGGTCCGTCATCTAACGTTTTTTTTTCAACTAGTGCCTATTTCGTGAATGGTAACATTTAGCTCATGTCTGATTTGACAGATAATTAGTTTTATCCTTCCATGAACGAATATGGTTGTGTATACGTTTGAACAACGCTAGGAATCTGGGGCTGCGATCGACTTACAGAAGATGCCGATTTTGCCAAAAAAAATCATCTTTTCAGATGAAGCTCATTTTGATCTTGGCGGGTATGTTAACAAGCAAAATTGTCGCATTTGGGGCACAGAAAACTCGCACGCATACATTGAAAATCCGATACACCCAAGACGAGTCACTGTTTGGTGCGGATTTTGGTCCAGAAGCATAATTGGGCCATTTTTCTTCGAAAATGAGCAAGGAGTGGCCGTTACAGTCAATGGCGATCGTTATCGGGCCATGTCGAACGAATTTTTGTTCGCAAAAATTGAAGAGGAGGATAATAGCAACATTTGGTTTCAACAGGAGGGTGCTTCATGCCACACAGCCGAAGCTACACTCGATGTTTTGCGCCCTCTTTTTAAAGATCGCATTATCTGCCGCAGAGCTGATGTCGTTTGGCCACCTCGAAGCTGCGATTTAACACCGTTGGACTTTTATTTGTGGGGTGCCGTCAAAGATAGGTATTACGCCAACAAACCAGAGACAATTGACGCTTTAACGGACAATATTCGTGAAGCCATTGGTGAAATATAGCTGCACACAATCGATAATGTGCTTAAAAATTTGACCGATCATGTAGGCTACTGCATGGCCAGCCGAGGCAGCCATTTGAATGAAATTATTTTTATTATTAACCGGAAGGATTGTACTTTCAAATAAAAAAAGAAATTTGGGCAAATATTCAGTAGTTTTTTTTTATAGCATTTTCAAAATAAAGTATATATATATATTTGGCGGAAAAGGTATTTGGCCCAAATAACTTTGTAGTCAATACAAATCATCAGTCAAAAACTGGTCTAAATTGAACAAATAGGAGTAGCACTTGCCATACAAAGTGTATATTGATTATTGTCTATCTCTGGAACGGTAATAACGGAATGTTCTAAATTTGGTCAAAATAACTTCGTAGTTAACACACATCATCAGTCGAAATATGAGCGAAGTTTAATAAATGGTGTGACATCTCACATACAAGTTTTAGAAATTAGAATGGAAGGATCTGAATTTGGTCTAAATAACTTCTTAGATGGTACAAACATTCAGTTATAAAGTGAACAGAATCGGACAATTTGGCATTGTACCTCCCATACAAATTAAATAATGATTTTGTATATCTTGAAAATGGTTAGAGTTGATTTTTCTAAATTTAGTTTAAATAACTTGGTAGTCAATACAAACCATCATTTAAAACAATAAGGAATTTTTCATGTATAGAGAATGGTAACAGGTAAAGCATTATTTATCTATCTACATCAGTCAAAAAGCAGTCATAACACAAAGACTACCAGTAACGCGGGAGGGATTACTCTAGTACCAATACAAAATAGAAATATGGGAATTAATAACGGAGTATGATGTCAATTAAATGTCCACCTATAGCACGTCGGCAGACGTCTGCACTTTTCACAAAATTTTGAAACACATTTTGCAACAAAACTTCACTTATTTCGTCAATGCAGCGCCGAATTTCATCTTTCAGAGTGTCAGTTGTTTGCGGTTTGTTCACATAAGCCCGGTCTTTCAAATGGCTCTAGAGAAAATAATCCAGCGGCGTTAAATCACAAGAACGAGGCGGCCAATTGTCATCGCCAAATCGAGGAATTATGCACTAACTGAATTGTTTGGCTGGCTGTGTGGTTTGTGACGCCATCCTGATGAAACAAAAGGTCACTGATGTCAATATTAGCCAATTGCGGCCACAAAAAATTGGTTATCATGGTTTGGTATGGTTTGATTTGTTGATGCCGCCTAACCACAAACCGCACCATACGGTCACTTTCTTCAGATGTAATGGTTTTTCGAGGACTGTTTGTGTATTTTGTGAGCCCTATATGCGACAATTTTGTTTACTTACATAACCGCCTAATTGAAAATGGGCTGGGAAAAGGCTGCTAGAATTTTACGAAGTGACAGTAAAATTTTCACCATTTTGAGAGTAAATTTTCGCAATAAAAATTCTTTGTTCAAAGAGTGTAGCGTTCCATAGTTAAAATTTCGCAATTCTTTACTAAATAAGTGTCAAAGATTGACAGCTCAAATCTTGACATGTGCCAGCTAATTAACTTCCTGACCTCAAATTTGCCCACCCTGTAGTAATACCGCAAACAAATAGCCAGTGTTCAAAAAAAGTGCTTAAATGTAGAAATTTTTCAATACAAAATGTAGCTTTGGTACCACTGGAACTTGACGGTAAAAATGTAAATGAACTAAAATACAGTATCAAAAATTCGTGTTCGTACAACTTAAGCATATATTGTCTTGACTTTGGTTATTACTTTGTGATTGTGATTAAAATGTCTCTTTTATTTGTGCTAAGTAATAACGCCTTTTGTTTTTTAAATCGCGTTTAAAATACTATCTTTAATTATAAATTTTAAAAAAAATGGTTTTCATACTGTAAGTAAATTAATAAATAAATTAACAATAAAATTAAATAAAATTTGTGGAAATAATTTTTACTTATTTTATACGATGATGGCTACAAATTGAAGCTTTTACAGGGAACAAAGATCTAGGAACGTAGCCAGATGCATGGAGAAACATTCTAGAGTGCTTCAGTGTGCTTTTCATAATGCAAACGACAATAAAAAACAAGTGAGTGATTTTGACAATTTTGTTCTTACAAACATAAGAGAAACAAAATATTGAACCGCAATTTTGTATTGAAATGCGTATGTTATCGTTCATATTCACTTTCTTTCGACTAGAAACTATTAGTGTGCCAGCTGTTTATCGTTCGAAACTATAACGTTCGATATCGTGGGAGGGGCTGTAAGTTTTAGAGAAACTAGACTTTGTTTTATTTGCTTTAAAAAAATACTTTAAATTTTTTCACAGTGTATTAAAGTAACTACTTACCTGCCCACTTTGTCTACCATTATTATACTAATAAATATTACAGTTTATGCAACGTCTCAAACTCATTGTGACATGTGGTGGTTTCTGTTATTTGCGTTATCGTTATTTCCGTGTAGGTTGACATTTATGTGGATTTATGCATTGAGGTGTTCCAGATTCTTGTACAACATTTTTATTTTTTTTTATTTTTCAAAATCACTCTGTATTAGTGTTATCTTTACTGATGAATTTAAAAAAGCAGTTCAAAAATTGTTTGAACATAGAAATTATAATAAGAAGTGTTTATGTTAACGCACTTTAAAATTTGTGAAATCATCTAATCGCCAAGTCAGAAATACGTAATACTTTGTAAGACAAAAACATGAAGAATAGTAATTTTTTATAAATTGCATATAAAATGTATTAAAATGGGTTTGCTGATTATGTTTTCAGGGTTTAAGTTTGGATGTTAGTGAACACCCTCCTAACTGACATTCATGTTGAGTGCGAAGAGGCACTCACCGCAGAAAGACTAATGAACTTACGGAAATTTAATAGACGGAGCAACAAACAAGTCACTTCATCAGTGTGTTTTCGACTCTCTCAGTAGATATACAAGTACCTCTGAGTTTAACCAACTGCATATCTGAAATGAAACTGTAGGGAAAATAGACATATATTGGTCGAATGGTGTTGTTGAACGGATACCCGTTTGGATAAATTGCCATACTGATGGATTTAAGTTAAGTAAGAAAACGGCACTGCAGGTCTATTTTGAGAACCCAGACAACGAAATCTTCTCCGCTTTTAGGATCGTAATAACAGTTCCCAATCGGGACTCAGGGCTATAACGGAAGAGCTTCAATTGGATCAGGATAAATATGGAGCCGATGGAATTTAACATATTTACTGACACTCTAGCAGGCAGCAGACAGGCTAGCGATAAGGGCTATAATGACCAATGAGTTCAAATTAAGAACAGTGTTAGACTGTAAAAGAGCAATGAACGTCTATTCGGCTGATGCCATGCTACGCATTATCTGGGTACCAGTCCACTCTTGGATAGTTGGTAATGAATGCTTTAGCAACCTCGCTATTAGGAGGAGAAAGCTTGTATGGTCGCAGTGGGTTAGAGGAACCTATGTGACTATTTGGTTGCAGAAGATAATCTGCCTGACTCTATGGAAAAACTCTGATGGAAATAGGACAAGCGAACTGCGCATGAACTGATTTTGCCTGAATTAGGGTGGCATTAATTAGAGAGTCCTCAAGATCTATTGGGTGGTCGGTTAAGATCTGATAAAAATGTAGGAAAAATTAAACACCTTTTATTTGTATTTCAAACGAACTTTATTTAACAATATATATGCCGTTTTTATCGATAACTTTTTGCCATTGTTTAGAAAAGCCATTACTTCATCAAGGCAAAACTTCGGAGATTTCGGAGCTAAAATCTGAGACAATTGCGTTTTTCCGGCCTCTACGGTATTTAAATTTACACTATTAAGAGAGTTCTGCAGAGATTTAAAGAAATGATAGTATGAAGGTGAAAGATACTGGATATATATGGTGGACACTTACCAGCCAAACTTTCTCAGTTTTTGTCGGGTTATAAAAGACGTGTGTGGTCTGATATTGTCATGATGGAAGGCAAGACCGTTTCTTTTAATTCGATAGATTGCCCAGGTTGTAGAATCCCATAATGAACAATTCCTTTCAATCCTACGCTCCTTGGTGACAATAATGACTTTACCTGCGTCTGTGATGCTTCACCTTTCTTCTTCAATGAGATTTTTGGCTGTTATTATTGTCGTACGTGATTTTTTTCATCGCCGCATTCATTTGCTTTAAAAATGATTCAATTTTGTTCCGTTTTAACAAATTTGTGTATGTGTGGTCTGACGTTGTCATGTTGGAACACAAAACTTTTTCTGGCCTTTTTAATTAAACTGCTTGCTTGAATCTCGCCAATTTTTGACAGCAGAGATCAAAATCAATTGTTTGGCCAGGTTGTAGAAGCTAGTAATGAAAAATACCCTTGAAATCCCACTAGATATACGACATTACGCTTCTTGGTGCCAACCCTGACCTTGCCATCGCCTGCGAAGTTTCACCTTAATCTTATTCATTGCTTCAAAAATGGTTTGATTTCGCAAATGGAAATTCTATTCATTAAATTTTTCACTGCTGATTCGTGTGGCACATAAACGTCGAGCCCCTTAGTGTATCCAGCTTTCAAATGGTTGACAATGTCTGGTTTGGTGATGAATATCTGATTCCCTAGTAATGTCCACGCTGTTTATGTGGATGGTGCGAGGTGCATTTTCAACATCAAAATTATCATATTGAATATGAGCAGACCATTTCGCTGCTGTTATAGCTACACCATTGTCTTCATAATTTTTTACATTTTTTCAAGATCCTGCAACGCATTCTTACCCTTTCTATAATATAATACCAAAAAATGACGGTAACTTTAACTCATTTTTAAGCCTAGATAAGTTTTGACAGAATAATGCAATCTTAATAACAAAGTGGAGTTTAAAATGTCGCCATTCAAACAAGCTATTTTGTTGCCAGATGCAATTAATGTTACCAGAGATATAACAGCTTAGAGCCATCTAGCGACAATGTGTAAATGGAGCACCCAATATAAATATTTTGGACCTTCCCTTCAAGCTCTCTACAAAATTGACTTAAAGCAGAATTTTTGTTTTGTTGTATTTGATGCTTTTTCCAGCTATCATGGTCACTTAAAATTAAAAAATTGTGAAGTGCGGACTAAATTATTTTTAGTTATTTTGCAAAAAGTTTGAAAATCAAAAAATCAAATAAAATATTTTTTTTCTTTCCTTTACTCCCCTGGGGAACATAGGGCTTCCACAAAGCATTTCCATCTTAGACGATTTGCTGCTGTTGTCTTTGCCTCTTCCCATGTAAGATTGTTTTGTCTTAGTTCTTGGATAATTGTGCATCGCCAAGTGTTTCTTGGTCGACATCGGTTCCTTGATCCTTTAGGATTCCACTCAAGTGCCGTTCTTGTAATACTACAATGATTTTTCCTTAAGGTATGGCCGATCCATCTCCACTTTCTTTGCTTATTTGCTTCAGTATAGGCTCTTCGTTTGTTAAATTCTACAGATCTATGTTGCTTATGGTGTCAGGCCAGAAAATCTTGCATATGATTCTAAGGGACTTGTTTGTGAATACTCGTAACTTTTACGTAATGCTGTTAGACACAAGCCAGGTTTCACTGCCGTACAACAGAAATGACTTTACACATGCGTTGAATATTCTGAGCTTGGCTTGCCTGGATATGTATGGGCTTCGCCATACTGACTGTAATCGTCCGAATGCCGTCCTTGCACCTGTTGTTAACGTCTTTTTCCGCACCGCCGTTTGATGCCATTGTGCTTTCAAGATAGCAGAAGCTATCTACATACTCTATTGGCTGGCCCTGTAGTATGATGTTTTCTGTTCTACTGTTGTTAATTCTCATAGCTTTGGTTTTCTTGATATTTATCTCAAGTCCAACATTTCGAGGGAGTTTTTCTAGATCATTTAATTTTGACTGCATGTTGGAGATCTTGTGTAAGAGTAGGCAAATATCATCCGCATAATCCAGGTCCTCGAGTTATCATGTTATACCTCTCCTTTGTGAACAGACTTTGTTCATGATCTCATCGAGTACGATGGTGAATAGTAGAGGTGAGAGTGAAAACAAACTATTAAAAGTGGCCAAATTTAAAAACAATATATATGCACATATATGTGTTACTAATAATCATTTCAATGATCTTTCAAGTTCTAGAGGTGGTTCTAGGACAAATCAACAAAAAAATAAAAATATATCTATTGAATTTGGTGAATTTGGAAGTGGAACATTTCAGAAGTTAAAAAATTGTGTTTATTAGACTTGGAAAGTCGATAAATGCTAAAGTTGTCATCGCTTTCTGATGAAGGAATTTTGAAAATTTTGAATTTGCTAAATTTCGGGAGCAATACTGAAAGACGACTTGAATGATAATGCTTATGAGGCCAAGTGCCATACCAACGATGGATTTGATGAGGCGATAAAGAGAGCGATGAATATGTCAGATGCAATGCTGGTATGAGAGATTTGCGTTACTCCAAGCTGAAGTCCCGCGTCATTGGTAAAATTATTATCCACTTCTACTTCGATGTATTCAATAACTCCTCGGTCACAGAAACCCAAACTCAATGTGCCTGCAGAGCTGAATATCATTCAGCCTGAAGATAGTATTATAGGTGATATACTTAGGAAACTCCAATTGTATGTCGAAAGTGTAATATAAATCTGTTTCTTTCTAATCACAAATGACTTGAACAAACTGTTTTTTTCCTCATAAATATTGATATTTTTTTTTAAACTTTTTTGTATTAACTTAAAAAGAACTGAAATCTGAGCTTTATCTTTATTTTCTATACATTTCTTTTATAATCTGTTCTTTTTTTTACTAAAAGATTGCACTCTCTATGAAAAAAAATGCTGTAAAATTTTTTTGATTCTTTTCCCAAATCCGCCTAGAGGCGGTTGGAGTTTTTGACGCTATAAAACCCGATCTGACCAAAAAAACTATTTTTTTTAACTATCTTTTACTTTTAAAACAAATCAAGCCCAGAAGTAATTTTTTAATCCAGAAACAAAATTTTGGCACTAGAGGGCTGGCTTAGCTATAGTAGTAGGATCCATAGAAATTTGTGAACAGTGGTTCAAATCATTGCAAAATGGCCATTATGCATGTGTAAAAACAAAGATTTATATTGACATTGTTAGTGAATTGAAAAATTATCTGTTCACTTATACATTCAATACCACTCATATACATATCGTACATCATAAACTAAACTGAATTTTGCATTAAAGATAAATTGCATCTACTTTCTTAACAAATATTATAAACAAATATTTATTTAAATTCTATATTTCTCACAAAATGTTTCCACAATTATTTTCCCACTTTTTTTGTCTCTCCTCTCTACTTATTAATTCATAATCATCAATGATTACTACCATTCGAACTACCAAGTTCGCTCGGTTGCATTCAAGTCTATTTACAACATATCAAATCATTCAAAAACTAAAACGTGCTTATCATTAGTGATGAAAAATCACTTCAACAAAACTTTTATGTGTGCCTAGAAAAGTGTAGTCTTCTGATGCAAATCATTGTCGTCATCGTCATCTCTCCTTTTGAATTATGGAAGGAGGCAACAGCAAGTGCACACATATGGTATAGTATGTTTTTGAAGGCATCAATGTCAATATCATTTTAAGTCTCGCTTTTGTGTGCATTCGGAGGCAGTTCAAGACACAGACTGTATGTATTCTTGATTTAAGCCTGAAAGCATCATCGTCATACACACTGATGTTGATGATGATGCATGATCAGTTCAGTATTGAATATTATAAATATCGACAGCTCACAGCGGTTTTTGTTAATGATCATGCTGTTGTGCTGACATTTCTGTGAAGTTGATTATCGCAAAAAAAGTTGTCGAATACTCATGAAAATGAAGGAGAAACGTTTGCAATAATAATAACAACAACAACAACAAGAACAACAAATCTAAATAGACATATGAAGTCAGTTAGTTTAAGTTAAAGGCTCACACATCAGTCAAACTTTATGTTGATGCTCCTCTCCATCTATCTATCTGTTTGTCTTTGTGTCCTGAGCATGAGTAAGAAAATATGTCTTTATACTCTACATCATCATATAAGTATATGGTTTATGTTTAGACTTGCAACCATCTTTCGATATGTCGATAGAATTATATTGTTTTTTTTGTTTTACCATTAGTTGCCATTTAGGTAATGGTATTTAAAAGTCGTTCTTGCCTTACTATTATATTCTTTACCTGTTGTTTGCTTACTTTAAGACGACAGATTCTTCTTTAGTCAACATTAAGTAACAAAACTGATTGCTTGTATAGTTCTTTACTTTGAAAGAGTTTCTTTTTTTCTTCTCAGCTTTTTGCATACAATAACAGGTAATGCTTTAGTTTTGTTAAAGATCAGTCAGCTGTCTTTTTATGTTGCATACGTTGCATCTACTTTGTATCGGTTTGCATTGCATTGCATGCTCGTATCAAATTGTGCATACGGGTTTGTGTCTTTTGTTAAAGACATAATTCATATTGAATTGTTTAAAAATGCAAATATTATGCACATTTACCAAACGACGAAAAAAGTGAAGGAGTTGCCAGGTTTTGTATTTGAATATGGTAATTATTTATTTAATTAATATTACAGTACGATATTTAATTTTATTCAGACTAGCAGAGTAAAATGTGAATAAAAATATTTTATATATGTATTACGCATTTTGTCAGCTGTTTTAGTGCAGGGATATCTGATGATATCATATGTCTGGGAGTTTACATCACCCATGTTCGTAATACTTTATATTCGTGGAGAGTAAATTTATAGTGTTATTCCTTTCTGACATTATCGTTGGATGAGAATTTCGTATTGTACTGTATTTGTTGTCATTGAGTAGAAACAAAGCCGTCAATACATAGATGCTAATTATTTAAAAATGTTCAGAGAGAGAGAGAAAAATTTAAGCAAGAATCTTCAGCATCCTTTTTTTAAACAGTAAAACGAATTTTCTTTTAAATTGTTACTTCTAAGAACTGGGTGTATTGCAAATGCGAAATCAAGATAAATCCACATGCTCCCATTGTTTTGATTGCTTTCACTAATATTTGTAGCCATGTTATGTTAACACGTAACATCCAAATCGCCAACTATAACTTTGAAAAGTTCAGTATTTTAAGTACCTGGAAATTATGTTGAGTGCTCAGAAAACTACATCACAGGTCATATAGAACAGAATGGATCTTACTTTGCACATGCAGAACAGATGAAGTCTAGATTACTCTTCAGAAACTTGAAACTTCAGTGTCGGTCAGTGTCGTCATAAGACCGACACTGACATATGGTTGGAAAATATAGGTGATGAGGGTAAATGCTTCAAGATTCGAACTTGAAGTATTCGGTACAATTAAGAACTAGATAGCAGTTCAAATGTAATTAAATATGTTAAAGCACACATAATTCGATGGTTTGGAGAAGAGGTTAGGGCTAAGTCAGCCATTGAACGAAATAATCTAGATAACAATAAAATTTTTGTTTGTTTAAAAATTGCGCAATTGCTTTCGAAAGCTTAAATATGATCCAACGTTTGTAATATGGCTTGTGTGGTTCAAAAGTAGTAATTTTGGTATGGAATGTCCAGTATAGCCGACGACGTTCGAAGTATATTTAGAAGACGGTTGTCTAACTCAAAAAATACTCACAGTTTCAAAACTTTTACAACCAGCAGAAATTGTGTAGCTTACGATTTGAAGCCGATAAACGTTGAAAGACATTTTTGGATGTCTGAAATGTCCATAAAAAAAGTTGTTTAAGCATCGGAACATTACAAGCGATGAAAATAGATTTATTAAGACCACCCGAAGAGCATGAAATCATATGTGAAGCCTGACCATCAGCCGAATCAAAGCCAAAGATGAATATTTTTGGGATTAAGGAAATGCTTTGTAGTTGATATGACCAGAAGGATTTCATCTGTTATGAAATGCAATCAATTGGAACCTTTACCCAGTGCAATTGACTCGTTTAAACTATAATTGGTCTAAAATCGCCCGATAAATGCTACCAGATACAAAGTTGTAATATTTTATTAGAACGACATTTATTCGCATTTGCAAGCTTATTTTCTTAACTCCGTTTGAAGTTTAGGCATGTCGATTTTCTATATTTCATTCTCGATTGTGTAACGATAGATTAAAGCTTAGGGCGCTTATAACAGTCGATCGGCATCTGACACGATTCTGTGCGGTTGATCTTAATTAATTTTCGGGTACACCGATTTTCTCTACTTCATTCTCGATTGTGTGACACTATGTTATACGAAATCTGACCGGTCTGGTTAATCCACTGCCGCTTGTTTAAGTATTTCTGTTTCTAATGGTATTTGCTTGCTTTAGAAGATCATCGTTCGCGTTGCTCTGAGGCCGTAATTTTAGAGGTATTCATCTTTGTGATTGGTGGACAATAGTTTGAAGCCAATGGGTGCTGGCACTGGAAATTTTTCAGGTTGGACATCCATAGAGGATGATCATCTGTTGTCGATATTCCCGCTAAATCTTAGCGTCATAGCTTAACATTTGTAAGAGCTACGTAGCCAAGAATTAGTGCATCTATCTCTATGTGAGTTCACGTTTTTTTTTAATTTTTGACCGTGTTGAGGTCGCAAAGGATTATTACTGTAGACGAGACGTGGGATTATGAGTACGACACGCAGTCCAGACATCAGGCAAGTGAATGTCGTCTAACAAATGAGCCAAGACCAAAAGAACCAGGTCGTTTTCAGTCAAAAAGGAGGTAATGTTCACGGTTTTCAAAAAAAAACTTGTGGATTTTGCTCCACGATAACGCACCGTCACACAGTGCAACAAATACCATCCAACAGCCATCGAATTCACCCGATTTGGCTCCCTGTGATTGCTGTCTGTTCAATCGAGCTAAAATACCATTAAAGCGATCACGTTTCACTAGCCAAGAGGAAATAATGGAAAAATTGCAGACAGCAGTGATGAGCATACGAAAACCGAATAAAAAAATCCTTCGAGGATTGGATCAAGCCTTATCATAAGCGTGTTGCAGTCGATGGGGATTACATCGAAGGGGACAATATAGGTGAATAAACTTGTATTTTCAATTGTCTGTAAAAATTCCGGGAACTTTTTGATCAAGGTGGTATTTAAAATTTGCTTCGAAATGCTTAACTTAGAGTGGAACTATCTAGAATTTAATGCTTGGGAAGTTTTGCTACACTCGTCTTATAGTGAGACCTTGCGTATTTTACAAGAATTTATTCGATCTAAGCAGAATACACATCACTATAGAACAAGGTATTTCATAATGGCTCGATTTATTATTGATCTTGATAATGAACAGTCGTTTGGGCGCTAATAATTAAGGTAATAGACAGTGATTACCAATGTTGATTGTAAATTTATTCAAACAGCAATATCTGCATTGAAACTGCAGAGCTAAACTTCTAGTTCATAGAAATAATTCCATTGAAGCTATTGAAACACAGTAAGAGACAAAAAAAAACTTTAGTTTCCAAGCGTTCTTCCATTCAAAAATTTGTTGCTACTAAGGTAACCCTCCATATATTTTGAAGAAGTATGCAGAACTTTAGTTAAGTTATTTACGACATTAATATTCTTCTTCTTCTACTTCTCTCTTATTTTGTGCTTGACAAAAACATAAAAATGATCCAACGTCATCTTAAAGAATGTTTGTATTTAAAAAATAAAAAATAAAAACAAAAACAAGTTTAAACTTTAGTTTGCTGCTTTTTGTCTATTTATTATTCAAGTGATCTGGTTTCTTCAGAGTAGGCATATTCTATAAGCAATCATGCTGCATGAAGCTCTGTTTTCGGTTCAGTTCAGTTTAGTTAAGTTCTAGTATAAAAAGCGGTAAAATAAATTGCGTAGGTAATGTTAAACAAGTTGTAAATGATTAATTATTTTAAATGTTCGCACAGTTGATGGACTTGATGTGGCCAGTTATGTATTTTCTCATTCCATGTATTTAGTACTTATGCATCATCTTTTTTCCCATTTAAATTTGTGTAGACAAGACACTAACCAGGTTGTTAATGTTGTCTCCTTGTAATTTTAAATAGTAGTGGTTGATTGGTTGGCTGGTTGTTATTGCCATTTAAATTTATTCATTTCATTTCTTTTTTTTTTGCCTTCCTTAATAAATAGGGTTAATGATGTTGTTAAACATTACCATAGAAATTTTTTTGTGCTCTTCCTTCTATGTCTTGCCAATCATTTAGTCTTATTTGTGGTACTGTGTTCAGCTCTGGTTGACTTCTTTTTTTTTTGCTCAAAACTTTAATAAGATTAAATTTCTAAAAGAAATATACTGTAAATATGCCATTTAGAGAGCATATTGTTCAGAATTCTTCGAAGTCATCTCTAAGTATTTACGCTTTATTAATCATCGCTAATAGTCTTTACAAAATGAAATGATTGATGGTTTTTTATATATACCACTCTTCAAAGGATGCGATCAATCTCAGTTCAACAAAGGAATCAAAAAACAAAAAATAAGAAAATAAGATTAAATTCAATGTCAGCCGTTTTAACAATAATTTTTCATCACACTTTTGTAATATGATCTTGCAAATATAAATGTGATAAATATGACGTGGTAAAGTACATTTATTATTGCACATGGATTACATAAACTAAGTATTATAGTTGAGAAATATTTTCTAGAAAGTGGAAGGTTGAACTCGTACAATTTTTATTTAACTCAAACTTTTCTTTGAGAATTAATGAGGTTTTCTTCAAATTTTATAATACTAAGACGTAAGAATTATTCTTAGATCACTCTTAAGCCGTTTTTGAATTCCTTCGAGAGGATATGCTTAAAAAGACTTCCGTAAGAGCCTGATATTAACCTTACATTTCACAATGATAGATTTATTTTGCTATAAACGCTTACCCAATTTCTTTTAAATTGAGGTTTTAACTCATGTGAAACTTTAGAGTACCGTTTATCCAATATACTTCTACGTATATGTTGGTTTTTTACAGTTACACAAGTTTAAATCATTATAAAGCAAAGAAAGAAAGTTTTTAATATCAATGAAACGAGCTTGGTTGGATAGAAAATTTTATTACATTATTTTTAAATATTATATTGGCTATAAAGCCGCCACGGCTGGTACGTACAAGGCGCCATCTGAAGCACTAATTTTCTTAAACTTTTCCCAGCATATGCGGTCGTATTTCAAAAATAGCAATTAGAATGTTGATTCTTAGATGTTTAATTGTCTCTGGTATATCGACGTAGACAAATGACTATACATAAACTCAAAGAAAATCCAAATGATTGGAAAAACAAGTGAAATTACTCTTTCAACAAAAGTTTCATTAAGTAAAACAATTGTAGCGCGTTCTGTATGACAAGTGACTATGTCCCGTGGAACCACATGTCTGCAAGATTAATGTCAGCTAATTGAGGTCCCTCACCATTGACAGTAACATTTTGACCATCATCGTTTTTGAAGACATATGGACCAATTACAGTAACTTTTTGTCGATGTAATGGTGTTTGTGGATTAACTTATACTTCAGCCCATTCGCCGAATTGATGGCGGTGTAGGTCTATACATAATGAGATGTCAAACCAATCTAAACAAAAACCAACTATCATTTGATAAATCGGTTGTCAAATAAAGCAAAATTATGAATCTCTAAAAATTCACACGATATATATGAACCAACTTTAATCTAATTCGACAGGTCTGCGAATATAGCCTTAGTTTAGCTTGATAAGATAAAGTCCAACCATACATAGTGTAGTCTGAGAATGACGAACTTTAAATATATCCTAAGTATATACCGGGGATATCTCAGAGTCATTGTGAGCATATGTACTGGTCAACCACTTAATAAGGAAGATAATGTGTAACTAGGACTATATCATTCTAATTTTTTTCAGGATGTACTAGGTATTGGGAATTAGAAACAGTGGAATGCATGCTATTCCAATGTTAAGCGCTGAAGATAAAAGGCTGGATGACTTGGAAGTGTTCGTAATATGTACTCGTGATTATAGTTTCACTGGAATTCCTAGAATTCTCTTTCCAATTTATAATTTTCTTTCCTTTTTTTTATTTAGAGATTCGTAGTAGACCAATCTATTCTCATCCCATTCCTAAACCTTAATTAACCTTTTTCTTCTTTTTTTTGTACAAAATCGTGATGAAATGGCATATCTTACTTAGCATTTTTGGCATTGACATATGTCACGAAAGGGTGTGTAGTAGTTAGAACACATACATAATAACACAAGAGCATTTGACGAAAAAAAATTTAATAAAAACATTCAGGGAACATGAGTCTCAACAGATTGTGGTACATCCATTGCTTTAAAGTCAAACCAGCTAGAAAATTTCCTGACTTATTTTCAGAGCCATGTACAAGATCATATGCCACCCTGAAAAAGTAAGAAGAACCGAGTTAATAAAGTATAAATAAGATTTATGCTTGAATTCATTATAATGGAAATATTTGTACTCAGACTTATCCAACCAGCTCTTTGAGCGCTGTTAATCAATTTGTTTACTGAAACAGCAAGATACACTTCTTTAGCCACCGTTTCGTCCAAAATCCTTATTTCACCAACACCTTTGATAGATATACAACCCCGTACCATAAGTGACTGTTTTTAAAATTTTACTGTAACAATTATATTTTGATTTTCTAGTGCTGCTAGAGGTTTACGCTTCATCATAATCAATTACCACTGGACAAACTAAATCTCTTGTGCCGGGTTGCGACACATAGTACATTGTTTTTGGTACTTTGCTTAAAATTCGTAGCCTCAATTATATTTTGTCTGCCTGATGGCTTTATAACTCGATTCATCATACGGTTCCAGCGCAGGATATGATGTTGTACACAGTCCTGAAAACAAATCAGAAAATTTTCTAGCTGGTCTGACTTTAAAACAAGGATTTACCCAAGTCTTTTCAGTCTCATATTCCATGAATATTTTCATTCTAATATAAAGTCACTTGTTGTACGTTTCTCCACTTTGTATATACAAACGTACGTAAATATATATATATATATATATATATATATATATATATATATATATATATATATATATATATATATATCTTCGGGGGTTTTTCCGAAACTTTTTAATCATGGTAGTAGAATCATGCACCTGATTTGTCAAATCACTGCCTCCATCTTTTTCCCACCTCTGAGCCAATTTCCAAATCCCGTCTCCAAAACAAATTCTCGTGTTTTAAGGCACTCTAACTTTGAAGCCGTTATGTATTTCTTCAAAGGAAGTGATTCGATGACATGTTAATAGATAAACTTATACCCCTTTATACGGCATAGGTAGTTTCTGAAAATGTAGGCCGTAAATCGAAATGCCTTTAACTGAGATGAATATGCTTGCTTCCCTTACACTTTTTGTTAAAAAAGGGAGAATACATAACACTTTAAACGTAGAACAAGGAAATTTGCGCTTAAAGCGAATGTGTTCCATATTTCAAACACGCCGTTATAAAAAGAAAGCCCTATAAACAGGTGTGAGTATATTGTATCCGTCGCAACAACTGACGAAGCAATGTTCAGAGAATATGGCGCATGCCACATTTGATTGTTTCTAATAATTGATGTGAAACTTTTGCGACATATGGTCCGGTTTTGTCATGCAAAAGAATAACTTCATCATGTCTGTCTTTATATTCCGGCCCTTTTTCTCATGATGCGTGACTCAGACGAAGTAATTGCAGTCTGCTTCGCTCACCGAGCTTTAGCAGCCCATAGTACAAAATGCTGCCTTAATCCCACCATAAGTGCAAAGTTGCACTATAAGTGCTAAAACAACGTGATTGTATAAACAAACAAAAAATATTATCGATTTGAACGGATTGTGGAAGTAGTTATAAAGCCCAATAAAACTCAAAAAACTCATCAAAAAATCCAATAAAGCCCGGTGGGCTGGGTTTTTTAAAACAAACTCGGATTTTTGCCAACCCTGCTTCATACATACTTTAAGAAAACTTTACTTAAGTATTATTCACAAACGAATTTTAGCTGAAAATTCCTATTTTAAATTAATATTAAATAAAGCTTTCTTAAAAACATTATTGTGAGAAAAAACATTAAACCTAAAGTATAACAAAATTTTTGGTTAGTGGACATGCTTTATGGATCAAATAATTGGTCAGAACAATTTCAAAATGTAATAATATATTTTTGAAAGGAAAAAATCAAAGCATCATAGAACGAAAACATAAAAAATTAAAAAAGCGAAGCGGTCATTTCTCCATCGCAGATAAAAATTAACAACAATACCTCAAAATTAAACTCGTAATCTCAAGGTGATGCTGGAGACCTTCAAGTCCTTGCAAAACACGGTAAATATAGTTCGTTTAAAACTTGATCACGTTTTTCTTGAAACTGTGTAATAGATGATAATAATACAGCGAATAGGTTCCCATATATTGGCTTGGAACCTTAATGTGCAGCATTACTGAGTACCATCCTCAATCTAGTCAAAGATTGGGGAAATGCCAGATGCTTGGAACACTGGTATGCTCTAAAGGGAATTTGCCACTCTAGATCGGCTGTCAGTCCGCAATTTGGGCGTCGTTCTGAGGTTCCTAAATTAGGCAGGACAGACTTAAAGCTCTTAACAGAGTTTCTTACATACCACTGCAGACTGAAAAAAGTATGACGGTTGCAGATGTGGATGTTTGTAGACTGTGCTCACAGGCATCAGAGCATAACACATATTGTGTCGTACTTGACAGGCTTAGATGGAAGCATTTAGGTAGATCTATAGTCTAATTTTGTGACATATTCACCATTATGGTTTTAGATCTGATTGTGTATTAGGAGGGCAGCAGATCTACTGAACAAGCTATAGACCGGAAAGTCACAATAAATCCCTTTATTAATTAAAAATTTTAAGTGATCTAGCGAAATATTATTAAAAAATAAGAAAATAATTTATTCGCAAATTCAAATTTTATTTGTTTAGTTATGCAGTTGTTTTACAACGGTTAAAATCCGATATAGTGATATATATAGATATCTATATAGAGCGAAGTATTGCCGCATTTTATTTTTAAAAGAAAATACTTAATTTAGACAGCGATTGCTTGGTGACGTAGACCAAAAAGTAACGCCGTTTTATTTTCTTCATTATAACGACCTCAAGAAGATACGTACATACGAGGGCGGATTGATATTGAAGCTACCTAAGTAGGAAAAAAACATTTTTTTTTTTCAAAAAGCATTCATTTCTCAACATAGTCTCCTTTTAGCTCAATACACTTACTAAGACGATTTTCCAACTTTTTTATACCATCTGAATAATACGATCTTGGGAACTCCTTAAAATACGCATAGTTTCGGTAATCACTTCTTCGTTTGAGATTAATCTTTTTCCTGCGAGCCATTTTTTCAAGTTTGGAAACAGAAAAAAGTCACTAGGGGTAAATCTGGACTATAAGGTGGATGATCAACCAGTGGATTTCTCGTAGTTTTAGCATCGTATCTAATGCTGTGTGAACCGGTGCGTTGTCTTAAAGAAAGAGCACTTTTTTCTTGTTCAAATGTGGTTGGTTTTCCTTGATTTCATCAACCAATTGATCCAATAATATACGATAATACTCTCCTGTGATTGTGATCCCTTTTCAAGATAATCGATGAGCAATATTCCGTGTGCATCTTAAAATACAGTGGCCATAACCTTGCAAACCGATTTCGCTGTCTTCGCCTTCTTCGGAGCACTTCCACTAGCTTCCACCCATTGCTTCGATTGATTTTTGGTTTCAGGTATGTAGTGGTGGACCCACGTTTCATCAACAGTTATTAATCTACGCCAAAAATCAGCAGGATTATGCTTTATCATGTCCAAACACCGCTGTGGAGTGATCTGTCAAACTCGTTTTTGTTCAACACTAAGCAAACGTGGCACCCATCTTACCGATAGCTTTTTTATATGCAACTGTTCATGCAAAATGTTGAACACACGTTCATATGATATGTTTACTATTTCAGCAATCTCTCTCAATCTCATTTATAACGATATTGAGGGTTTTCTTCATATTTTCTTCAGTAACCACCTCTTTTGGCCTTCCTGTTGATGGTATTGTTGCAGTGCTTGTTCGGCCCCGTTTAAATTCAGCAATCCAATAATTTACCATATAATCTGACGGAGTAGATTCGCCGTAATGTTTTTCAAGCTCTTCTTTTGTCTCTTTCGCCGTTTTGCCTTTCAAATAATAGTGTTTAATCACTACACGAAATTCACTTTTTTCCATTTTCCAAGAAACACAAAAGTTGCTTACTTCAAACGACTACAATAAATAAACTAATCGATGAATTTGGCTAAAATTTTAACAGCTGACGTTTGGCAGATCGGAATTTTTAAGAAAAAAAAAGTTTTTGTATTTGTGCTGCCATCTAGCGCTAGGTAAATATTAAATTTTTTCATATTATAAATTACAGTATGCCAAATCAACATTCGTACATTTTTTCAGAAAGCATGTTTTTTTTAAGCCCCTTTTGTAATAAAACAAGTAATAAAAATAATCTCTTTTATACAATCTTGGATCAAAAAAGTTTTCCTTCTTAAAAAAAAAATATGCGAAAACAACAACAAATAACAATGTTCTTTTTTATGTCCATCACTAGCCTATAGTTCCTTCCAGACATACAGAAAAATACTGCAAAAATTTAAGAAAATAATTTCAGCCGTTTAGCTGTATACAAGGTACAAACAAATAATTATGCATGTATACATATATACAAGGACATTTTTAAATATAGAGTTGTCCAACAAAAACGCACGATGTTAATTGTAAATAAAAAAAAAAATTTCTGAGAATTAAATTATATTTTTTTATTATGATAGAAGAATATTTAGTGTCCCGAATTATCTCATCCTTTAGCTTCTGAATTGTTCTTGGCTTTTTGACGTACATTTTCTCTTTTAAATATCCAACGTAAGTCCAACGGCGTCAAATCACATGACCGTCAAATCACAGTTAACATCGATACGTCATGAGATAACACGACCTGGTCCAGGTCCACATGCTCAATTTTTGGCCACAAGAAGTCCGTTATTATCTCGCGATAGCGAACACCATTCACGTTAACTGATTGGCTTTAAGGTGTGCCTTACAATTAACATCGTATATCATGGTTGGACCACCCTATATAAGAGAGCATACACTGTCTGCTCCACTTTACAAATAAAAAATATCCAATGATATCGCCTAAACATAATCGTTTTTTCGTAGCTACTATCAGTGTATTCTCGGTCACTTCGACTTGGAATCCAAAAAAGAGCTACGGGGCTTAATAAGTCCATGCACTTTCTCAACAAACGGGTGATAATGTGTAATCTAAAGGCAAGGGTGGCTGCTCGACTGTCCACGCAATTGCACAGCTCTATAATAAAACTTATAAACACTATTAAGTGTGGAATACAACAGTGTATAAAGGATGCTTAGCAATTTGAAAAATTTTAAAAATTTTCATTTTATTTGAGACTATATTCATATACCGTTACTTCAGTATGCTATGGCATACCTAATAAATTAAAAATATGTAACATATACTGAACACAAACAAAGCATTTTGTCGGAAGTGCCAAGGCAGACAAAGAGGCAAAAATTTTGAGTTTTTTTTAACTTATCGGTTTCCGCTTTATTTTGTACGATTTGTAGGTGAAAGTTCAATTGTTTTCAAATCTCCTACAAACAATCGTCTATTCATGTGAGTCACACTCAACTAAAGCTACTTTTGTTTTATATTTTAAAGGCATATTTAGCATGAAATCTCAACTATAAATCACGATTTATTATTTTTTTGTTTGTTTGTTTAAAAAGTACTTTTTGCATTTGTTTTGATTTTATTTTTTGTGTGTTTCTGTACCATTTGTGTCAGTTACACAAGTGCTTCTTTTTGTTTAACAAATCAGGTAAAACACTTTCAATTGTGTTTTACAGTCAACAGATATTTAGTTTTGCGGCTTGTAAAATCTTAACAATATACTTTGGTAGTGCATTGTACTATATATGGTTAAATGGTATATGCCATTGTTATTTGTTTAAACCGATATTTCTTTGAATAGCTATTTGTTGGTCCATTGTCATTCGAACAAAATATTTTTTTACATTTTTACATGAAACTTTTTGTAAAGTTTTGTTAGATTTTTAATGAGTTAAACAATGTATGATAAATGATACCGATTAAGTTGAAATTTTTGCCTTTACGAGTGTAGTTCCTAAAAATGTAATTTATTGCAGTGTATGCATGTAGGTGTTGGTGGTTTATTTATGGCTTGTGGTCAAAATTGGAAAGCAGTTATAAGAAATATTTTAAAAAGTTTTTTTGAATATACCGACAATGCTTATATTTCATAAAAGGCTTTAATTGTTTAAATACAATACAACTTGTATGGCAAATGCTATTATTTTAATAATTATAATTATTTAATAAGTCTAGACAATTTTCTCATCTTACCAGCAAAATAACAAAATACTATTGCCTATTTAAAATGCCAACACTTTGTTAGAACAAAAATAATAATAAAAATTCCGTAGAAAATATTAAAGATATTTTCTCTGTCATCTTGAGCCATTATTATTTTTCTCTGCACTTTTCGTCCGAAAATGGTTAAAAGAATTCTTGCAACTTTGACTTTTCATTAAAGTACGCTTGTCATTTGCTGCCTCATACTGCCTTACAGCTCGTCTGCTTCCTTCCTTAAGCGTTTCCATAAGTAACTGACAATTCCTTGGCTTTATAATAACACATTAACATTAACACAAACCATTTCATTTCTTACCATAACCTTAAGCTATTTTAGCAATAACTTTACCTCCCCATTTTTGCCAACATTTTATAACTACGAGCGTGTGTGAATGAATGTACCAAGTTTCTTCTTCTTCTGCTACTGGTTGTATGTATGTTCGTATGTGAAAATGAAGTAGTTGAAGTAAATTGTTGCATTTAGTGGCACATTACGCATCATTAAATGTAATTAAGCCAAACTAAAAGTCTTTTGTCACAACACAAAACGTTCTCATTCTCCCGGCATAAAATGCAGACGACAGGAGGAACAAAAACAAAAAAATTGCCAACAAAAAACAAAATTGTATTTTTCATTAAACAGACACAATGCTTAAGAAAAATTGTCAATGGCTTTTTTTTTTCTTTTCGCAAAGCATAACCCAACGAAATTTATTACATATTTCAATTGATTTTCTTAGAAAGTGCCTTAAGATTGTAATGCTTCCTTTAGCTGACTAAGAAAACAGAATAACTCTTACATAGCAGAATAACTCTTACAAAAACAATAACGATAATCGACAACACCTTAAGAAAATGGCATCAATAACAAGTTTCTCAAAAAGTTTCGGAAAAATACTAACGTTCTTTGCACTCCTTTTATATTGTATATCATCAATTAAAATTCTTTATTTATGTTGTAGATCAAATGTGTGGATAATGTGTTAGGATAAGGAACACTAACGCTATGTTCGAACGACATTCGCTCTCTCATTTATAACACAACCCCCGATTATGAAATTAATTACATAAATTTCCATACAAAATCCTATAAATTAATCTATTTCTATTACCCCGTTATTATTTCAAAATCAATGTTATCTAAAATTTTATAAAACTTATATCAAAATAGTTTGGCTTACTTATTAGCTCTTAATCAAAATGTTTTAATTATAGATTTAATACAGCAAATTTACGAACGCTAGAATCCTATTAAGTAATACAAACAGAGAACGAAATAATCCGAAGCCTCGTGCGAATATAGCATAATAAAATATCAACTTGAAATAAGAAATTAGTAAGTAAAGTGTAGTTGGGTTCAACCGCTCTTTTTAGTTCAGCGTATTTTAATGAACTAGATCATTATTTTAGTTCAATAGTACAGTACTCAATTGATTTTTTTAGATTTCACACAAAAATATTCCGGCAGCACTGATTGTCTATGCTATTTGCGGGGTGGACTAATTTTTCATATTGAGTGTCATACATGAAGGGTATCCAAAATGGAGGCATAGTTTTAATTTTAATAAAAAAAAAAATTTTTTTACACATATTAAAAATATTTTTATTTCACTTTATTACACAAAGGTTGCGGTTAAAAATGAAAATTTATGCCGGTCGAATGACCCCCCACTGACTCGGCAGGCTCCTAATCTTTTACCAAAATTATCAATCACGTTTTGTCAATGGTTGATATCTTCTCGATAATGTTGGTTTTAAGCTCTTGAACTGTGGTGGGATTATTGCTGTATACTTGCGATTTCAAAAAACCTTACAAAAAAAAATCTAAAGGTTTCTAATCGCAAGATATTGGTGGTCAATTTTCTCTTGCACTACGAGAAGTAATGCGACTTTCTATCAAGACATCCATTGTTCCTCTTGCTGTGTAACAAGTGGGTCCATCCTGTTGAAACTACATATTCTCTATGTCTAAGTCATCAATTTTCCGCCACAAAAAGGTTCGCATCGTCTCCCTTTATTTCCACTGACCGTAATCGCATTTCCATCTTCGTTTTCGAAAAAATATGATCCGATTATTTCTCCGGAACACAAACCAGATGTATTGGTTACTCTAAGATAACTCTTGGATTCTTTGTGCTCTAAATGCAGCAATTCCACTTGTTGGCGTAGCCATTGAGCTGAAAAATATTCTTTTCTATTTCTTGATTTTCGATGGCCCAAGAATCGAATTGCCGACATAAAGCGTGGTCAGCTGATTTTAGTTCTTGGGTCAGTTGGATTTTATGAGCCCTTAAATGGAGATCACGAATCAAAATGTTGAATAAAGTGATTCGTTTGATCTGCTTGATGACACGATTTGTTGGAGCATTTTCTCTAATGAATTTTGTTCTAAATTTCGTAATTACATATTGAAAGCTTTTTCCATTTCGTTGTTCCTTCGTGTAACGTTCTATATTAACTAAACGGTATGTATTTAGAATCTGAAAATAAAAATTTAAAATAAAAATTGCAAGTAGAAAAAAATGACAGCATAATTAAAACGATACATTAATTTTGGATTCACGTTATGAAAGACAAAGAAACAGGAACGAAAAGAAATATGAACAACAGAGCTAAGAAAAAAAATAATTGTTATGTCCTGCTCTCCTAGTTCACTTGTGTGAATAGTTCATTTGAACTAGGTCGTTCACAAACTAACCAACAATAAAGTAAAAAATCAGTTAAAGCATTAGATAAAGATTCCGTTGTTCGGAATAAGTCTGAAAAGGATAAGTCGCTCTTAGAAATGATGAACCTTAAGATTTCTCTGAAAGATAAAAAAATCTATTTTACCCCAATAGTAGGCAATATTGAAATTAGTCCATAAAGTCGTGATATTATTTTAACTCCTTGAGAAAACGTATCAATTATGAGGAGTCAAGGATTTTCTGAACATTTTACAAACTGTGGAAACTATAGTTCCCACATGAGCCTTTGGAACCGATATTAAGTAAATCATAAGATTTCTTTAACTTTACATCGAATCAAATAGAAAAAACAGAACCACAATCAACAGACAAATAGCCATATCTTTAACAATATACGTCGTCGTTATTGCATAGAAAAGCCTTGATCTTGTCCACATCACGATTGCAATTTCCGTTAACGGACTACCGTCAAATGTCTCGTTATATTCTTTAGACTTTCGGCGTTTATGAACAATTTTCGATGTGCATCATATACTCTCCAGGGTTCTTAGGGTGTGTTTTCCATCAATAAATAATAAAAATTTTCCTTAAAGAGCCCAAAATTCCGGGATATTGAGCCAAAATCTTGGCCTGTGAAATTCTGACGTAGTCTAGTTGCTTTTGACACACTCTGAAACTTAGTTGTTCAAATAACTCTTTTGATTTTTCAATGTCGATAGAATTCTTAGGGAGTAGATCGTAATCTCTGTACTGTAATATGTCAATCGTAAAACCCGGAACAAAGAACACGTTTGACTGTCTTAATGTCATTAGTTTTACAACCTTCATAAGAATAAACTTATTCAAAATTTATAGGATCATCGACAGTCACCAGATCAATAATGCGGTGCTTCAAAAGCTAAAGAAATACCAGCATCAATTCAAAAAATAACGATTTCCTATATATTTCAACACGATTACACATTTATCTATCTCTAGCTATTATTATTATTATTAATATTAGACAGTAGGTTGCGCAACGGCCGGCAGCCTGATCTAAAAGGTTTTTTGTGCATCCCCATATACCCATCAGTACAATCTCGATATAGAAGAGGTAAAACCGAAAGCTATAATCATACGGCGACTTCTGCAGATTTTCGGTCCTGTTCAGTGCACCACAGTTACACACAATGTGGCCTGTGGTTTCATAATTCTCCAAATAGAGCTGGCTCTCCGTCTTATTCTGCAAACGTAACTCATTGGAATAAGATTTCATGTAGTAGCGTTCCGATAGAAAACTTACTACTCTCCACCGTGAATGCTTCCCTTGCCAATCAGTCAGCAGTTTTATTGCCATCGACTCCAGCATGACTCGAAATCTTGCAAAGTTCGGCCGTGTTTGCCACACCGAATTGTTGAAGATAGTCAAAACACTGCATAGCTATCCGCGTTTTCATAAAAAAATAAGCTATCGCCCTTAGTGAGGCCTGACTATCTGGAAATATAGTTATGCTTATCCCAGCTCACATGGTAAGTGCTTGAAAGACACTTGGCCATTGGCCCATAGATACGAAGATCCTTGTATAGGGTCTAAAGACTACCGTCCCTACACTCGTGTGATGGAAACCGATTCATTTGAACCTAATACCGACGAACAAGGGACAAGATCTCGAAGGATTAATGTCTGTAATCGAACACACGACAATTCGAATGCTTTCGCGGTCTAACTAAGAACTATAATATCACTTAATAAGGTTATGTATAGTAATAAGCGGATAGACGTATGCGTCGAAATACTTTCAAAGCGGCTTAATTTCCGGTCTATTTAAGATAGTTACCTTAGGCTCTTTCTTCAAAAGGCTAAAAATAGATGGCGTAATTTGGACATCTGGAAGGTAGCTTTAGTAAATATAGTTTGATCGTATTGAATCACATTAATCAACTATTAATCACCTAAGACTGTGTTCAAACGTACGTTTTAATTGAGTCAATTAATTTTAAAATTGCTCTATTGTATTTAGTGTTCACACATATTACACAATTAGCATTTGACAGCTAAAGATGTTAATTTACATTTTGTTCATTAAAATTTAAATTTGCGAATTTGGAATATGGAACTTAGTATAAATAAAACTTAAGCATTAAAAAGAATGTAAAATTTAATTTTAATTTTTTGTTTCGTTTTTTTCATTCTAATAATATTATATTTCATATGACATTGTACAGTATGCAAAGTCCCTATTCATACAACCTTAAAAAAATTGAATTGAATTTAAAAAAAAAAAAAATCCTTTAAGTGCCGTTTTTGATTTGTTTTCAGTAACAAAACCCACTAAAATCGGATAAAAAATATAATTTTTAAATATTTATTTTATTAAAAGCTAATGATTTCAATGAGTCCTAATTGTAAATTTGTACGATTATATAGTACTTTTTTCTTACTGTATGTAGTTGTCACTCCTCACAGAACAGACTTCACATAGAGCTGCCACTCCTCATTCTACATTCTTTATACAGGGTTGCATTTAGAAATTGTGGTTATGTATGGTAAATTGAGCTCAATTAAGGCCTTAGTTGCGTAAGATCTCTTAATTGGCAATTAGAGCTTATGTGCGAACATGATATAATACTTCGAATGGTGTTACGTTTTAATTGCGTTAAAATAAAATAAACACCCCTTTGCTGTTGTTTACAGTTTTTTATTTACTACACTATAACTTTTATACAGTTTCTGTTAACACAACAGCTTAATATTCGTTTATACAACACTCTTATTTCCGCTTAAACGCGACTTTATTTTATGACAGAAAAACGATAACTAACTGACGTGTAGGTAAAACAGCCTCTTTTACCTTATTGCCTACAGTTTGGAAAATTCCGGAAATGTCTCATATCCTCTATTTTATATTCATTAGTTCAAATGTAACGTAAAGATGGTCGAAATGTTAGTGCTGCCAGATAACGCAAATAAGTACAGAATTGACAGGGTGACACATAATTACCAAACATATTATATATATCATATATCATATGTGTGTTTTCTTTTTTTAGGCATTTTTATTTTCGTATTATGACAATTTCTTAGGAAATATTTCACTGGGTTATAACCACACGCTGAGAGCATTATAGTCAAGCCCAAATTTTCGTTATATATTATATAATATTTAGTTGGTTGGTTTTTCGGTTGTACGAGTACATACGATTTGTTAAAAACAACACAAAAAATAACAACACACATACAAGTATATACATATGTATGTATTCACGAGTAGTAATACTTGGACCATTATTACATGGTTGGAATGTGTCAAAAGTGATGACAGTTGATGAGCTGTCATAACAATAGATCAACAATTTAAGTGATGTTATTATGACTACAACAACTACTACTCATTGATTGCTTAGAAAGTTTTTATATCTGTCTGTTTGTTTGTCTATATATCTATTAGTCTGAATAGAGTCTGTCTATTTGGTCTGCAAGTGTAAGTAAGTTTGCTTTTAGTCACATGTCTTATGGTTGTGGTAATTACGATGATGATGAAGAAAGATGGCCAAAACTATAAATTAACTAAATATATACAATTACGTTTCATTAAATAGCATGTCTCTGTGTAATTATTTTGTTAAACAAAAAAAAAATAGTTTAAGAATGATGGTTATTATATCGTATAAGAAGTAGAATTTTAATTAAATTAAATAAATACCATCAGAATGGTTCAATTGAGCAGTTACGTTTATATTACTTTAAAAAAAAGGAAGTCCATATGCATTAATATTTACAGGGAATTAATTTGTACGCCTTTGAGTGTTTTTACTGCATTTTGGAACTGCTTACAGTAAAACTCACAAAGTGCTCTATGGTTTCACTGATTTTAAAATATTTTTAAAAACCGTTGTTTATGGTTATTTTTCAAAAATTATTCGAAAGAGCTTAAAACTAAATTACGGTTAAACTGTAATATAACTGATCGGTTAATCTAAAGTAATGATAATGAATCCTTAAATCATAATTTTTAAAAATATATATTTTGTTAAGTATTGCTCTTAATATTTATTTAAAATTACTGTGCTTCATTTTTGCTGGCATATTTTTATATGAAAAACTATCGTCATAAATAACAAACACCTTCAAAATAGAGCAACAAAAGGATGAGAAAGGAAAAGATATCCTTTAAACTTAATATGGCTATAATTCATTCATGTTTATGTTGGTAGATTTTTCTGTTGCTGCTTTTGCTACGTTAAAATTTATTTTTATTTTTTGCCTTTTTTAAATTATGTAGAAGTATTATTTTTCAGAACTATAAAAAAATAAATTTCAAAAAAAAAAAAAATTTAGAGCTTGTGTAGTTTTGTTAACTAAAGTTACTATATGATGCCATACACAACCCTTATTACTTATACAACCGTTAAAATCAGTAGCTTGACTAAGGATATCGTTGCGCTTCTTCTCGAGTCTCTAACACCAACTTTAGAAACGTCTTCTTCTGCTTGGTCTATCCGACGGAATTATGATCTCCCCCTGAAATTTTTGCAGTATCTCTCTGTTTGTTTGGAAGGAACTATAGGCTATATAAGTTTTAAAAATTTCAACAGGCGATGCCACGCCTATACAAAGTAAATATTTTTTTGTCGATACCTCCAAAATAAGAGTATGAGTCTCTAAACTTGGTCGAAATAGCTTTATCTATATATATAAAAGAGGACTATAAAATGCGTTGTAATTGATTTTCTCTCAAATGCGCCAACCGATTTTATTTTGTGAACCCTTGACTTTCACTATAGGAAGTTTAAAGGTCCATCGACTCGCAAGTTATTGGCATTAGAGTGAACCCCTTTGCATAATTTGCATAATTTTTACATGAAAACCATATTTGTTAAAGCATTTAAGCTTTTAGTCAAATAGAAAATATTTTTAAAACTGTATATATAAAAAGTATTTGTAGATAGCTTTCATTTGGTGTGTGGCTTCACTATTGTTCAACTGAAAGGTACTACGACCATATAAAATTTGTATTTGTATGTCTATATCTTTAAAACGAGAGTCTCTAAATTTGGCCCAACTGACTTTGTCGTCAATACAAATCATCAGTCGAAAATTGGGCCGAATTGGATATGTGGAAGTAGTATCTCCCATAAAAAGTATATATTAATTATTGTATATCTTTGGAACGTTAATAGTGGAAGATTCTGAATTTGGTCGAAATAACTTAGTAGTTAATACACATCATCAGTTGAAGCTTGTGCGAAATCGAATAAGTGGATCTAGCATCTCCCATACAAATTAAATACTGGTTTTTGTATATCTTGAGAATTGTTAGAGTTAAAGAATGGAAAGTTCTGAGTTTTGTCTAAATAGCTTGATCTTCAATACAAACCATCAGTTAAAAAGTTGGAGGAATCGGATAAGTGGAGGTGGTACCTCGCATACAAATTACATAATGATTTTTGTATATCTTGAGAATTGTTAGAGTTAAAGTTTCTAAATTTGCTTTAAATAACTTGACAGTCAATATAAACCATCATATAAAAAACACATGGAATTTCGCATTTGTAGAGAACGGTGACAGTTAAAATTTTCTTTATCTATTCATATCAGTCAAAAATTAGGTACAACACAAATGCTCACAGCAAGGCGGGAGGTATTACTCTAGTAGTCAACTAAAAACTATCAGTTAAAAAGTGGTCGGAATCGGTTAAATGGGCATGGTTGGTACCTCTCGTACAAAGTATATATTGTCAAAGTCAATCGACTTAATGATCCTGAATGTGTGGATTTTATCCAAATCGCCCATAAAAAACCTGTTGCTCGTCTCTCCCGACCAGGCCAAAATAGCCTCCGTTTGCGTCAATTTGATCGGACAGCTGACCATTGTAAAGAACTCTACTTTTAACGCCGTCGTAAAGGGCTTCTATCAATTCTAGTTCGTTCGGTATCCCAGCATTGATTATGGCATTCCAGATAAATGTGCGATGAACACCATCAAAGACCATAGCATACCATAGGTTTATTATAAAGAGTAGTCCAAGAATAATGCACGATGTTAATTGTGAGTCACACTTCAACGTCAAGTTGTTAGCCCAACTTAATTTGACATTTCTTTGTTTCAGAGTTTGACAAATCAATCATGGAGATGTACATTAAGATTGTTGAAGCCTTTTACGAAAATGGACGTTCAAATAAAAATGCATTTCTAGCACTTCGTGATTTTTTTAGTCGGCATAATCGGCCAATGTGTCCACCAATTTCGCAAATGAGAATCCACGTATGATTGTTGAAAAGCCAATGCATCCACAAAGAGTGATTGTTTGGTAAGATCTATGGGCTGGCGGCGCCATCGGGCAGTACTACTTCGAAAATTAGGAGGCCAAGCAGTGACCGTGAGTGGTGTTCTCTATCTCGAGATGATAACGTACTTGTGGCCAGAAATTGAGGATATATACCTCGATGATATGAAATGAAATAATGAAATAATGACTCTTTTGCGAGATAAGTTTAATGGCCGTGTTATCTCATATCGTAGCGATGTTAGTTGGCCGCCACGATCATGAGATTTGACACCGTTGGACTTCCTGCTTTGGAAATATTTAAAAGAAAGAGGGTCCGTCAATAAGCTAAGAATAATTCAAGAGCTAAAGGGCAAGATAATTCGGCACATTGAACGACATTAAACCATAATTATATCTCAGAGCCAATAAAAATATGGACCGACGGATAGAGTAATGCCACCGAAGCCGTGTAGAGCATTTGGCCAATATTTTTTTTCACACGTAATTGTCAGATATCCTTCTATTATAATAAAAAAAATATTAAGAAAACTCTCTGCAAACTTTTTCTTTTATATACAATTAACAGCGTGCGCTTTGGTTAGACCACCCTTTATTTTAATAAATTCTAATTAAAAATTTGTCTCATGTTGAAACATATATTTTTTAAACTTCAACTTGATCACAAAACTTAAATAAAGTTTCCGGGGAAACGATAGACATGATTCAGTCTAAATAAAAATAAAGCTTGGACTGGTGTTATATAGCACAAACACTAGAAATTTCGACTATTTGTGCTTATCCATGATAGGGTACCATTAATATGCAGTCATGAAGCTGCTAAAACTTTCAGTACAATCTTATTTAAACTACTTCTACTGCCTCTCTCTAAGCAACCAGTAGAACCGAATCCGAATTGTAGGAAAGGGAATATGAAATTTGGTTCGTGAACAAGTGTTACTTGTTATGTAAAGCTTTGTTATTTATTTAGATATATTTTAAATAAGTTTATTGTTAGTTTTTTGTTCTGTTACTTTTTTTAGACGTTTAATATTTGTATCTTATGCTGGAGAGGGTGTAACAAGTAGATTTATGTTGAAAATCTCTTTTTTTGTATGGATATGTACTAGAGGATATTATTTTTTACATTTGCATTATTTTTTCGCTTCTATTACCAAGGTATACTGTTTGTTTAAAAAAATGCAAATAGATGCATTCATTTCCTGAGGATTTATATATTTTTTTAGTATATTTACTACTCGTTTCATTTTGTTTCTTTGCTGGGCATAAATGGTAGTAAAATAATCCCTTGTTAAATGAATTTGATATTACATTACGTTAAGACGGAAACGGAATTATTATGTAATTACATTATGACAAGATAAGAAAAAATCGTTATGGGTTTTACAGTTCACATATGGATAAAGAGGACATGATGTTATGGTGTACATATTATGCAATAAAAAAAGACAATTTTATAGAATCCAAAAACTACATAAAATCGTTTATGTTGTAAAAAATGAAAAATTGTTATGGTAATGGCAAAAATTTAAATGATACATGAAACAAATATTAATCAAAACCAAGTCCAGTTTTAAGTAAAGTTTATCTATTATTCCGATCAATTTTCATTAAATTAAGTAAAGTAATTTGTGTTTAGGAAATATATTCTACTCTAGTAAAAATTGGCCTGACGACCATTTTTTAGCAGGTTTTTATAAAATCTTTACACCAAATTTTGACATAATCGTAATAAACCTTTAGCTATCAGAAATGTCAAGTTAGAACTTTTATTAATGGATTGAGTCTTTTGTGGGTCATGAGATAAAGTGTCTTTGTTACGACTATTTGGTTTCAATATTATTATTTTGTGATAAATAGAAACAGGAATTGTAAGCACTTTAAAAAAAACCATTAAATCATATAAAAAGTATTCTTTTTTCTTTTAATAAATTTTGGAACAAAAATTTTGTTTGTTAAAAAGCCATGTCAATCAAGTACATATCAGAGATCGGCAAAGAATATTGAAAATATGAGTATATTTGAATCATGATTCATATCCATTCATACCCAATGCAATGACTACTTATACGGTTTCATACTCTAAAGCTTGAATTACTCTCATCATACTAATATTTGCTAACATTTACGACTATATTGATCCAAACTCATCTGCACTAATTGTGCGCAGACGACGCAAAATGAGTATGATTCGAAAATGAGCATTTAAATAACCATTATAAGATTGGGTGTTTGTGTGCTTTCTCTTTCTTTTGAATAGCCAATACTAGTTTTCATGAATGCTCATGTGTATTCATGAATCATTCGAACCATTTAAGAGTATTATGAATATTTTCTAAGAAATTAATGAATGCTATGAGTATAAGTAGCTACAAGTAGGAGTAAGATATTTGATTCACACTCATTGCTACTTATGTATACTTATGAATCATTGTTATTGTGAGAATGAGTAGTTGAAATTGAATGATGCGTACCCACTTATACTCATAAATTCATGAGTGAGTATGAGTAGCAAACAAGCGATTTATTTCTGATCTCTGGTAGATATTTGTCATTATTTATGACTTTCTGCCATTTTTCCGTTAGTTTCACTATTCCCTTGAATTTCGTTATAGAACACAACAACATTTCTGTTACCTTATTCTTAAAGAGTTAAGAGGGCTATAGACAGCAGAATTTATCGTTTTGCCTTTTATAATTCCCTTCCACACTTGACAAACTTGTTTCTCGTCAATTAGGGTTTTGAATTCGTTTGCAGAGGGTCATCAACCTTTCAGAATGATTTGCCTCATTTAATATTCTCACATTTAACCCACTTCGTCACCTATAATGGTCCGCTTCAATAATGAGGCCATCTTCTGGCGTCTAGTAATTGTAAAATTTCATTCACTTTTTCAGAGACAGAGCAACCGGATGAAGGTGAGTCTTTGACATCGGAATTTACTTTACAAATGTGTTCGGTTGCTCTTATATCCATATTTCACTGAAGTAAATATAATATTCCATACAACCAACGTTTTTAAGGACTGTATTCCTCAGAAATGTCAACTTTTACTTTACACAGTATTTCCCGATATATAATATTATTATTATCACCACTCAGTAAGTTTCCCAACGGCCAGCAGCCCGACGCAAAAAGTATTTTCTGTCTTGTTATATTCCAAAAAATGGATTGTATGATCTCTTTTTTTCATTCCTCTAGGGAGCACTTCTACATAATTAGGACTGCGACCACACCCTCAAATGATGCCTAGTCAACTGTCGATCAAATTGTCGATTGGTACTATCCAAACAGCAACTTCTCCGAATGTAGTCAAGTAAATCTTCGAAAGGAACAGAACTGATCTCCGTAGGATTCAATTGATTCCACTTGAAAACGTGTTATCTAGTTCTAGATAGCGCAATACAGTTGCCATGTGGTTTTTCTCCCTTGATTCATGCGTAAACCACTTCAACCTCCTGGGATCGACACCAGGCCCTGAGATCAATTCTCTGCTATCAAGGAACACAATTCTGAACGTCTGGTCGAAAATCAGCTTAGGGTTCACAAGGGCTGTGCCAGAACACCCGACCATACTATCGGGAATACTTTTTAGAACAATATATGTGACCAAAGTCAAATTTTTATCCCTGACGCGATTTGCATTCTCAAAACACTCATAGCACATTTCATCAGAAGGATGTGCATAGGGGATAGCACTATATAAAGGGTGGTCTAACCAAAACGTATGATGTTAATTGTTTAGCTTTCGTGGCATATCTGTATCCGTCGGTTCATATTTTCAATGACTCTGAGACATAATTGAGGTTCAAAATCGTTAATGTGCCGAATTATTTAATCTTTAAGCTCTTGAATTGTTTCTTTTAAATATCCCAAAAGAAAGAAGTCCAACGGTGTCAAATCAAATGCTCATGGCGTCCAGTTAACATCGTCACGACATAAGATAACATGGCCGTTGAATTTCTCGCACAAAAAAGCCATTTAGTTGGCTGTGTGGCAAGTGGCACCATTCTGCTTGTACCACACATCGTCCAGGTACATATCTTCAATTTCTGGAAAAAAGAAGTCCGTCATCTTATCGCGATAGCGAACACCTTTCACGGGAACTGCTTGGTCGACTTCATTTTCGAAAAACTACGGTCTGATGAAGCCGCCAGCACATAAACCGCAGCAAACGGTCACTCTTTGTGAATGCATTGGCTTTTAAACAATCACTTGTTCTCGTTCGCCTAAATGCAGCAATTTTGGACACATTTGGTCGATTATGCTGACCAAAAAAATCACGAATTGCACGAAATACATTTTGATTTAAACGCCAATTTTCGTAAAAGGCTTCAACAACCTTACGCGCTGCTTATTTGTCTACCTATCCATGGTTGAGTTTGTCGAACACTGAAACAGAGAATTGTCAAATGAAGTTGGGCAAAAAACTTGATGTAAAGGTGTGACTAACATCGTAGATTATGGTTGGACCACCCTTTTTAACCATCGATACCATCGAGTGATAAAAGACTGCAAAAATATTTTATATGTTCTAATATTCAACAAAAAATAAAGCCTTGGTGTGTTTTTCTAAAGAAGGCAATGTTTAATTTTCTATTATGAGAAAAACACGCACTAAATAAAAGGAAAACGAAGAAAAATTCATTTTAAAATGCTATAAAATTAAGATGGCAAAATTCTGTCATCAACAGTATTAGATAGTCACACAATTTTCGATATGAAAATTTTCTGAGAAATTCATCATGAGCATCAAATTTAACATCATAAGTTCAAAATTTATGAATTGCAAAGATTTGTAATGAAATGTTTAGTTATAAAGTGATTAGAGTTGAAAAAAATCAATATTGCAAAATTTATATTGAAACCATTTTATATACATATCTGTCAGCAATAGCGGAGTTTTAAAAACTTAAAATTATAAAAAAAAAATTTTTGTAAAAAAAAAATGTTCTTTTCATTTTTACTACGCATCTGTTAAATTCTGTTTACTTGAAATGCCCCTTTAAGTCAAAAAGAATTTTAATATTTTATTACATGTTTATGCGTTTTTAACTTCATTTTATGAAAGTATGTCTTTTAACAGGGTGACTAGAAATATAGAAAACAATTGTAAATAATATAATATAAAAAAGTACTGTATCAAATATCACATTTCTAACTAAGATCTTTTAAATCATATTAAAGAGGGTTTATTTAGAGGATTTTTTCTTTTATTTTTGCAAATCCCTTCTGGTTGTTTTCAATAAAAATATCTTCAATTATGCATATGATTTGTGTTTATTTGCATAATAAATGTGATTCCTTTTTGTTTTTATTTTTTGAATAATTTCAGTTAAAATTATATACGATATTGTATAAGCGATAAGTGGTAAATAAAAATGAGCATCTGTTTGTTAAAATTTAAATATAAAAAAGCATTGAATAAATTGTGTTTGTTTTCAAATTTGAAATGGTTAATTTTATAATGCAATAAATATTTAAATAAACTGTTGAAATACTATATTAATCTATTCTGATATATGGTATTTTAAAATGACTTTCCGTATAACAATGTGATGCTTCGTATAGACTTTTTATATTAAAAAACAACTACAATTTCTTCTTTAAAGATTTAAGAATTTATTAAGTATACTATTTTTCCATTATTTACAATATACTTTTTCAAATACTTTATTACTTTATCACTCCTTTTAAAAGAAAAAACCTGCGAATCATCATTTGACAAATGATTTAGTTTAACATTTTATTAATTGCTTAACTCAGGACGTTGGGAGTAATCAACTTCAATTTTACTTGAGTTTTGCTTGCAAAACACTTCAAATGTCATGTTTCTAAATAAAAATACAACTGCTACTTGTACAATGAGCGAAATGGCAAAAAAAGCAAAGTGAAACCAAATAGAAGAGAATATAGGAAAGATTAGTAAGAAGTTCCCAATTTTTGTATAAAATACTGTAAGAATTTTTAGAAAATTTTTTTAAGCTTAAAACAAAAGGTTTGAGGACAAATCTAGCACATACTCATAAATTTAATTTGCACTATACACCAGTTGAAGACTTGCAATCCTTATGTGATCTCAGCTGCGTTATAGCAAATACCGTCAGATCGAGAGAATAGTAGTACGACGCATTTCCAAAGCAAGACAATCGTATGGCCAGCTGCAAAAAAATATGCCATTCAATGCACGTCAAATCAAGTCGGAAACTTGCCCGATAGTATAATGAACCTGGCTGTTAACCTGATATCAATGCTCGATAGCTCCGATATTCTTCGCATTCTTCTCCTTCTCAATCGATGGTGGGCTGCTGGATATGTCCTTTGAAGTAACACAGTGGCGGTTTATTTCGATGACTCGAATACGGAATCGGGTTGAGGGTCGGGTTTCTAATCTGATGACCACAGGGTCTGTCCAAGCTACCGGATGATTGCACAGTTTTTCAGGCGAAGGTTTACACTATAGACAAGGCCGCTAAACGCTAATCCTGAGGCCTCAAGGCTATTAGGATTTACGTAGACAGCTCTCCGTAATTAGTGTTCTCAGCTCGTACGTCATTAAATCGAAATGTCTCCTCAGCTGTATCCGCTCACAGACCCGGCTGGAACGGAATCATGTCGAACTGATACGAGTTCTGAATACGGGTATCCGCGGAATGGAATCACTCATGAGTGCGCTACTAGGGGGACCTCTCTGGCTCCCACGAAAGGATATGTGACTGCACCTCTGGGTGTGTTGTTGGGCTTGTTGGACAGATGGTCACTGAGCAAGATAAAAAACATATGGACCAACCTCACCAGTTGCAGAATATCCAGAATGCTTTGCCCTTCTCTTTGTATGGAAAGGACTAAGCCTCTTCTCACGTTTGGAAGGGGGTCGATCGGGCTTTTTTCGGGCACTGTATAATAGGTCGCATATCAGAGCCCATGGAACGCCCTGGTCATGGTTACTGTATGACCTGTCAGGCTGAGGATGAAGGAGAATCAGTACAACACCTTCTCTGTGACGGTCCTGCGCTATGGAAGCTTACACTGAGGCATTTGAGTACATGTCACTTCCATAATGTGGACTGTCTTACGAATGTATCACTGTCGATGTTGATTTACTTCGTCACGCTCACGTGAGGCAACTGACATTTTTCGGCCTTTAGGTGCGAATCATGTCTGGGAGATAGTGAGGGTCAGAGGGCCTTCGAGTGAACTCGTAAATTTTGGATGACCCACATAACATAATATAACCAAGGCTTTAGTTAATGCAATAGTAGCAGTGTTTAATAGATGGACGCTTGCTGCTTTGCCGACAAAAATTAATTTAAAACTTTAATTTTATTTTGTTCTCCTGTTTTTGTTTTTGTTTTAATAAGTACGTAAGTAGAAAATTGGGAATCACTGCAACATATATTTCATTGTAAAATAGATAGAAAGTCTGAATAAAAACCGTATTCATAGGTAAACCACAATCAGTTTCAACATTGAAAGAGTGAATGAGAATGAGTGACGCTATGAATGAATGAATGAATGAAAAATGAATGAAGACAAACACATATACCGAGATAGCTTAGCCACTACAATAGCAGTAGTATTTATTTGAAAAAGTTTTTTTCCACTTTTTTCACTATAATACTCTTCTTTTACACCCTCACACACACATACTAAAAACTAATAAGAGGTAAAAAAATAAAGTATTTTTAAGGAGCAGGAGAAAAAACAACACGGAAAGAAAAAAGTAAAAAAATAAAAGGAAATAAGAGGAAAAAAAGCGGAAGGTTTTACAAAGAATAGAACAGCATAAGCAATAATAAAAACAACAGCAGGAGAGCAAAAGCAAAAAACAAAGCTACTTTATTAGACAAACAATTGTTGTTACAGACAACAGCAGCAGCGAAAATAATGAAAAAATTACATTTTTAACGTTTGTAATAGCAAAGATACAGCGGAACACCTACTACATGTGTACATATGACAATAAACCTACACATCTTTAAAGAGAAAACTTAACCATTCACATGAACCTACTCATACGTATGTTCCTAGTTGTGTATTGGCGGAAATAAAGGACGCTGATTGCATATACGTACATAGGCTCATGTATGTGTTGGTGTGCCATGAAACATGTTTGGTGGCGATAGTGTTTGTTTATAAAAGTAAGCATATGTATCCGTGTGTTTGGAAGTATTTAAACATCAAGTAGTTGAGTAGTTTTAAAGTTAACGAAGTAACGAGAACAACAGCTACACAGTACCGTTTCAAGTTGAGAACTGGATGCTGAGTTCTTTAGCAAAAATTCATTATAGAATTTCTCTTTTATTGTTGTTTTGTTACTCTTGACTAAAGAATAGGATCTGAAAGAGTTCTTTAAAAGGCAAAAAAAAATCTTAATAAACTTTTTTTGTAACAAAATTAGAAAATATTTTTAATTTTAAACATGTTTTAATTTCAAACTAAACAACAACAAAATTAATAAAAACTAACAAAAATGTTATGTTGTTTAGTGATCGAATTAAAGCATTTGTTTATGCTTAAAAAATTTATTTAGTAAAGATTACGACCATGTTTTCAAGAACTTCCTCCAATTGTAAAATAAAAAAAGGCACAAAGGCGCTAAGTAAAACAGGTCCTTTTCGTGAAATGACTTAAAATGAGACTTAAATACATAATTCGATGTTTGTATGAGATATACGGCAAGTAGTATCATTCTGTTGAAATCACAGGTTTTTGGTATTTACCTTCAGTTTTGCCAGTTATATACGGCGTTTTTTCATTTCTTTCTCACAATTTCTTTCATTACAGGAACTTGGTGTGATCTTGTGTCTAGCTAGAATATTTGCTAAATAAGTCTCACACAATGGCTTATAAATGCTTGAATGGAATTGACATCAATCATAGCCGCATTCCATAACTCAAAATCATACAAAATTATACTTCGCATAAGAATTAAAGATGTTAATTTTCGTTTTTGGGAAGATATGTGGAAAATACTCTATATCGTTCAGTCGGCCAAAAGATTGGCTGCCTAGGTTCAATTTGTTCCGTATATCAGCACTGAAACCGTCGGAGGTAGTGATAGCAAAAAGACGGAACCTCTCCTAAATTTCTATTCGAAAGATCGTTGAGTTTTTAGTGTTGATACGCATAATTTGGCTTTTGGAAGTGGAACTGCAATTCAGATCTGTATAGTTCCGCTGTATAGAATCTAGCTATCCCTGCATGTCGCAATGTGTTTTAGCCAGGAGACAGATGTCGTCTGCGTAGTCCAGGTCTGCCAACTTTGTATTAAGTCTACAAGTTATACACGTTGCAGCACACAATCGAATACAACGTTAAACAACAGTGAAAAAATGAAAATAAAAATTTTGTTGTTGTAATTCATAAATATACTCGTACGCTAAGTAGAATTTTCGACATTTACAGCAAAAAAAAAAAAATTCTAAACTAGGTACTCTCACTTTATTTGGAATAAAAAATGTATTTAAAAATCGAAAACTGTAGTGAACTTGGTAAATATTTGCTGCTTTCTGTTTTTTGTGAATTTTTAGAAATCAAAGATATTATAATACAAAAATAAAAAAATAATTTTTTTCTCAATAACTCCAAAAATATGGATTATAAAAAAATAATGATATTAGAATGACTGAAAGCTGGTATAATTTGGAAATATTTCAAAAACGACTTAACAAAATCGAATAAGTTATTTCTAAGTTGTCATAAGATGTATAAAGCAGCCCCTTCAACAATCTCATATTTTAGACAAAGAATTCTAAAAAAAAACTAATCCATAGAATCTGAAATGATGATGAGTTTTGAAATTAGGCGACTATAGCGCATCAAAAAATACATTAAATATCAAAGGTATTTTTTCTTGTTGTATATTGTTATCGATTCATTGCTAAAACTGAACGAAATTATTAAATTTATGAACCGAATGATTAAAGATGCATCACGTACTACACTAATGTGCGAAATAGATCATTGACGTCGCACGGTGAAGTCAGTTGGTTGAGAAATATTTATGTTCAGTAATTATAATTTAAATCCTTAATCAGGATTTAAATATTCCATTAGGAATAGACGTATTTTCCTGTCCAATTTCATTGTATTTATATTTTCTTTTGCTATCAAATGCAGGGAAGAGTTTTCGTTTGTAGTGCGGCTTAGAATTTCTTCCTGTCCAATTTCATTGTATTTATATTTTCTTTTGCTATCAAATGCAGGGAAGAGTTTTCGTTTGTAGTGCGGCTTAGAATTTCTTCATATAAATTATTTACTTTATCGTTCTGATGTTAGTCAAGACGTTCTAAATATTGATCGAAGAGCATACGATCCAAGATACTTAACGAACAGGTTTTTTAAATATCGTAGGTCGTAAATAATTAGTCGTGATTAGAGAAAGCAGACAATTACGGTTGATTAATTTCACGTTCATTGAAGCTATGTCTATCAGTCTATTTGATTTTCTGTGGCATTATGTCAGTGTAACCATAATTACCATTTTAAGAATACTATTTTTACCACTCTTTATGCTCATGATTCGAGATAATTTTTTTTTAATATCCAAAAAATGATTATATATTCCCATTGATAAATCTTTCTAAATATTAAAAATTAAAACCCATTATTTAAATACATTTATAGCAATCTTTACTAACGCCCGTAAAAGCCAATTTTATTATTAGTTAACCATTTGATAAGGTTTAATATACAAAACTGTTTTAAAATTATCTTTCAAACTAAATTTCTTCTGTGAAGTTTTCAACCTTAATGACAAACTTTGCCATTCATTATATATCATTAATATAATTAATAGCTGACATTATCCTTTTGCCGACATTTGTGTAATATGTAAAGCAGCTTTATAAATCATATCAAACTGTTACAATCATTTGATTGCACAATATGCCTTCTTTGTCTTGTACAGTTTCATGTGGTCATATTGTATCATTTACAACAACAGTAAAGATTGTCTATCAATGAATGTTAATGGCTTACCAACCAAACAAAAATGTGCCTCCTTTTTTTTTTGAATGGTCAAAAGAATTTTTTTTATATATACATGAGTGAATATTTCATCTAATGTACAAATCTTTTGACATTTATTTATTAATTAGTTAGATTTGTTGTTACTAAAAAACAAGAAGAAAAACACAACATGTATCCTTCGTCAAAGTGAAAGGTTAAAACCAAAAGGATCGAAAGATATACAAAATCCTTAACTTTGATAAGGCATTCAAAGAAAATAAAAGAAAATACAGGCCAGCTTAACTTTTAACATTTCAAGGGGTCAGCAGAGACATATACAAAAAAAAAAAAACAATACTACCAAAGAAATTTTATCAAAATTGGAAGAAAGTAAGGAAATTATTTTTTTGTGAAATTAATGATGAAAATGCTTTTTATTTTATTAAATCAGATTGCAGAAGTATTTTTTTTCTTGTATTAGTTGTAAAGTTTAAAAAATGTGGGCTTCAGATATATTTTCAATTATTTAAATAGCAGTTTGGAGGGCTATTTTTTGCATTTATTTCTTAATAAATAGGAGGCCATCTTCAAATGATCCATCCAAGAATCTCCTGGGAAAAGAAAAGCAACAGCAACCCCAAAATATCAATGGAAGAGTAAGTCAGTGCCACCTCTTGTCGGAGAAAGAAAAGTGGAGGAATATATGTATGATTAGCAGCAGCAGAAATCAGTAGGGCTTCGAACCACCACTACACCAAATATACAAAAGACGTTATTCTACGCAAGACAACATCTATCCTAGACACTTCCAACAGTACATCGAAAATCTGCTTAGCTGGAAGACAAAAATGTTTACAAAGAAACTAAAACTAGGGAAGGATGCCTTGTAGGAGCCGTATGCACGCGGTGAACAACAAAGTTCATTTTCGAATATTTTCTATTTTGTGCTAAAATGGCTTGCTCTACTTATTCTATTCCAAAAAAGAGCACATTGCTTACTTATCTAAGTCAAAATTGTGCGAAGATGAGAAATTTTAATAAACTTAAAATTAATTTGCATGTGGGAACTAATCAGGTGGCAGGAGTTGAACTTAAAAAATATTTTAATTTTGCATGTGAGAAATATTGCTTGAATAACATGAAATTAAGTGATACTGACATCGAAAAAATTCTGACGTTGCAAAATTGATCCATTATGATAACCCATGCGTCGAAGTATTTTATGTGAAGCTCGAATATTCATGGTGCAAAGGTATCTGGCAGGATCAGCAGGATATCATGTATTAAGAGATGAAGTCGGACGAGACAATTACATCGAACCCGTATTAAATAAAATTTATTCGTTTGAGGCAAGCATTAGCTGAAAAGTGAGAGTATTGGGCGGTGCTCAGCTACGATGGGGGAAGAACCCACTTGCTTTCTATCGAAACAAATCTTGCACCTCACGATAGGGTTCGATCAAAGTCTATCACAGGGATATTGTGACATAGGCTAACAATCCTGCAGGCTAATATCATTCACTTGGCCTACCCTTTAATAAGGAGTTGGAGGAGGCTGTGGAACATTTCTAATGTCAATGTCAAAGTCTTTTGGATATTATGACTGTTTTCCTTGGCACTACGTTCCTGCATAATGTATCGGACCTAGCTGATTTACAAAAAAGCCTGCAGGCTGTCTTAATTGGAGCATGCTACTAACACGTTCGTTTCGGGCCGGGGTGCTGACATGTAGGTCCACCTAGACACTACCTTCTATCAGCATCACAATGGGATCAGTATATGGCCTCAGGTGGGCTGTACTCGTGTCCAGCTACCCGTTGTAACTAACTACATAATTATTCCTACAAAATTTTTAGAGCGAATCACTCAAATTGTAAATAATTCAGTTGAAGTTACTCTGTTTTATGCCATTACCAGTCAGGCGTAAAAACACAACCAAAAAGAATATAAACAAAAGAAAGTAAACAGACAATAAAATGGCGAGAGGAAAAGTTGACGCGTAGTTTACGCAATAAACAAGAACCACAACAAGAATAAGAACAATTTAACTAAGTCATGTGAACAGTGTAAGTCGTACAAGTTCGAGCCGCAGGTCAATATTTTATAAATTCTTCATTAGTTTCTTTCATTTCTGCTACACATTTTACACAATTTACCAAAAATAATAAAAAGAAGTTTACTCGCAATTTAAAAAATTTTGAAATAAAAAAAGAAGAAGAAGAAGAATAATGTTAAAACCAATGAAAAAACGCCAAGCGAACTGAGTAATTGTATAAATAATTCAAACAGAAAACAAATAAGTTCAAATTCTCTGTAAGCAAGGCATTACACTTTGTTTTGTTCCAATCGATGCAGAATGGTTTCACTGGAATACGCTTCATTTCAAGAGAATCCGAACTGGATCGATTAGTTTTGCCTCCAAAACCAGCAAATCAAGATTATGACTGTCGATAGCCTATATTCTCAGTAAATTTAGATTGCAACAGTGTATCACAACAAATGCCCATAATTTACCAAAAATTCCACATTTTAAGTTATACACCCAATAGTAGAAACAAAAGTTCTTGATAAGAAATTTTTTTGCAAATTTATCAAAGTTAATCTATGTTGTAAAAGGATAAAAGCGGAAAAGCGTAGCTAAACATGTTTGGGCTTATCATTGATAAGGTATAAAGGATTTTTTAAGGATTTTAATCTTCTTTTTTTGAGCTCTTGTTTGTATTTCAAATGAGATTACGTATTTCTTAATTTTAGGTAGAAGTTTTTTTAGTCATTAATTGTAGCAGAAATAACTAATGTAACCGAACAAATAAAAGGTGTAAACAATACAAAAAAGTGACTTAAGACACAATAATTAAAAATAGTTTCGACTTTGAAATTGACAACAGTGATAAATGTTGGAAAATTATACTTTTACATATTGGCTTGGAGTTTCTAAAGACAATTCTGACTACAATACAAGACAGTGTTCCCTGCACAACAAGATTAAAACCGAAAAATGCATAAACGTTGTTTTATGTCATTCAAAAACAACATTTTTTTTGGCAATTTTTTTTTTCCAAAATTAACAACTTATTTCTTAAGAAACTAAAAATAATAAAAAAAAACTCAAGTACAATGACTTTTATTCATCTTTCTTTCAGTTTACTTCAGTTCTTTGTTGTCTGTACCAATATATGTATGTATGTAAGTATGAAATTCAATTCATTAAATATTAAATATAATTTCTCTGTTTATTTTTTTGTTTTTTGTTTTAAATATAAAAACACCATAACGATAACAGCAGCACCGTCGTCAATCGTAATAAAATAAATCGTTTGTAATATTTCTTTGCTCGATTTACAAGAGGCAACCTTCAGAAGTATGATTATTATTAATACATGCGAAACAATATAAATAATAATCACTGATACGTCGTGGGGTACTCTATACGCTTATACGAGGAGCACATGTTAGAATTAAAGATTATGATTATGTGATTACATGGCTCTTATTTTATTATTAAAAATGCAATTCAATTTAGTTAAAAGGAATTTATTTTTATGTCGACATTGCTCAACGTAAATGGAAGTGAACAACTTTATAAATATTTAAACAAATACGATGAGAGTTTTAATAATATTTAGTATTGGCAGAAATTTTTCAATAACATATACATACATAAATAAATATAAATTTCAAAGATTTATTTGCAGATTTAATTTCGAACATATTTGAATCTTTTAGAATTATTTTTAAACAAAAAAAGATATTAAAATGAAGAGTCAAAGAATTGAAATTAATGGCTAATGTAGTCAGTAAGCATATTAGGTCATATAAACACTGTCTTACTATATTTCCATTTGATCCTATAAGGGGCATTGGACTTTATCCCGGTAAAGCCCAGAACATTGTTTGTCTTTTATTTTGTTAAAAAGATGTATACGCACTCCAGTCAAAAATTTATATGTGCAGGACTTCAACTTTAATTACAAAAAACAGAAATAAGGGAACTAAGAGAGCTAATAAATTAAATAACAAAATTAATTTTAAATATTTTTCTTAACTTAAAAAAATATTTTTTATATTTTCTGAATATATTAAATATTTTTAACACATATTTATGTGTGTTAACATATCCTTTTAGTTGTAAAGTAAAAATTTTATATGCATATTATACTAAGGATTTGTGTTACCCTTATATATCTTCATCAGTTAAACACGTCTGCACCAGTCTTTTCAGGACACACAAATTAATTTTGTCTTATTCAGCCAAAATGGCATATCTCAGCTCCCTAAGGTTGACAAATTGCTTAGAAGAAATATATATTTTGACAGCAAGTATTTTCTATAGAGCCACTCCTGCAACTCAATTTGTCGGGAGTTAAAGAAAGCCTTTGTTTCCTTCGCCACGTGGATCTGTGCATTATACTGCTGGAAAATCCATTTAGCCCCATGAAAATAACCAGAAAAATCAAAGACTACATTTACTAACAATCTTATGTAAGCTTCTGTACTAAGTTTACCCGTTAAAAAGCATATTTTGGACTTGCCTTTGATGAAAATGCAGCCTATATGCATGCAGCCGGTAGCGTGACAACACAAGCGTCCCAAGTTCGAGCCCTAGCAAAGGACGTTACAAAAAAAGTTATATGTACTTACGAATGTTTACTAAAGAGGTTTCAACTTCCCTCCAGACAACTCCATATAAAAAATAAGAAAGAAACCCCCTGACATTCCAGCTTACCTCTGACGATGATGACAAACATCAGATGAATAATCAGGAAAAAAATGCCACCTACTGGGAAAAAATTACAATGCTAACATAAAGATCACCACAATTAGCAAGGATATTCATCACTATAGAATCATATGGAGGGGGCTACAATGGATTAATCACCTACTTAGCTCGAAAGATCAAATTTATTAAAGGAACTAAAAACGAAAGCAATGGATGCTTTATGGAAAGCCATTATGCTCCCTAGAGGAGTGACAAAAAAAAATAAATACATGCAGTCTTATGGTATTCTTCACTTGTGTGTCTTACATCCCTCCAATATTTGTGGAGACCACATGGCCCATCTTCTTTCAACTTATTTTCATCATTGAGTATAACAGATTCGAATTTTTCTTCCCAAAACGTAATTTTTTCTTAAATCCAATACGTGCGCTTTTAAGATGTTGTTTAAGGCTTGGTTAAGGCACCAGATTCTCTTATTTAAGACCTAAATATAGTTTTATATTTTATGCACACAGACTAAATTCCACATTTATTTGCCTACAACTTATACGGCTATTGGTTGCTGCTTTGTATACAGTTTTCTCCAATCATCAATGATGCATATCAGGCCAATACGTCTATTAGTTCCATAATCATGTTGGTTTTTTAGGAAACTTATTATGGTACTTCCATGTATTTTTACGGAAACATAAATTCGGTTAGCTTTGATGCCTGATTGACCCATTCAAAGCGTCATTTTCCTACAAATCAATAAAAGAAATACATTTTTGTCATCTAATAACTTTGCTTATGCGAAATGCTTGCTTAGGACTTGTTTTCTGTTTTCTGTGCATAGGTTGAGGTTAAGAATGTAAATTCAATTGCCAAAGATGACTGTTGAAATGTCGAGGACTTATGGCAAAAGGCAAAAGTTTTTCTGTAGAACATTAGCGCAGACTTTTGCAAGAACTTAGTGCAGTTCATGCCAAAACCTATTGAGGCTATCATTAAATCAAAAGATGGTAATGTGTAATATTAACACGTTCTCGGACGTAAATGCTACAAAATTCATTTTCATGGCAACGCAGAATAACATGAATGCTATAGCATTCAAAAAATTAAAAATTTTTATTTTATAAATAATTAATTTTATAAATAATTATGTAATTAAGAAAATTATATAATTTGGTAATTATAACACTTGTTAAGGTGTGGACTAACTGATTCCTCTGTTTTTTTTTTTTTTTTTGTATTATCTTATCGTACGAAATAGTTTTAATAAAAGTTCGGAGAAACCAACCCATTGGGTTTTGTTGGTTTGTTTCATGTTTTTTTTTTTTTTTTTGGTTTTATTAGGTTTTGTAACTGCTTCCAAATTTCGTTTAAGTCGACAATATTTTATGTTTGCTTATACAGTCACGTTTTTTTTAGTATTTATAAAGCAATTTTGAACTCTTGGTGGGCTCAAGGCGTCATTGTGTACTACGAGCTACTAAAACTGGGTGATTATAGCAGACTGCAATTACTTCGTTTGATGTATTATGAGAAAAATGGCCAGAATATAAAGATAGACCTGATTAGGTTATTCTTTTTCATGATAACACCCGACCTCATGTCGCTAAAGTTTTAAAAGGAAATGCTGCATCCACCGTATTTTCTGAACATTGCTCCGTCTGCTGTTGTTACGGATACAATATATGCACACCACTTTATAGGCCTTTTTTACGTGGCATTTCCATTTTACGGCCTGTTTGTATAATGGAACACATTCGCTTTAATCGTTTTTTTTTAAGTGTAAGGGAAGCAAACGCAACACATATTCATCTCGTTTAAAGGAATTATTTACGGCCTACATTTTTAGAGACTATCTCTAGACCGTATAAAGACGTATGGTTTTATCTTTTAACATATCACCGAATCATTTCCTTTGAAGAAATATAAAATCGGCTTCAAAGTTGGAGTGTCTTAAAAGGCGAGAAGTTTCTCTGAGACGGGAATCAGAAATTGGCTCAGAGGTGAAGAAAAGATGTAAGCAGTGATGTGATAAATTTGTAATACATATGTAGTTCTAATACGTAAATTACACCTATTTTTGTTGTTAATATACTACGAAAACCTTTAAATATATAATACCCAATAAAAACCGGGTAGGTTTAACTGGGTTACCCATGCTATGCACCTTTTTGATATTTTTAGTGTCCACGAATGGGTTTATAATGAATGCACTTCAAGGTCAATAAATTGATCACATGTCTTTATTTCAATTTTTAGTATTGTTTAAAAAGTATCTGATCCTTTCCGAAAATGCAGCATTACAAAAAAATTTATTCTGTTTTAAAAATATATGAACAAAAAGTTGACATAATATACATATACATAATATACATAATATACATATATACACATTGAATAATGTCAAAAACGAAAGTGAGTCCAAAATATTTAGGATTTTTATTAACCCGAGAATACCGATGGTTCGGTTTCAAAGAAAATCATACGATAGCTTCCTTATATCATTTTCTTGAAGGCCACTTCCTTCCTTTCCCCCTATATTTATTTAATCAATCTCAGCTGAATATGAAAGAGTGGAAGAAATCTTTATTTAGGGGTCAAAACAGGTTTTAAAACAATATGTTTTTCGTAATTTCTTAAATATGATGCGGTTTCCTATCCCTGCTGCCAGATACATAAAGAGCAGCAGTATTGGTGTGACCTGATGCTAACGCGCATACTTTAATGATAACGATGATGTTTTTCAGAACACCAAATATTATTAATTTGTATTCACCATATTTGATTATTTTGTTTTATGCTTTAAACACATTGGCGAAGTAAGTAATATATGGAAATAAATGGATAATATTGGAAACGACATCATAATAAGCAGCTGATCCTAAAATATAATCGACGTTTTGATAAATACAATTTTAAATTACATTTCAATGAGCATTCCTTTCTTTATTTTTTTAACTAACTAAAAGCCAGCAAAAGTAGTCGTAGACAGCAGCAAAAGTAGTCGTAGACAGCAGCAAAAGTAGTCGCTTAGCCGTGTAGCTGTGTTGCTGTCAAAATAATCGTATTCATATAGACGTGTGTATTTTATTTTTTTTTTTTTTTTTTGTAGAGTGTAGTCTGTAGCATGTAGTCGTATATGTGTTTGATGCATTAGTTCTATATATATAAAAAGAAGTGTACACTTTGATGCCACCACTAACTGCGGAAACGGGTCGACCGATTTCAACCAAAACTTCAGGGTACGGAATGGTCCGTAGATGGTTCACGAAATAGACATAGTAGTTCCGGAAATATGGCATTTATATTTTCCTATATATTCCCATACAAATATCAACAAAATGCCCTCCATTTTCCACATTATGATTTGTTATTGTCACTTGAAAAGTTACCAAACCAGATATCGTAATGTCTTATGTGTACAATGACATTCAGTCTTTCTAATTGGAATGTTGAGCTGAATCTTTTAAGTCGTTGTTTCGATCATCATTTTATTTGTACGCTGACCATTCGATATTGATTTTTGGAGATATTACTTAATAGCCTTTATCTGTTGCATACCGATCTTTTACAAGATTAGCAAACTAGCAAATTCGCCAGATAATGACAAGAAATGCAAAGAATTGGCCGAGCAACGAAAATTGGAAGAAGAAGGTGGTCATCATTAATAAAGAAGGAGCTGATATTTAATAATTTAAAAAATATACGGAAAGTTACAATAATGCTGTCAAATGTATATTTCTAGATTTGATGTTTTTCTAAATAAAATTATCTGAAGGAATGTAATCATTTTGCAAAAAAAAAAAATCTAGATAACGATTAGAATGGGTGTTGTTGAATTTAGTCTAAGTGGGCTGAATTGGATAAGTGGGCATGGTATGTCCCATACAAATTAAATATTGATTTCTGTATATCATGAGTATTGTTAACGTTAAAGTTATTAAATTTGGTTTAAATAACTTGGCAGTCAATACAAACCATCATGCTTAAAAAAAATATGGAATTTTGCATTTGTAGAGAACGGTAAGAGTTAAAGCTTTCTTTACTCACATCAGTCAAAAAACAGGTGCAACACAAGGGCTCCCAATAATGCGGGAGGGCTTCCTCTAGTTAAGTTATATAAATATATGTGTAATTTATTTATTTCACTTTTTTCCATTACTCTTCCAGGAAGGCTGCACAAATCATCTGCATCTTACTCTGTTTGTCACTGTTATTTTTGCGCCTTTCTAAGCAAAGCCACACTGTTCTAGTTCTTGAAGTAAAGTACATCTTCAAGAGATAGAAGTACACTTGGCTACGTAGCTTTTGCAAATGTTAGGCTATGACGCTAAGATTTATCGGGATGATGGGACCGCCAAACGGGGGTTATTTCGGAATCTTTTTGATCAAGGTATTATTTCACCTTCTCTCTGAACAGACTTCGCTTAGGATATCATACAGCTCGATGGTGTATAGTTCAGCTTATAGATCGCATCCCTGCTTTACTCTAGCGTTAGTATGATGTTCCCGTAGCAAAGAAAAGATAATTAAGCTTCTTCGTACATGGCCCTGATGGTTCGATTTATTTTCTGTCGTAATTTCTTTCTTCTTAATTCTTTCTATATGACGGTGAGTCTAATGGTTACAAAGGCATCCTTAAAATTTATAAATGGTTTATGCACGGTAGTATGGTATTCTTGGGATTGTTCTACTTATTATTTTTAGGCTATTTGACGTATCTATGCAGCTGCTGGTTCATCTCCCCAATTGTCGTGTTTACTTCGATAGGACTTTTGGAAAAATTAAATTTCAAACTACAAATACCAATTAAAAGTTACAGAGTTTAAAAAATATCATATTGCTGTGTCTAAACAAAACCTAATCTCTCCTTTTTATCGTGGTTTTTGAATACAGTTTTTGTTGTTAGAAAGTGTAAATACATCGCTACAACGATAGTTGGCTCTACATTCTCGGTCACATCTAGATTGACTGTACTTCCATATGTATCTATGTATGTAGGTTTCAGTACAATTGAAACCCAGAGTTATTGAAATGCCAACTACTGTATAATAGACAAATTATAAGTCTATTTAAGTCTCAACGTTGTTACTAATTTGATAGAATTTTCGTTAGGAATATTTTCTCCCAATACGGACTAAAATATTTCCTCGAATTTATTTACGAGAAAAGAAAAGTAAGAATATTTCATTACTATCTTATGTCAACATTTATCTATGAATACAATTTACCGATTTTTCTGTTAACAAATCAAATGCCAACTGTTTTCTGTAAAACAAACAAGAGATTTTTGAAATTTTCATGTCGGAAAAGCAATGCCTACTTAAAATCAGTTTTGTTTTAAAACTTTGCTTACCCAAAAAAAAAACAAAAAATATAAGTTTATTTGGCTTTTTAATTTTTAAGAGATTATTATTTTTTTAGGTTATTACACTTTTTATATTTTAAGCATTTTATTGTTGTCTGTATTGTAGGCGGTGGTGGTTGCTTGTTGGATGACTTTGGTGGGTGTTTGATATGGAAGAAGAGGTTATTTGCCTGGTATTAAGCTGATTATAAAATTTAAAAAAGTTGGCTCAACAAAGAAACTAAAGGGACATAATATGGGGGTGAGATCATAATTTGTAGTTTGTTGATATTTTTTCCAAATCTTGTCAAAGGTCACAGCTGGTGTAAATTTGTTTGCCACTAGCTGCTACACTTACTCTTAGGGAAAAACGAGGAAAACAGTAAATACATTGAACAGTTTTTTTTTCTTGATTGCAGTAAAAATTTCACATAAGAAATTAGACATCATTTCTATTTCCTTTCGACATTGTGATTCTTCAATTTTTCTTTCTTTACGGCTTAAGGGATCTAAAGCGTTTTAAGTTTTGCCGGAGTATTTATTTGGAAGTCACATGTGTTGTTGGCAATATTTTACTTTTTTCACTTTCTTGTTTTTTTCTATTTACCAATAAATTCTTTATCATATTTTGGTTGGATATTTTTCATTTGTTATTTTCGCTCCAATAATAGTTCAGCCTGCTGCTCTTTATTTTATAACTTGGCACTGCATTTTTTATAATTTTTCTACTTTGTAATGGTGTTGTTGGCTGTATAGTAAGAAAAAAAAGCAACCAACACGTAATCTAGCGACAAACGTCTCATAATTTATGATGTTTTTCGATGTGCGAATAAGTTTTCTTTATTTTGAGTTTTTCCTTTTTTTCTTCACGTTTCCACGTTGCTATCTAATAAGTAACATATGAAACATTGTAGCGAGAGTGAAAGAAAATTTGATAAATGTACGGGGGTTGCAGGTCCAGATGTTGGCATAAGTGGTATTTGATTTTAGTTGGTAACCTGCTGTTAGTAATATTTTATTAAAAAATAATAAGACGAACATGTAATTTGGCATTGAGTTCGAACAGTTTCTTTTTAGATAAAAACTTAGAACTTGTTTTCTTTTGGCAAATAAAAAAATAGCAATTCTGATAACAGCTGCTTCTAAACAAGAGCAACTAATTGTTAAGATTTAGAAGTACTTATACTAAAGAATATATAAAATTTTTAATAAAACTTTTTCTCTCATAACTTGTAATTATAGAACTTGGTAGTGGTTTAATTAAATGTTAGGAGTAGTTGCTTGTAGCATGCTCACACGGGACTTCGAATTGATTTTTTGATGTTTGAATTACTTATACGAAGTACACCGTTTTCATGGGACTTTTGTAATTCATTTTACTGGTTGTTCTTCTTCTTCTTTTGTTATTTTTAGTCATTATATGCCACAAATGCTGTCTTAAAAATAGTAAAAAATTAGCAAGTAATGTAAACATATTAGAGATCATATTGTCTAATAATCTACAAAGTAATTGAAACAATGATTTTTTAGTAGGGAGTATTTTGTTATTTGATTCGTAATTGGGGGATTCAATAAAAGAGCTAATTACGAAAAAGCGTTGCCATTGTATTGACTCTTATATGACCAACACAATTTCAATATATTGTTACGTTCTAACATTTTTAAAACATTTGAGTTCATTTAAATTGCGTAAGTTAAAATAAATAACTCGTAGTTGTTGTTTTATTTTACAATCTCTTTATTACCAAACTTTAACTTCCACATATACGCACATAACGCAACATCTTTATTTACTCCTAAACACAACTTTACACAATGACCTTCAAACTATAACCGAACTGCTAAGCGCGGTGTGCCACCATCAATACACAATGTTCTTGTAGTTACTGCAAATTTCTATTTACGGTAAAATCATAGGGTAATAAAATCATTATACACAAAAAGGAATCAAACTGGCAACACCGTTGAACATGCAGGTGGTAGCACTCTTAATAGCACAAACAGATACAATAGCCTTGACACAAACCAATAAATTCCATAGCTAAGACTACCACTGTACTAATTTAGTGTATCCATCTTCAGGCATTGCTTATTTTCGTAATAATATGGTTTGTCAGGACATATTAAAATATATCGAAGAAATTAGCTTATTACTTCACTTCGTATTTCGATTAGCGTACCAAATTATGAATTCTGACTAGATGTTGCACTTTAGTGACAGATGGCCAGGATAGGTTTAGGTTATGGAGAAATTACTTCTTGCAGTTACTGAATGATGGAAGCAGTAGTCTGGAGGCAGCAGGAGAAAAATCCGAGGCCCAAATCGCTGATGACGAAATTGCTACTATATATCACAGATAAAGAACAACAAAGCCGCTGGAAAAGAAGGAGTGTCGGCTAAGTTATTCAGGGACAGTAGAGAAGAGTTAGAAGAGCGCATGCACCAGCTGCTTTACAAAATTTGGTCAGATGAATGCATTCCAAGAGATTGAAACCTGAACGTGGATTGTTCGCCATCTGGGATAAGTCTGATTAATATCGCTAACAATATCTTATCAAAAGTATTGTGCGCGAGGCTGAAACAGACCGTCAACAAACTGACTGGGCCCTATCAGTGCAGCTTCCGACCTGGTAAATTCACCATCGACCAGATTTTTAAAATATGTCAAATTCTGAAGAAGACCTGTGAAAGAAACATAGACACACACCAGCCTTTCGTCGACTTTAAAGCCGCTTTCGACAGCACAGATAGGAATTCTCTCTACACAACCATTGAACATTGAAGTAATAAAGGATTTTGTTTATCTTGTTACCAGCATTGACACCGTCAGATGTGTCAGCCTGGAGATCAAAGGGATAGTTACTCTTGTCAACAGATGCAACTTTGGGCTAATTAGACAACTGAGGACCCAAGAACTCTCTCGACACGCTCTACAAAACGCTTATTTATCATCTCTATCCTGATATATGGTACAAAAGAACGGCGAAAATATTTTAGAAGATTTCGAGAGGAAAATACTTCGGAAAATCTTCGGTCCTCTACGAATAGAGCAGATGAGTACTGCATACGTTGTCATAGCGAACTGTATGAGCTATACAGGGACGAGGATATAGTGAGGCACGTTAAAATACAGCGGCTGCGGAAAGGGGGGCAGAGGACGATCAAATCTTCGTCAGAGAGACCAAGTGTTGCAAAACATGACGGCAGTGGAATTCTCGAACTCGCGCCAGCTAGCGCAGGATAGAGCCAACTGGCGTGCCTTTTTGGACTTGGGCAAAACCGAAAATGGTTGCAGAGCCACAAAAGTCATTAAGTAAGACCAAAAGAAGTATTATATAACAGAGACATGTGCTAGAAGCAATACGAAAACGAAGAACTTAAAAAAAAATGTTGAACTTTGTCCAACAATGATGCACGTGCCCACTTATATATATGTAAAGTAATTAAATAAAGTTTTGGTTAGGTGTAGTTTGGTTAGGAGAAGCTTTAAGTCTACAGTAAGTAGCGTTGCTCAGATTCTATGGTTTTCTATATATAAAATAAAACTTTATTACACTCAGGTATTAGCTTCGGGCTAAACTACAAAACACCACTATCTCATCTTGTGTGAATAAACCATCTTCACCGTGATTCATCCATCAGTGCTCATTTGACATCATCTTCCAACAGTATTGCTCATTTATAATTTTGGCTACTAGTTAAAATATGTGATAGCTGTTATAGGTCTGATGCCAAATTCAGACCTGTTTTCTTTAAAATTTTGGATTGGAAATAATTACTGATGGCTTTTTGTACCTCCGGTTCTGAAGTTAAGCTAGTTATGGCTATCAACTGCATGTATTTTAATTTTTGTCTATCGTTTGATCTCCGCTGGTTATTGTCCGGCTTACCATTTGTGCATATACTCAATTAATGCCTTTTTTTTAAAAGAAATGAGATTAATGTTACCCAATTTATTTCTCTGGTAGAATTAATAGTTCAGCCTGTTTCTTGTTTTATAACCTCCAGCCGTCTGTACAGAGTTAAGTAAAGGAGACTACTGTTACCGAATTTATTTCCCTGAAAAATGTAAATAAGAAGTTTTTAAACACTCTTTGATCTGATTGAAAAAAAAAATATAACTTTAGTGGTATTTAGACCTGTCGAATCGATCTGTGTTCTAACCAAACTTATTCTTTGTTCTTAAGGGAAACAATTGGAGTTACAAATTTAACTTGAAAAGGTAATGACTCAGACTATCTTTAGGTCTATATCCAGAACTTACAAAGGAGTGCGGTTTCAAGTGTTTAATAAAGAGATTTCAACCTCTGTCTAGACAATTACATCTAAATAGGTTCTCCAGATCTTCCAGCTTACCTCTGGCGATGATGACAAATGATCAGGATAAAACGCCACCTTCTGGGAAAAAATTACAAAGCTTAGTAAGGTCGCCTTCACTCAGCAAGGATCTTCACCACTATACACAATCCTATGGAGGCGATCTACAGTAGACTAATCATCTACTTGGCTTGAAAATCAATTTGATTCTGAAACTGGAACAAAGTAATGGATGCTTTGTGGAAAGCCAATATGCTCCCTAGAAGACTGACGGAGGAAAAAAATCTACATAAGTAGTTGGTAGCGTTTAATCCAAGCTATTTTATGTGAACTTTGTAGACCAAAACATTTTGTTCATTTTGTCCGTTTAAAAGTATAAATGATCAAAGACCTTATTTACACATGTTCTATGAATTCAAGGTTAGTCTTTACTTCGACAGAAATGCATACTTTAACACATATAGAACAAATATAATTAAATTTGGTTTAATGTATTTAAAACTACTTGTTTTGTTATCTTGCAGTTTATTTTGAAATTATTTAATGTATGAATTCATTACTGCATATGTGCTTAACCATTTTATTGTGAATTTGGTTTTCAGCGGAAGTTTTTGCGTATTAATCACTTTTGTTTTAATGCAATAACTTTATCTTTTTCAGCTTTTAATATCCCATTCCTGTTATGGGTGCATTTAAATGTGTTTCATTTCGGAAAACTTTTCGAATGAGGTTTATTTCAGCGAAAGAAAAGGAAATGTGTTGCTTTTATTATTTTATACTATATTGTATTTATATTTGTATTATGCGAGCAGTAGTATGTTAGACGATGTGTGAACTATTATTTTGTTATGGAAGTTGTAAATGTTTTATTATTAATTTTTTGTTTTGTTAATAATTTATTATTGTAGAATAAGTGGTCTATATGAGAGTAATAAATTGCTACTGCGTATTGAGACATTAAGTATTTAATAATTTTGAAATTGCGATAACTTAACATAAAGTTAGAATATATACAAATATTAATATTCAATTAAATTTTTGATCTTCTCATTTTTTATGTATGGATTTTAGTATTGTAAATAATATTGGATTGTAGTAAACAAAGTAATTGAGTTCGCAACCTTAGTCTTGTAAGACACAAGAAGAAATAATATTGCTTTTTAGGTACAAATTATCCATATTTTTTTTAGTATGTTTTCAATCAAACGAACGAGAACATTACTTAATATCCAGAAGTGATGTAATCATGCGTTTTGTCATCGTTTTCGTTGAAACCGTGGTTGACATATCTGTAGCAAAATTTTTTAATCATCTTTAAATTACAGCAATTACGCCATTACGCCATTACACCGAAAATTATATCAATTACGTCCCAGGTATGATTTTCTTTTTTTGAAACACTCATAACTAAAAATAGTGGATCAATCCTTTAATTGTAGTATTTTTTTGTATTCTACTGCATACTGAATACAAAAAAATAAAATGTTTATGTTTCGACAACTACTCCGCTAATATTCTCTTATCTATGGCTCAAAGTCCGAACAATAGACTTAGAATGCCAACATTAAACTACGCGGAGAATATATCTTATGCTTTTACATTTCAAAGATTTTTGTCACAGCCTTTTGACATACCACATATTAACCTCACAAAGCCGGCCTCGTTCTGTCGACTTAAAACAATAAAACATGAATCAACTTAATTATACAGCTGACTTAACGTTAAATTTGGTCATAAAAAAAACATCTGATGTTTTTAATTATTTTTTACTAAAAGCCTCGTTTAGACAAATTTATTCATCAAAAGAGGTTTGCAAACGCCGAAACAAATGATGATCTAAGATATGCAGTGAAGTCATCTAAAAGTTATCAACCTTACTTGGCACTATCACTATGAAACGCAACACCTTTTCTGTTGGCCAATTCCGTTTTTTTTTCTTTATTGCTTTGTTAAAATTGTCATTTTGTAAGGGGTAGAAATCAGAATTGATGGTAATTTAGAGAATTAAAAAATTGTGATCGGCCAAGAAACACCCGGAGATGCACAATCATTCAAGAACTAAGACAGAATAATCTTACATCGATATAAGCAAAACAACAGCGATGAACCGTATAAGATG